>SIJG01000116.1:437890-457195 GCA_023374025.1 Heterodera schachtii
TTCACTTGTTTAGCAGCATGATCTCTTGTGCAATTTGGATTAGTTTTTATAAATTTGTAATAATTTTTAATTACGTTTAATTTTTCTTCGTAGGTGTAATATCGGCATTCTGTTAAATTATTAAATGTCATTAGTAAATCGTACTCTTCGGTTTGCCGGGTACCACCCCCCGGGGCCGTAGTAAAAGAAGGTGATTATATGTAGTTAACCGAAATGTCTTAAATATGTAGAAAGTTTTACAAAAAATTAAACACATAAATAATAAAGATTTTTATTTCTTCAATAATTACCTCTGGTCAAATAACCACTCTTTTATCTTTTTCTACGGTCCCCGACTATTAACCAATTGTAAGCCAAGCTTAAGCCAAGCTCAGTAAAATAGGAAAATAAATAAAATTAAATATTAAAATATTACGTGACAAATCAAATTCCTTTCTCCAGCGAAGAATCGATGAACGACTGACACCCAATTCATTGGCACTTTTGTTTTCTTTTTCAATTGATGTTAGTCCAATTAATTTGCCCTGATTTTTACGCTTATTTTCTTCATATTTTTTCAGGATTTTAAGTTTGTCTTCTTTTGAAAAAGTTTTTCTCTCTTAAAATTTATCATTTTTATTTTTTTTTAATAATAAATTATTTATTAAAATATGTTTTTTTTACTTTCTCTCATTCCAAATTTCTTCTTCCAATCCGAAATTCTTCTTGCGTCTACACCCAATTTGCGTGCAATTTCAATTGTTGTTAAAAAATGCTTCTTTTTTGCGCGTTTTTCCTCTTTCATTTTGTCAAATTTTTCTATAATTCTCATCTTTTGTCCATCCGTCAGAAACTTTTTACCTTGAAATATTTTCATGAAATATATTAAATTTTTTGAGAGTTCCTTAAATCATGTATGACTTGGGTCTTTCGAGAAAAAAGCTATAATTTTGCTCAAAAGTAGTTAAATTTTACATTCGTTTAAAATTCGAAAGTTCAGACAGTCTTAAGCTTCACAAAGCTGTGACTTTTATTGTTATTACTTTTAGAAGGCCTATTGAATTTTTTAAGATTTTCACTCAAACAGACAAAATTTTTGAACAAATTCGGAGTTTAAAACTGTTAATTTAAATATGATAAAGAATTATTACCTGATTTGCTTGATTTTTTCTTAGAATCACTTAATTTTGAATTATTTTTTTCTGCTTCTACTGATTCTTCAGAAGTATTATTTGATAAAGGAGCAGCAAAATTTTCTTCTTCCGAATCAATTGTCAGTTCATCTTTAGAATTACCATAATCAGTTTTTTAAATATATTCAACAATCATTTTAAGTGATTATTATGAGAGTTTTGGTTTATTTTTATATGCTTAATAATGTAAAAATCATTTTTCACCTTTCGCATCTTTCACCTTTTAGGGTGTTTGTCAGGCAGGGATGGCATTCCGAGGCCCCAAAAAATTTTCGAAATTCGGTGTCATCCCTAATGTATATGTTAAAAGGTTTTACACCAACTAATTATAATAATGGGATTTTTATTAAGAAGAATTATTCAACTCTGATCTGTTCGCAAATTTGTATTTGGCATTTTGAAGTGGCGCCTATTGTCGTCTATTAAAGGCCTTCGTGTTCTCGGATTATGTTGTATTTGCAAATCAAAATGCCCTTGGTTTTTTGAAAATAATTATCCTCCCTCGACAAGTAAAATAGAGCCAAGAAATGAAGAATACTCCCTCCCATTTTTAAAAAAGTCTAGATAAAGTTCCAACCCCTGTCAATTTTTCTCTTTGTTTTTTTTGTCCTATTTAAGATTTTAAAAGACCACAAAAATCAAATTTTAATTAAAAATTATTAACACTATAATTATTGTTTTCATTATTAAAATTCATTTATTTAAGCTTCACCTGTTTTTTCATCACTTTCTTTTTCAGAATTTAATGTCATAAATTCTTCTTCATAATCCAAATTTGGTTCTTCCTTAATTGCTTTTGTTTCAATTTTTATTTCTAATTCTTCTTCTTCACTTTTTATTTTTCCATAATTTATTGGCATTCTTTCATCACCAATTTCAATTGGTTCGTATTTTATTTTTTGTGCCATTCTTTCCATTGGAAGATTAAATTGTGTCCTAAATTGTTGCTGTTCATTGTTTGGATTTACCTTAATTAAAAGAGTATTAAAATGATTAGAATATATTTCTAGCTCAACTTTTTCTTCGTTTGCCCACAAATCATCAAAAATATCACCAGGAAAAGCATGACAAACATTCATAAAATAAATAAACAAATAAAATTCACACTTCATTTTACAAATAACTCCAAAAAAAAAATAATTTTTAAATTTTATAACAAAAATTTCAAAAACAAAGTTATTCTTAAAATATGAGAAATTCAAAGAAATTTTTGTAACCAAATGACATTTGCAATAATTGGAAAATAATTATACTTACTTTTATAATTGACTTTTTCTATGTGAAAATTATTTTACAAATGCATTTTTGCAAAAAAAAAAAAAAATAATAATAATAAATGTATGTTTTTTCATATGAATTCCGGCGGAAGGGCACAAAAATTAAAGAGCCACCCTTTTGTTAGAATAATGATGTTTTGTTTATCAGGACATTTCCTTTCAATGGGTAGCAAGCAACATGAAAATATAAAAAATTATGCATGGAAATAATAAAAACAAAATAAAAAATATAAAATTTAGGTTTTCTCTTAAAGTTTTTTTTGGTGTTAAAACTAGAGATCGGCATTTTGCGAAAATACGGACCAGGAAACGGTTCCACACGGACTTACGGATTAAAAACCCGGAAAATCCGTATTCCGCAAAATCCGTATCCAGGAAAATTATATATACGTATACGGTTGAAAACAATTTTTCTTAATGTTAATTGAAATTTTGTTCAAAATTTTATTACGAACAATAAACAATAGTTTTGACCAGAAAAAAAACTGCGTAATAAAAAAGCCAATTTTTTAGCTTTGGGCCACTCTCATCTCTTCTTTATATCCTGTAATTACCCATAATGGAATGGATATTATTTATTCAGCTTGTAATTGGCATTAATTTTTTAAAAAATTCAAACGCGAAGCGTCCAACTGGGTAAATTTTAATTAATTTGATGTAATTTATTGAAAAAATATATATTAATCATATAAATCAATCAATTTCATTTGTGCTTCTTTCGGTGACTTTTCCTTCTCTTTTTTGCTTGTTTATTTGAGGGCATAAAGGTCTAAAAATTTAAAAAATGAATCAAAGAATTTCCATTTTTAACAGTGAAAATACTCAATGAGCCATTGGTTTTTTAGAATCAAAATTTCTTGATTTTGATGCGCTTTTTCTATTTTTCCGCGATTTAAGGTCGGCCTCGTGCCAATAGGCAGGCTAATGAAAATATAAAAATTACGAACTCAAACTCGAACAGAGTCGTTTCGAATTTTATTCAACTATCTTTTGAGATAATTCCCATTTTATTCGGTGAAATTTGTCTGTACGCCGTCATATTTTCCTTGAATTTTAAATTATTTCAGCAAAAATTTCAACAAATTGAAATTTTCCAACGGCTTTTACTAACATCGCCGAACCAATATTAAATATATTTAAAAATTTTATAATCCGACCAAGATTAATGCGCATTTTACATATATAAAAAAAATTCCCCTTAGAGAATGATTTTAAATATTTTTTTAATCATTTTTTGACCTTCAAATGAACTCTAGAAGTTTTCCTCTGCCAGCCCCGAACAGCGCAGGTGCACCAAATTCCGGGTTTTTATTTGCTCAACTCCGTAAATTTTACGTTCCTGAACCATCCCCGATTTCGGCACTGGGGTACCATTGGCTCAATTAGTGGCATGTTAACACTCATTACTCACCCAATGCAATTCTGCAAAAGCGATAGGCTAAATTTGTTTAAATTTGTCGATTTTGATTTAGAGAGAAAATCATTCTCCCGAATTGAGCAGCGCCTCATCAGCAACCAATAATCTTCGTCATTTTTGGTGCCTTTTCCGTCTTCAATTTTCATCAATGCCAACTTTTCCCGCGTTCGCTCATTCACTAATTCGAATGGCGAAGTTGGCACTCGCTCAAACATTTTAATCCGCTGAATAATAATTGTGTAGTTGGCCGAAGTGGTGGCACCGAGAAATGCCTTAAAACAATGAGAATTAATTCATAAATATGTATAAATAAAAATCAGGGATTTGCCTGGAAAACATCCAAATTAAGTTTTGGCATATTCACAATCCTAAATGTTCGCTGTCAGGTTCATCATCACCGGCATTCGCATCGGGAAAGAGACTGCCGGAAAACCGGCGAGAATTGTTGGCGAAATATCGGCACGCAAATTGTTGAGTTGTTTGACATTGTAAAATTTTAAATGACGAATGTTGGCCATTAAAAATGACCAAATTTGCTGAACAACAATGTCCCACACCAACTCAGAATATCGTATTACGAGGGGGTAGCTTAAATTGAGAGAGGATTTCTTTTCTCTAATGGAGCTGGTAGGGCTATAAAAGAGAAAATCCGATTAATATTGAAGAATATGGCCAAATAACCTTATTTTCATAATTTAAACAAAGTAAATCTTGGAAGCTAATTAGTGGATGTGTTCTACCGCCGGTTCTAATTTAAGCTAATTAATTACTTAATTTGAATATTCTTGATGCGAATTTTGCTGTGCACTGATGTTTTGGCAACGGAAAGCGCAGAAAATTGAAATTATTTTTTTTTGAATTTTTCATTGGTTGCATAACCCTCTTAAATGACAAGCATTTGGGGCACATTCTTACCAGGTTCGCTGATCAATTAACCCCATAAAGCATTTTTTGAAATTTAAAAAAAGTGAAAAAATACTTGATGAAAAATCATAGACTTCAAAAAATCATAGATTATCTATTGTCATATGACAATTGTGATGTCCTATTCGTGATCAGCGGCTAAAAATCAGATCTTAAAGTCGTTGATCTGACTTTTTTTTAATTTTTTTGTTTTTTGAAGTGAACAACGTAGTTTTTAGAATAATTTTCCAACCGATAATAATTTTTAATGAAATTTTAATTAGCTCTTTTATAGACGTAAAATATTAACCATTTTGTAGCATTTTAATGTGCAAATTTTATTTTGCTCAAATCATTATTTTGTGGGCCAATTCTGAAAAAATTCCAGCTAAGTTAACTTTTGATGCTGATCAAAAAAGTCTTTTAAAGCAACCTGCATCAGATCATTCCTTCATAATGATCAGTAGGGTTCTAAGTTGTATGCACCAGGGGTGGAGCGCGCACAGAAAACTCCCCGTGGCCTGAAATGCACGAAAAACATGTTTTTTTCGGCTGTTGTTAAGCTACTTTTCGAGTTATTAGCAACTATTTAATAGTTTTTTATTTTTAGCGACTAAAAAACTATAAAAATTTTGAAAAAAACTATTTTCAACTATTTTGGCGTTTTGCCCAAAATTTCTTAACAAAAATGCAATAAGAAGGAAATAAACACCCCTAAGAATCGATTTAATTTTTTCTTTCAAAAAATACACCCCTAAGAATCGACCCTAAAATTTTCAAAAATGCACCCCTAAGAAATGAAAAATTTCCCAAAAAATCATCTCCAAAATTAATTAATTAATTTTATTGACGATAATTTTTGACTTTGGAAATGATGTATCTCATTAATGGTTGGCATAATATTTTTGTTTTTTGAACAAAATTTTCGATTTTACACCATAAATTTGAAAGTTTTTAGCAACTATTTTTGGGGTTTTTTAGAAACTAAAAACTAACTATTTTGGCATTTTTTAGCAACTATAAATCGACGCCCTAATGATCAGACACCTTAAAATACACTGAAAATCGGGAAGTTTTTTCGAAAAATTCCTAGTGGGTTGGAAAATTTTTTTTTGCAAAAAATCTTTATTCAACAGAAAGGGCATAAAATGCTCTACAATATGCAAAAGACAGCAGGTCGCTACGATTTACATCCGATGAGTTTTTCTAAAAAAATTCCTAGAGAGCTGCAAAAGTTTTCTGCTAATTTTGGATAGGCTCATTGGAAATAGTTCAGTGTTGATCATATTTCATTAAGAAATACAGTTCTTTTATTAGACACCGAAATTGAAGCAGACATATCTCAACGGGCGTAAGTCGTAGAGGACAAATTAATAATTCTTTGAAAATTGATTTTTTCTATGTAAAAATTATTATACAAATGCAAATTTTATTTAAAAAATAATAAGTGTGTTTTTCATATCTGTGTGGCAAAGCGCGCGATGTCGTCGTTCGTTTCATTGGCATTCGCCCACTGCACAAATTCCTGCATTTGCTTTGGCACTTCTTTCGCTGCCGTCGCCTTGTTTGCAAGGACCAACACATCACAGACCCGATACACTCCTGCAGCATTGGCTTCTCTTGTGCCCAAGATGTGATGGTGGAGAAGATGTATCGCCTCAAAAATGGAGATAAACGGCGGAGAAAAACTCCTGGCATTAGATGACGAAAGTTTCTTCGACCATGACGTATTACGAAAAGGACTCGGAAAAAATTTACGGATTAGAGCAGTTTCACCTTTTCGGTGATATCCTTTTTCTGGAATTCGCTGTCTGCCAAAAAGTCAAAAAATTGCTTGTCTTCTGCAAACAGGCTCCTTTCCGACGGCCTGGGGTGCATCATTCTGCTTCCAGCCGCTTGATCGCTCAAATTTCCCATGTGCGCGTTAATTTCATCGTCATTCCAATTGGGATCAAAATCATTCGCCATTTTAAATTCTAAAAATTTGACAAAAAAAAAACATTTTTTTGTAATAGTCAGAGAATCGAGGAGCAAAAACCAAAAAAATGGGACGGGAAAAAGCTCGCCGCAGAAATTAAAAAAAAAATTTAGTTATATTTTTTGAAGAAAAAAAATCTTAGAAATTTTTTAATAACACAATGCTGGGATAAGGTTCTTGAACCATAACTGGTTCTTTTGCTATAAAAATTTTAAAAAATAAATAAATTTTATTCCAAATATTGCCCATTTTCTCCGTTTTATTAATTTAAAATATTTTTGCTTTTGCCACCTTTTCAAGCGCCGGACGACCGGCGCGAAAATTGTCCTCCAACACCCATTGTTTGAAGCTCTCACAGAACACGGGCCATGCGTCTTCGATGCCGTGGTTTTGTTGGCACGCGACGCGTTCAATGTCCCCGGTCATCGGAGTGATCCGATCGACCATTCCGTTCGGAAATGCCACATTTTCCGAAATCCAATCGGCCAATTCCTTTTTTAGAAAAAAATTAAAAATTATTTTTGAATTAGGTGTAGGTTCATTTCCAGAAAAAAAATTCGGAGGGGGGGGGGGCAACAACGGACAGAATTTTTTTTTATTATCTTTGGTCCAAGATTTATTTCTCAGTGTAATTTCCTTTCTAGTACCGTGGTAGAAAAATTTGTTAACTGAATTGATCTTCAAAAAAATTGTTTATTTTTCCTTGTAAATTTTAAATTTCGGCTGGGAGGGGCGAGGAGCAAACGCCCCCCCCCCCCTTCGCTTAACCCTCTTGATTTTTTTATTTACTTTTTATGTTGAAAATATTCTAGGTTTTTTGGGGGAATGCCCTGACCCAGAACTGAGTACCGTCTGTCCAAGTGCCCGTGCCGTGCCAACACATGCGTTGTGTGCCATTTCCCCGTTTTTCACAACGTTGTCACACGAGAGAACGGTGAACGGCGGTGTGCCATTTGCGCGCCGACGGCCCAACGCAGTGACAATCAGTCCGAACACAGTGCGGGGATTGGCTGAATGATGAACTGGGTTATTTCGATTTGTTTTTCTTGAAATTTTCGAATTTTTTTTGCGACAAGTTTTGTCACGGCGACATTTCGGGGGGGGGGGGTGATTCTCGTTTCTTCCTAATGAATTAATAGGTAAAAATTATTGAAATTTTGAACAAATTTCTTGACAAGATTCATTCAAAATCTCAAAAAGTCACCGGCGCCTCCCCCCGCCCAATAAAACCTCATTTTTTCTTTCTTAAAAAAATAACCCAAAATGCAAAATTTGTTCATTTTTTAAACAAAATCCTCAAATCGCAAAACCAAAATTGGTCATTTTTGCAAAATTTGATCGATTTATTTTTTGGCGAAAACTGAATAAAAAATTAAAAAACTTGAAGGATTTACCCATGTCTTTTGCGTCCTCAACAATTGCCGGATGCGTCGGGTCGAATTGGCCGGTGGCCGCGTTGATGAAATAGCCGCCCTCCGTCACGGTCATCGACACAATTCGAATGTTCGGCTGCGCGAGTTGGGCCAAAATGGCCGCGGAATTGGCCACCGGAAGGAAGTCGATCATGGAGGCAACGATCTGAATTTAAACTAATGGAATTTTGAATTAAAAATAGAAAAAAATTTCCCTGATCTAATGAAAAAAAAATTATAGTGCCAAATTTTAAAAAAAATCATTTTTTTTTTTGGAATTTGGGTTCGAGCTTTGGAAATGGTTGAAATGAGCATATGAACTTCGTGACAAGACACCGAAACCAAAATAGGAAACAAGCCTTCAGGACTTTTTGAAACAGTTTCTTTCAAGAAATGTGAGACAATTCCAACTTTTGCCAATTCGAATTTTATTTGAGGGAAAGGCACATAATTCGGTGGTGCCCTCATGTCATTGTGGAGATGGTACACAAAACACAGCACCTGCACCGTGGTGTTGTGCTCGTCTTGGCTGACCACCGTCGTCATGAAGTCCTGTCCGCTAAGGCAGCAACGCATTCGCTCTTCCGTTGCCCTCACTCCGGCGCCAACGACGGTCCAGTCCAAGTCACTGCCCGTGTTGAACAGTTCGGTGAGGTACAAAGCCTGAAAACAAAAAATTATGTTATGATCAACAAAAAAGAATTAGCGCAGACGCGCTCGCTTCGCTCGCACACCTCGCGCGGTAATAGTAAAGTTTCTCCCCACCCCTTTTTTCGAAAATTTTTTTTGTTTTCAAAAGTTATAAAAACATGTTTCCATGGTTTTCGGGGTCGCTGATCATGGATCCGGCATCCATTTTGACCAATTTCGAATACCGGACCCAAATTCGAACAAAAAGTCGAAAATTCAAAATTTTCGTATTTCACATTTTTGGTTCAAAATTTGTTTAAATAGTTACATGAAAATGAAGTTAAAGTCATTAATACTTCATTAAAAGATCATTTGAACATGGAAATTCGTAAAATTGGACTTTTCGACTTTTTGTTCGAATTCGGGTCTGGGATTCGGAATTAGTTGAAATTGGTGCTGGATCCACGATCAGCGACCCCGAAAACCCATGGAAACATATTTTCATGATTTTTGAAAACAAAAAAAAATTTCAAAAAAGGGGGGGATAAACTTTACTATTACCCCTCGCGCTAGCCAAGATTCCCCTAATAAAATTCTGATGACTCCCGATCACCCTGAAGGGGTGATCTAATCACTGTGGTGCAATGGACTTTTTCAGCACAAAAAGTTCTTTTCGGATTTTTTCCGTGGCTCTTAATATTTAAGGGGAGGTATGCTTGGTAAAATTTCAGTTCGATTGGTCCATGGAAAATAGGTGAAGTGTCAAAAAATTCTTGAACGTATAAAAATCGTAATTACCTCTTTCGGCAATCGCTGGTCCAATGTCACGTCCCAATAAGGAAGACAAACTGACGGGTCAATTGCGCGAATTTCGATTTCAATCATAAAACAATTTTTTTTGCATTAAAATTTTTGGTTAGGTCATTTCTTGGCTCCCTATCATTTCGTCACTGATCGTTTCGTCACTGTTCAGTTCGTCACTGATCATTTCGTCACCGAGAAAAGTTGTTACGAATTTGTTTGTTAGATTGTCTTTTAATGTTATCTTTAAAATTATTTTACTCAAAATATGTCGTAAGGCCAGCCGAAATTTTTTTTACAAAAATGTTTTTTTTTTGGCAAAATTTTGATAAAAATCGACTGAAAAATTGAGAACATTTATTAAAAAGGCAGCGCCGCGAAGAAACGATGTATGAGGTAGTGTTAAAACTCTCGAGTCGCTCGAGAAGTCTTGGGTTTTTTGTCTCGAGTATCGGCGTCAATTCTCAGTCTTGGGAAATTTTCGGTCTCGAGCAATATTAGTGTGGGGGGGGGGGGGGGCTCACAAAACTTTCACAAAAGGTCGTCGTAAATGTCAGTCCTGATTAATAATTTTTTAATGAAAATCTGTTAAGAATATGCTTAAATTCGCAATTTTTCCCCTGCTGGCGACGCCTATTGGCACCGCCAGCCCCTAAGTCTTTTATTTTCTTAAAAATTTGCTCGAAAATCATAAAATTTGGCCATTTTTGTGGACCAATCTCTTAATAAATCTCATTAAAACTACAATAAATTTTCCCGGCGGCGCCTGTCCGCACCGTCGGCCCCCTTTGTTCCCCAAAAGTTTTTTGGAAAAAGCGCCGCAAAAAACCATTTTCGTTTTTTCATGCTTATAATTTCACAAAATGCTTATCTATTTCTAACAAAAAATTTTTCAAATTTTTTAATCATGGACAATCAGAAATATAATATTAAACATTTTAAGCCTGTTTTGAATAAATTTTGAAAAATGAGGATTTTTTGCCTGCCAAATGAGGCTTTTTAAAATTGAGAAGCTAAATTGGTCTCTTTTTTCAGAGAAGTTCACTTTCAAATTTTTCAAGCAACAAATTTATTTATTTATTTTTTTGCTAGCCATTTGTTTTTAATGAATTTTCGTTGTTTTTAAGGCAATGTGCCAAACTTTTTTTAAAAAAAATTCTCAGTGACGAAATGATCAGTGACGAACTGAACAGTGACGAAACGATCAGTGACGAAATGATCGGCCACCCATTTCTTAAATCGCCAAGGGTTTGAAAATGGACGACACCCAACTCGTACTAGGCCAACTCGTACTGCCCCAACTCGTACTGGTACCCCGACTCGTACTAAGATTCCCAACTCGTACTAAGTTTCCCAACTCGTACCAACGGCTCCCGGTAAATTGGACACCGGAAAATTGGACACCAGAAAATTGGACACCGAAAAGTGGACACTAGAAGATTGGACACTAATGGAAATATGGACACCAGAAAATTGGACACCGAAAAGTGGACACTAGAAGATTGGACACTAATGGAAATATGGACACCGGAAAATTGGACACTATCGGATAAAAAATAAATTAATTAAAAATACTTAAACAAAAAGTTTAGTTTGGTTAAAAGATTTTATTTTAGTCTGCATCACATACTTATGTTTTTATAAGCGTAATAAAACGGAAATAAATAATGTTTTTATTACATAAAACATCAGCAAAAGAAAGAAACTATAACAATCATATAGAAAAGTTTTTTTTTGCATAGGATTTGCATCTTTTATGCAATTTTAGCTCATTGACGAATCTTCGCATTTTTCGTGCATTTTTTGGCACATTGATCAGTCATCTGGCCTGTTGAATGTCTGATCTACATTAAGTGCCTTAATTATTAATCTATTTACCCTACTAAAAATTATTTTCAACCTAATTCCTGGGTTTATTTTAGGAATTTGGTGTCCAGTTTTCCGGTGTCCAATTTTCCTTTGGTGTCCAAAATTCCGGCGGTGTCCAGTTTTTCGCTTGGTGTCCAATTTTCTGGTGTCCAATTTTCCAGTGTCCAATTTTCTGGTGTCCAATTTACCGGTCCCCGTACTAAGATTCCCAACTCGTACTGTGCAACAAAAAACGGAAAAAAAACAACAAAAAATCGCTCAAATTTTTTTAAAATCACAAAAATGCACGAAAATCGAAGAAATTATAAAAATTCAGCAAAAAATAAATAATAAAAACCATAAAAATGCACAAAATTCGGTAAAATGAAAATAATTCATTAAAAAAAATTCAAAAAGGACCGAGATTTTCATCATTTAGCACAACATAAATTCCGCTCTCATTGAGACTCGCTTCCGCTTCTTCCATTGCTGCTGCCTCCTCTATCTGTTCTTCTATTTCTAATCTTGGAGGCACATTGAACCCAATCAAATGTCCAATACGGCCATAGTAGCGCGACAATGTCTCCGTAAATTCTCATTTTCGTAATCGCTGTCCAGAAATGAAAAAAAATTCTTATTAACCTGTAAATTCACAAGCCAACGACCAAATAATTGAGGTGGTTGATAAAACCAACGTTGTCGGCCGTGATAAGTGAACGGTTGACGTGGTTTGGAGGTGCAAATTGTAGGGCGCAAATTTTGCGAAGAAGTGCTTGAAATGTGCGGCCTTCTTGTTCACGCGATGTGTAGAGGTTCGTCAAGCCCATGCGTTGTATGCGCCTGTGCATCGCCTGTCTTACGTGGAAGCAGCACATTTTTGAAGCGCTTTGTTTGCGCGCGATAAAGCGCCTGTAATAAAAAAAGTGGTTTTTCGTTGTAATCTTTACGCTTACTTTTTTTGTTGCTTTCGCATTGCCGCATGCCTCGTTGCGAATTTTGTTTCTTTCTTCTTCGCTTATGTTCATGTAGTTTTGTACGACACGTACATCAATGCGGACTTTCGCTGAGGCCACGTTTTCTCGCGAGCCCATTGCTAACTCATTCTGAACTTTGCGCCTCCCATAAAATTTAAAAATAAAAATTGTAGTTTAGAATTATGTAATTTGATTTTTTGCAGGCTAATAGAGGAGATAATTTATAATTGACAAGCTGGAAAACACAACAAGAATTGTGTCTATCTCTCCCATCTGTCTCAAACGTGCAATCAAACATTGATAAAAAGGGGAGTCTGATTTGTGGGTGCAAAAATTAGTGAATGGACTTTGGTGAAAGGAAAATTTTTAGCAAAAAAATAATAATGCAAATTTGAGTCAATGGCAACTCTCACAAAAGGCAACTCGTATAAGAAAAATTTTTACAAATAAGCCTAAAGCCTTGGCCTAAGCCATTGTACGAGTTGCCTTTGTAGAGTTGTCATGACACCGCAAATTCAATGCTTAATTACTAGGGTTATAAATTATATGGACTAAAAACCACCAAATATGGACATAAAATATGGACTAAAAAAGCCAGAAATATGGACTAAAAATCTCAAAAATTTCCAAATATTGACCAAAATATGGATTAAAACCCCAAAAATATAAGCTTTAACCTCAAAAACTGCAAAAAAAGTGTTTATTCAATTTTTGCTTAAAAAGAGTTAAAAAACACTAAAAATCCTAATTAATGGGTTTAAATTAAAAAAAGCCAAATTTTCTCAATTTCTATCTTCACAACAATTGAAATACATCCCATAATTTTTGGCAATAATTTCATTTTGTTGTCAGCGAAAGATTTCGGAAGCGAACAAAATACCTAAAAAAATTTCCTAAATTTCTAAGAAATTCACTTTTTGGGGTGTGTTTTCTAAAAACTTCGAAAAAGTCGATCCTTAGGGATGTATTTTTTCACCTTTTTTCCATTTTCAGGTGAAAATTTGCCAAAAATGGCCGAAATATGGATTAAAAACGCAAAAATGGCGAAATATGGATTTATTCCCGAAAACCCCCAAAATATGAATTTAAATGGACTAAAAACCTTCACCAAAACAAAAAATTTTAACGCAGAAAATGCTATTTTTGATCCCCTTTATTCATAGCATATGCGCAGAAAAAATAAGTATAAATCAATATAATTTATAACCCTATTAATTATTTATTAACATTAAAAAACATCCTCTTTCAGTTACATCCATTACTTTATCGAATTTCTCCGTTCCAATCAACAAATTTTTGACAAAGGCACAAGTTTGAGTTTGTATATTCCTTCTTCACAAAACACATATGTCCTGCAAATTTGGGGTGTTTTTGTCGTGAAATTTGGCACATTTTCGCGACAAACATTCGCCAATTGTACTTTGTCGGTTATGATGATTTGGACTATTGACGTTCTCGCATTTCGCCCACAATTCTCACTAATCTCAATCGGTTGATTGGAACTCAATTAATCCCGCAAAATCCCATGCCTGCTCTATTTTTGGCGAATTTTTTTTCTTTAAATCTTAGGGATTTTTACTAGTAATTCATCATAAATTGTCAAAAAATATTTTATTTTTCGATTGAACAGAGTTTTCTGGTGTTGAATTTGTATATTTTGATAGCGCATAATTTGCTTAAATTCATTCATTAAGAGGACGATATAGTGTTCAAGTGATCAAGAAAATGTGACTGACTTTTAGCAAAAATGTGAGGCAACAATTGGGGATTTCTAAAATGGGGGCCCAATATTTTGAGACCCGACTTTTGGGGACACGACACTTCGGGATTTCGTCAAGTTAGCCATTTTCGACAAAAAATGATGAACAAACAGAAATTCGTAATCAGTCCTAGTTAAGTAAAACTAGAAAAAAAACAAGTCAAATCAATTTCCATTCAAAATGATCGACCATTTTCAAATATAATTTATTTCCGGCGGAGACATTGCATAAAAATATGCGAACTCGAACAAAAGCAAATTCTGCTGATGCTGTTGTTCACCCAATGCCATGAAGCCAAATGATGATTCAGTTTTGTTGAACCCTTAAAAAAATTTGACAAAATTCCACAATGAAAATAAAATATTTGGTCATTTTTATTAACTTTTTTCACATTTGAAATATTTTTTAAAAATGAGACTTTTTGACTCTAAAATGATTTTATTTAAAGGGAGCGATTTTGAAGCATTGCTTAAAGTTTTTGCTAACTTTGAGCGAGTTAAGAAAGCCCAAAAATACATTTCTAACATGGTGAGAACTCTAGATTAGTTTTCCATGCTTAATTATTTTTCAAAATATAAAATGTATTCTTTTTTTTATTTATTCTATATGTTCAAAGTGGTTTTGTAGCCTATAAACCAAAATTGTTAGAATTTGAGAGTTTCATGTTTTTTCTTGGTTAGAGATATGAAAATAGTACGCCAAAAAGAGAGAAAAAGAAACGCATTTTTATGTTTTATTTAACAACTTTTGAACTAACGTATAAACAAAAAATGAAAACGTATTAATCGATGTAGATTTTTTTTCTCTATCAATATGCAAAATTTAAAGAAAATCTGTAAGGCGGAAAAAAAGTTATATAGAGCGAAGTAAATGTTGTTTTTTATATTATTAAGAATGAAGATAGTACATAAAATTGGGAGAAACAGAGATAAAAAGGAAAAGTAACAGAACTCCAAAAATTATCCATAAAAATATTTATTGGCAATTTTTTTCTTTTTTTACCGTCCATGCTTCAAAATAAATTTTGAATTTTTATCTCCCATTCTTTTGGTCAAGAATTAAACAAAAAAAATGCTGTAAATCATAAAAAAAGAAACAATGAACGTACAGAATTTCTGAAGATATTTGCAGCAACACTATGGGTACGCTCCAGTGTCAGCCAAGGGACGAGCCATTTCCCTGCCGACCATTTCCCTCCTAAAATATTTGGGCCATTTTTTTCGGGAAAATGCAAAAAGAGAGAAAAGGGAAATACTTATAACAAAAGGAAGCGCACAAAACTTCAAAACAATGACCATTCATACTTTTTCATAAGCCGAAGTAAAATTAAAAAATACTTTGTAGTTTTGTCAATGATGAGTTAATTCTAAAAAACAGTGAATAAATATGAAGACCTTATTATATTAGTCCCGAAATTCTTCATAAAAGACAATCGGCGACAATCCTTTGCGGCTTAGCACCATATTCATGGCAAGACGCGCCATCCTTCAATTTCCGACTTCGTACAGGTGAATGGTGGCCTAAAAATGTGCCTCCAATTAAACCATTCTGCAATTTGGTAAATTTTTCGCAGGCATTAGATGACGAAAGTTTCTTCGACCGAGATTTATCAAGAAAATAAGGACCCAGAAAAACCTAAGGATTAGCGCAGATTCACCTTTTCGGAAATTTCCTTTTTTAGCATTTTACCGTCTGACAAAATGCCAAAGAAGTGCCGGTCATCTTCAAAGCGGCTCCTTTCCGACGGCCTTGGGTGCAACATTCTGCTTCCAGCCGCCTGGTCGCTCAAATTGCCCATGTGAGCATTGATTTCATCATCATTCCAACTGGGATCGAAATCATTTGCCATATTAAATTCTAAAAAAACTATCTGCCTGATCAAGTAATTAGTTTTTTGTCAGATCCATTTTCATTCATTTTTTTAAATTAAAGAAATTATTTTAGGGATAATTCGAGGTGCTGAGCACGAATCAACATTCATTTGGCTTTATTTCGAACCCTGAACCCGGATTCGAACATTTTCCGAAAAATTAAAAATTTCATTTTTTTCACAAATTGCCAAGGCATTGATTTATTTGCACAACAATATATATGAGTAAACATAGGATTCGGATGTGGATTTCTAATCTTATAATGTTGTATACATCAAATCAATACTTTGAACTTTCTATTATTTTTGTTCGAGTTCAGGTCCGGTTTTTGGAAATTGGTCGAAATGGATGTCAGATTCGTGATCAGCGACCCCGAAAAGCCCTGAACCCTAAAACCCCCCTAGAATGTTGATATGGTTGAGAACTATTTTTTATGGTCTGTCAACGACATAAGTACCTGTAATTTCACTCACATTTTTATGCTCGAAATTCCGACAACATTTTCATTTTTTTGTTAATTACAATTTAACGTAAATTTTCGTTTGTTTTCGTTTTATGTATTGACTCTAAATCCAAAACGTAGGTAAAGAAATTTCGGCCCTACTGCAGTCAGAGGTTTTGGCCGAAAATATGTATGACGCCAAATGCGGACAGGAGTTGAAAAAATATTAAATTTTCATTTTTAGATTCGATCCCTTTTCAACAAAAGAAATATGGAAACGGAAATATATGTACAAGAATTTTAAAACCCGGTTTTTGGCAAAAAAAAATTTTTGTAAATTTTTCAATTGCTCTACCAAAGCTGAGAATGGAAATCTTTGGAACTTCCTAAAAAAGTTTTTCTTCGTTGATCACATATAAGTTGGTGTTATTTGAAAAATTTGATTTTTTGGATGAAAAAGAATTTTTCCATTAATTTCCAATCAAACGAAATGGTTTACCAAATTTTGCTTCTGCTTCTCGGGTTCCGTCCGTCTGACGCCGTCCAAATTTTCTTCGTCCAAAAGTGCTTCTTCCAAAAAGTTGTGGCACCGGGCGCAACAGCTGGAGCCGACTTACAGTTTATGAAACTTTGTTGAAAATATTTGGCATTTAATATAATATAAATTTCAGAAAAGTTTTAAAAAAATAAAAATATAGGTAGGGGGGGGGAAGCAATAGACGTCGTCATCAGAATGTTGTCATAAAACTGATTTTTTGATAAGACATTCATGCTTATATAAAGTTTTTGGACTTTGAAACAGGTTTTGATGTACAAATTCTCGGACTATTCGCGCCAGCGCTTTTTTAGCACTAAATGCAATTATTAGGGCTGCGATTTTTAGGTTTTAACTAGAGAGCGACATTTTGGCAAAATATGGATCAGGATCAGGACTACGGACTAGGCACACTTACGGACTAACGGATTTGGACTGGGAACTCTAGATTAGTTTTCCATGCTTAATTTTATTTTTCAAAATACACCTCCCAAGGAATATAAAAATTTTTCAGGAAATTTTCCCCTAAATGTTTTTCTTGACAAAATTTGGGAATAATTTTTTTCACTTTTTTCAAAAATTAAAAAGATCTTTTGCAGAACCCAAACCCACTGTCCAATTTGGCAAAATGTTTTCATGGCGCCAAAAATTTTTAAAAAAACCGGATTTAAACAGCCTAATAATAAGAAAGAGAAACTTTCTTGTCGGGTCGACGAACTTTATTTTTCCTTTTCAGAATATATAAAAACTTCTATTTTTAAGCGGAATTAATTTTAAATGGCACCGCTAGTCAAAAAAGAAAAGAATTTTCCGGCGCCGTTATTTCTTCTAGAGTGCCACGGGACCGGGACCGGGCCGGGAATTCCCGGTCATCCGAGGTCCCGGTCCCGGTTCCCGGTCCCGGATTTTGAAAAGCTCAGGTCCCGGTCCCGGTCCCGGTAGGGCAACCGGGAACCGGGAAAAACATGCACTGGTAAGAATGGGGGTCTGAGTGGAAAATTAGTGATGAAAATAGGAGTCAAAGGAAAAAATATTAAAAAAATGATTAAAAATATTCTTTAAGAGTCTCGTAACTAATTGTGCAAATGGCCTAGTGTCTAGTCCCCTTGACTTTTGTCTTCTTCTTTTCCCTGGTTCAATCCCTCTACGGAAATTAAAATATTTTGAATTTTCTTTTTGTATACTCATGGTTTTCCTATCGACAAAATATGCTTTCTCATATATTTTTTTTATTTATATATATTTTGTTATTTTTTTAAATGAAAATACGTTAAATTGAGCCTAATAAATCCAAAAAACTTGCCTTTTTGTTGATAATCTGTTAACAAATTGCACTCAAATTTTCAAAATTTTCCCCGGCGGCGCCTATCGGCACCGCCGGTCTCCCCTTTCTCCACAAAACTTTTTCGGAAAAAGCGTACCAAAAAAAATGATCAGAAAAGTAATATAAATTTCTAATATATTCGATCATTTAGTCCAAAAATGATTATTTTAAAAAAATCATTTAAATAAATTTATTTTGAAAATTTTCATTAATTTAATTATGCTTTAACTTTTGGATTTTATTAAATAAAAACAAAATAAAAATTTAATTTTGTATAATTTTTAATTGAAATAATTAAAATTTGAATTTTTTAAAAATTTTTTGAATTTTTTTGAATTTTTAAAAAGTCCCGGTTGGTCCCGGTTCCCGGTCCCGAAAAAAAATCGAGGTCCCGGTCCCGGCTTCTCAGGTCCCGGCAAGTCCCGGTCCCGGTTTTGGCAAAAATTCCCGGTCCCGTGGCACTCTAATTTCTTCTACCACAATTAGTGAAAATCAGTTGCAATCGCTGGGTTCATTTGTGAAAATAGCTTTTGGAAGGCGACGGCATTGGTAAAACTGCTGACCATAAAAACAATAAAAATTGTAGCGAAAATGGGGGTTTTTTGGTCATAATCTTTTTAGATTTTATAAGATAATGGAGAGAATTCTTTGAGCTATCGAATGATACCAAAAATATTTAAATTGGATGCCTTTATATAAAGCTATGGTGTATTAAAATTATTGCTCAATTAACGCCCTTATTCGTCCCTAGAAATAAAAATTTATTCATTCAAATAAAATGACATTTTAAAATTTAAAAATAATAAAATTTTTGAAGCGTTTAGCCTGGATAAATTTTTAATTAATTAAATGCAATTTAATGAAAAATAGAAACAATCGTTTATATCAATCAATTTCATTTGAGCTTCTTTCGGTGACTTTTCCTTCTCTTTTTTGCTTGTTCAGTTGAGCATAAAGGTCT
>SIJG01000117.1:0-31798 GCA_023374025.1 Heterodera schachtii
AAAAGATAAAATTATTCATTAAACGCGACAATTTAAATTTATTTAAATTTGGTAATTGAGAAATAATTACAAATGTGAAGCAAATTTTAATTGGAAAACTTATTATTCGTTTGAAAAATTTTAATAAAGTATTTAATCAATTAAATTATTAAAATTAAATAGTTAGCCGAAAAGATTAATAACGAATTAATTTGTAAGCAATATTTAAAAAAATAAATTCAACTAATTGAGATATCATTTAATATAACAGACTACGAAAGCATAAAAATAATTAAAGCACGAATTTTTTTAAAAATAACTTTCCTCACAAAATATAAAAAGGCAAAAGTTTCAAAATGTTTTTTGTTTATTTTATTTTCATGGCAAAGAATTAAAAGAAAAATGATATTTAAAATGATATTTATCAATAACTTTTTATTAATAATAAAATTTCGTTTTTTTCAATGCTTCCACAGTGATAATATATATAATTTTTTCTATTTAAACTTTCTCTAATTCACTGTTGAATAAATAACTTTTTCATTTATTTAAATTTTTTAAATAATAATTTATGAGGCAATGATTTTATAGTAATTTTGTAGAATATCTGTCAAATAATAGGTTTTAGTTATTATATTTTTTACTTCTAAAAAGCAATATATAAATTAAATATGAAATCCTTAAATAAATATTAGTTATTGATCTTTTATACATCATATTATGAGTTTTTTTCAATCTTTAATTGAAACTTTGGAATGAAAATTTTTGAATTTTTTATTTGATTTTTATACAGAAATTTAGCTTTAATAATGTAATAAAAATTTTTGAATCGTTGGTTATAATCTTAGCTTGAACAGGTAAAAGGCTAATATTGAGATTATGCGTTTGTGGATTACCAATTTTAAGGGTTAAAATGATTTTTATGAAGATTATCACATTAGTATATCTTTATTTTATAATTAAAAAATAGATTTTTAATTATATTTTTCGACATATCTTTTATAAATTTTATTTTTAGTTTTAATTATTTATTTATTTTTGTTTTTATTGTACAATTGGAAGATATGGTGAATGATTCAATTAGTTATTTTTAAATTAAAATCTTATTTATTTTAAATAGATTTTTCTTTTTGAAATAAATTTTTCTTTAATTTAAATTAGGGTTGCTCTTTATTTTATAGGTCATATTATGAGTCTTTTTCAAATAACAAAATTTTCTTATACAATATGATATTTTAGCCCACGTATTCAACGCGAACGGTTCGATTTCGTATTTTACCATGGAAAAAAGGCGAGAGCATATTCCATAATAAAAAGCATAATTTATCAATTAGACCAATTCATTAATAAATATTAATTAACACGATGAAATTTACAGAGTCATCATAATATTTAAAATTGTAATTAACAATAAATATATCAACTCTCAAAGTTCATTATTCATTTCTTTATCATTCCAATTGCATATCATATAATTATTATTTTCTCTTAGAAATTTAGTTTTTTAACTTTTCATCTTTTGATTATTATTAATAAAGTATCATTTATATTTAGTAGTAGAATATATAATTATAATTAAAAAAAAATCAGAAACTTCATCCTCTAATTGCCTCATTATTAATTGTCCTCCTCAACCTCAACCTAAACATTCAATATCGATGCCTTCATTTTTTCCTGTTTTCGGTAAAGAATTTATTTATTTTTTGCTTCAACTCATTTTGCAAAAATTTATGATTTCTTGGTTAAATTTTGAAGGTTTTTGTGGACGATAGACATATTTAATAATTCATAGCATAATCATTTTTTATTAAATTTTGAAAATTTTCTAAAAACCTGCTATAATTCCATCCCTATTTTTCTTCAATCGAATTGATCAATTAGGAATATTAGATAAGCATTTGAACAAAACTTGGCACAAAACGTAAAAAAAAATTGGATTTAGCAAATCCCGATAATCCCGCGGGATCCCGAAAAAAATCTTCGGGATTGATCGGGATCGGGATTGGATCGGGATCCCGATTCGGGATCCGTCCCGATCGTTTTTCCAAAATGTTCGGGATTGATCGGGATCGGGATTCAATCGGGATCCCGACTCGGGATCCCTCCGACCCCAGTCGTCCGGTCTCTACCATTTATAAGGACTCCCAACAGAAAATTTTAAAAATGAGCATTTGGCCGACAAAAAAACATGCATTTAAAAAATGATTTGGAGTCTATTTTTTGACAAAAATAAGGAAATTTAATTTTTGACCTTTTTAACATATTTTCACTGAAAATTGGCAATTTTAAGGGCAGACTTTGAAAATTTTGGAATTTTCAATGAATGTTGTAAAGAAAAATGTGGCATGTAGCATACGAGATGACTTACTTTTTCCAAAAAAGTCATTCTTAAGGGTGTAAATATTTTCGTCTTTTTCGTCCAAATTCCGTTTGACAAAAACGAAAACAAAACGAAAATTTAAAATTTTTAAATACGAAAACGAAACGAAACGAAAATTTTTTGACCGACGAAAACGAAAACATGAAAACGAAACTCAAAAAGTGACGAAAAAAGGGGACGACACGAAAACGACACGAAATTTCGCACACCCCTGATTGGAAAGAAAAGTTGGTCAAGAAATAATACTAATTAATTTCAAATTTGATCATTTAAAATTTAAAAATTACATAGAATGAGTAAAAAAAAACAATAAGGATTAATAAAAATAAGAAAAGCTACCAAAGCAAAAACAAAATGTGTCTATAAACAAGTAATATTATTTTTGTATTTACAAATTGATTTGTATATCTTATAAATATGTTTTCTTAAAAAAAACCAATTTAAATTGACTGATTAGTATAAGACTAATGATAATTTGGTATTGCATTTGTAGTCATGAAACAGTATTAATAGAAAATTTTTTTTGTTTACATATTTATTTAAAAAATTCTTTTTACATTGAATCAATAAATGAAGCATAATAAATAAATAATAATAAAAAAGCAACAAATAAATATCTATGATCATAATCAATCTTTTAAAAATGCCTTTTTAAATATTTAACCAAAAATATTCTTTTAAATTTTAAGAAGAGTTCACCGATTTATAAAGTTGCACCCGAACAAGAAAAAATGGATAAGAAATTTAAAACAGCCATTATTTAATTGTAAAGAAAGATAAATATAAAATTGAAGAAATATCAAAAATAAATATAATTAAATAATTATTTAAAGAATAATTTTCTCGCAAAAAATCAACTACTTAATTAAAATTTTCCTACCAAAAATTTTGAAATGGTTATCATGGCGAGAATAGTATGGAAATTGAATGGATAATTCGATAAATCATTTTTGACGAAAAAAATGTATTGAAATAAACCAGAATCACGTTAAACTGCTGAAAATTTATTGTATAGATTAAAAAAAGATTTATATATATAATTTAATGAAATAATATTATTACGAAAAATGAAATAAGAAATTATAAAATTAATAATTGAATTCGAGAAATTCTTTTATAAATACATAATAGAGGTAATAAAAAAAAGTGATCTGCTATGAATTATTAAATATGTTCAGCGCACACAAAAAATCTCAAAATTTAACTAAGAAATATAAATTTTTCGCAAAATGAGATTAAAGAAAAAAATAATTACAGAATAATAAATCAATAGATGAAAATTTTAAAAACCAAATTCAAAGAGAAAAAGAAATTTTATATTTAACTAATTGGACAGATAAAGAAATGAATAATTAACTTTGGAGGTTGATATATTTATTGTTAATTATTTAATAAGGAAAAGAATATTAAATACAAAAAATTTGTTTTAAATTTCGCTAAAATAAACAACAATACATTTGGTAAACTTTGCAAAAACAGAAACATTGAATAAAATAATTGACAGTAAAAATTATTTAACAAAAAATACATCGATTTATTACTAAAATATGTATCTCATATAGTTGTTTATTACCAATAGCGAAATTAAAAAATTATATGACCTAATTAGACATTTTTATAAAATTAATTTAAAATTAAATAAATATCAAAAATTAATATAATTAAATATTTTTTATAGAATAATTTTCCCGCGAAAAAACAATTTGGGAAGACCAACCTCTAGGACGAGAAATGGAGAAAGAATAATAATTAATTCTAATTTAAACTTTCAAAATCAAAAATAATTAAATTGAGAATTTATTATAATCGTTTATTATCAACAACAAAAAATAAATATGAAAAGCTAAAAAAAATAAATAAGCTAAACAGAATACCGGAGTAGGGGAATTGCGTTTTAGCGAGATAAATAATATTCAAAAAAAGGAATAAAATAATGAAAAATATTTATCCCCAAAACCGCAATGTGAAAAAACAACCCCACTTATTCAAGGTTAAAAGCACTGCTGATACATAAGTCATTAACGAAAGCTGCTCAAATATAAACTAAAATACAAATGAATATTTTTAGGTAATAAACATGCGTTCCATATGTGTTTAAAGTACAAAAACAATAAAAAAAAATGCTATCATAAACAACAAAATTTAAAAATTCAAACTCTTAAATTATATTACGGATTTTAGCTAGGTGTTGAACAAAACAAAAAAATATATATTTGTTTTTAAAATACCAATTAAAACATTGTGTTTGAATCAAAATTCACTTAGTTAATTTGAATAAAAAAACATAATTATTAAAACTTTTTTTATTACAAATCAATATTTAAACACAATTTAAATAAAATCTACACTAACTGAAAAACTATCCAAAAGACGCTGAACAAATAAATTGACAATAACGAGCGAGAATTAAAAATAAGATAAATAATACCTTATTTTACAAATAAAAAAATCAATATAAAATTTAATTTAAATTAGAGCCCGGACGGGCCTGGGCGCCCGCCGGGCTTTTGCCGGGCCGCCCGGGCCCGGGCCCGTTTTTTTTTGGAAAAAAACGGGCCCGGGACGCCCGGTAAAACGGGCTTTTTTTGACCGGGCCGCCCGGGCCCGGCAAATTGTCAAAGCCCGGGCCCGGTCAATTTGACCGGGCTAAAACGGGCTTGATCATAACTTTTTTTAAACCTTAACGAAATTTTTCAAAATTTTGTAGGCTAATAGAGGACACTTAAGGCTTTCAAATGATACCAACAATGTTGAATTTGGTTGACAAAGAAAAAAGTTATAGCCAAAAAGCCGCTGGGGCCGAATCGTGCCGGGGCCGAACTGAGGTATGTAGACCGGTAATTGAGTAACATTTTATAACTTTTTATTAAAATACCAAGGTTTCCAAATTTTATGGAAAAATCAAAAAATTTTCTTAATAAATTTATTAAAAGTCAAAAATATTTCCTCAGCGTTGGATTGTGGAAAAAGGTTATTTTTTCTCAAAAATTTAACTTAAAATTTCAAAATTTGGTCATTTTTGGTGTAAATCTGTTAACAAATCATACACAAATTTTTAAAAATTTTCCCGGCGCGCCTATCGGCACCGCCGGACCCCCCCCCCCCCTTTGTACCTCAATTTTTTTTTGAAAAAATGCGTCATTAAAAAAGTTTTTTGAAAAGCAAAAAAGGTCCATTTACATGGCTTGATATATTCTAAGCTAAAATAAGAAAGTAAATTTTTTTTGAATTTTATTAATCAAAATTCCAAAAATTTTGAAAAAAGCCCGGGCCCGGCGGGCGCCCGGCCAAAATTTTGACCGGGCCCGGGACGCCCGGTAAAACGGGCTTTTTTTAACCGGGCGGCCCGGGCCCGGCCAATTGTCGAAGCCCGAGCCCGGGCCCGGTCCCGGCATTTTCAAAATTCCGGGCTCTAATTTAAATTAAATGGAAGAAATATGAAAATAATAATTAAATATTTATTAATAGTTTAAATAAAAAGCTGTTTTTTAAAAAAAATAAATTAAAATAAATTTTGGTTACATATGGCATGAAGAGTTTTAGTTTCATTCGTTAATGTCCAAGAAATATAAAATAAAAAATTTGCTCTTGCGCAACATAAATAATAAAAATAAATATGATATATTTATATTTAAATATTATTTTATTCGAACTGCTGGTACTTATACAGTTTAGGGTTCAAATTTTCGAATTTCGCGTTTTTTTTTTGTATAAAAACGGCTTATTATTAATTACCTATCTTTTATTGAAAGAGTGATGGCTTCAGTTTATTTCCATGTGTTCAAACCGGTTTTGAAGCAAAATGCGAAATTAAAAATTTTGGAATTTAGACTTTTTGTTCGAATTCTGGATCAAAATGGATGCTTGATTCGTGATCAGCAACCCCGAAAACCCCTGAAAACATATTTTAATGAATTTTAAAAAAATGAAAAATATATTCATGTGGCCTTAACTGTATAAGTACCGAACTGCTGAATACCTACGAACAGACATAGTTTTAAAAACAAAATTTATAATTAGGGCTCGAAATTATATGGATTAACATATTTTTTCTGCGCATATGCTATGAAGAAAGGGGCTCAAAAATAGCATTTCTGCGTTAAAATTTTTTGTTTTGGTGAAATTTGCGAACTTTTTTTTTAAATGATAATTCTTTTTAGGAATTTTTGAGAGTTTAAAACATAAATTTTGGAAGTTTTTAGTTCATATTTTGATCCATATTTGGCCATTTTTGAGCTTTTTAGTCCATATTTCGGGCATTTTTAGTCCATATTTTATGTCCATATTTCGCGTTTTTTAGTCCATATAATTTCGAGCCCTATTTATAATGAAATCGTTAAAAATGCATTTTTTAAATTTCCTATTGCGGCTTTTAAAATTAAAATTATTTTTCAACAGCCATTTGTAAAATATATTTATATGAATAAGTGAAAAATTTTTAACAAAGAGATTCGTCCTCAATAACTTCAAGTTTTTTACTAAAAGTGATATAAACCACATCAAAAACAGGAGGCACATCAAGAAAAACACCTTAATTGAAAAAAAAAACATTTAAAGTAATTAAATTTTTCCATTTCAAAGTTAAGAGGTCAAAAAATTACTGAAATCCGTTTTTCATAGGCTAAGTACTAAATGTTCAAAATTACTTGGATGGGGATGAGGTAGAGAAAGGCAAATCAACATTTTTCTCTTAGCGAATGTTGTTTTAATAAATATCAACACCAGAGTAGCCAGATCTGAGGCTTTAGCCTCATTTTGTGGTTTTTTTATAGGTCAATGAGGCTAAATTTTCAAAATGAGGCTTTGAGGCTTTTTGTGGTTTTTTGAGAAAACCGCAAAATAAAGAATTTTTAATGAAAATATGCTAAAAATATGGTCAAAATTCTTAATTTTTCCCCCGGCGGCGCCTATCGGCACCGCCGGACCGTAAAAATCCTTAATTTACAAGCAAAAATTTGCTCAAAATCGCAAAATTTGGTCATTTTTTCAAACAAAATCTGTTCACAAATCGCATGAAAATTACAAAATTTTTCCCGGCGGCGCCTATCGGCACCGCCGGCTCCCCTTGCGCTCCAAAAGTTTTTTGGAAAAAGCGCCCCAAAAAAATCAAATTCGTTTTTTCATGTTCAGAATCCCAAAAAATGCTTATTTCTAACAAAAAAAAATGCTCAAATTGATCATGGACAATCAAAAATACAACATTATAACATTTTAAATGTGTTTAGAATAATTTTGTAAAAATGAGGCTTTTTGACCCAAAATGAGGTTTTTTTTGCATGCCAAATGAGGCTTTTGAAAATTTTAACCTATCCAAAATCGGGTTCCAACTTATATTTTTTCAATCTTAGAGGTCTTGAAAAACATTAATTGGTGTTAAGGTGGCATATTTTGCAACATAATCAATCTGTATCAGTTAAATTTTAAAATGCCGTGTTTTTTCTATGAAAATAAATAAATTAAATTAGGAAAAAAATTATTCACTGATTTTAATAGCAATATAATATTTTTTAACGCTACCGCACGATTTGTTACAACATTTTTTTCTGTGACCTGCACTTCTCGACCGCGCGGCAATTTCTATCACTGATGCGCAACCTGCGCAACCGTTGGACCTTTTCTGTCCGCACCCATTTCATGATATCTCTAATCTATGAACATACAAATTACTTTCAATAATTTTATTTTAATAATAAACATATTTATTTTTGTGAAATTGGCATTTCCGCTTATAAGCAATGTCATTTAAACAAATATATTTATGCCATAACATCTTAATGAAGAGTTGGTATTATGAGCATAAGCCAACAGCATATCCATTTATTATTTGGCCGTAAAGCTTGTTGTTGGAAGTGGGGGGGGGGGGGGGGGGGGGGGGAAGTGATGAGGTAAAAGCATAAAGATTTATTGAAAACAAACATTATTAAACCAAAAACCCCATTAAGTTTAACAGGTCTTAAATTCTTTGAATAGAGAGAAAGGGAATGAGAAAGAGAGATGCTGCAAGCATTAAATGCCACGTATAATTAAGTGCCAAAAAATGGCAATTTAAACGCGGCGGAAAGGCAAAAAAAAAAAAATCATACTTTGTCTATTTATCTCAATTTTGGCATTTTTTTGTAATTGCATGGACAAAAAAGGTAAAGAAAAAGCAGGTGAAATAAGTAAACCATAAATAAATAGTAGTAATTAATAAATTTAATAAGAATAATCAAGTTTGTCAAAATATGCAGAATTTAGGAACCAAAAAAGTGTCTAAAAAGGACAAAAATCCTTAAATTAGCGGTTTAAATATTAGTATTCTCTTATTTTCTCGTATTATTACATTATTCAGACGTTCTCCTTTCGAATGATACCAAAAGATAGGGTATAAACAAAGTTAGTGTATAAAAACCTGGTATGGTTAATTGAGTGGACTCATTTAATACCTTTGGACTCATAAAAGTCGATGGAATCATAAAGTGCAATAGAGCCAAAACAATATCATTGGCGAAATACGCAAATATAAATTTTCATTTATAAAATAAATTTTCTTAGGAAAAAATGTTGAAAATACCCAATCATCAAAGGACTCGGCATCTGAAGCTCATAAGGAATTAGCGAAAGGTGATCAGGCAATTAAGAATAAATGTCCCCAAAAATTATTATTTATTAATAAATCATTCCAAAAATATAAATTTATTAGTAAATAAAAATAATAATTAAAATATAATAAAAAATTTTAACCGCTGATTGTAAGAACTGAATTATTTTAAACGGAACGGGCTCACTGGCACTCAAATAGGAACTATTTTAATGAGAAATTTTAAGAAAAAAAAATCTGAAATTTTCTCTTATTTTAACATAGTAATTCGTAAAATTTGGTCAATATGCGATATTTTTAAATATAGTTATTAAGAAAAAAAGAAAACCCATTTTAAAAAGCGCTCAGTTGGCAAAATCCGGCTTTTTGGCATACAGTTGCCCACCGGGCATTTTCTCTTCAAATTAAATTGATTAATTTGCGCAGATTTTTTGAGAATTTTTTTAAAATAGTAATTGGCAACTTTTTTATTTAAGAAAAAATTCAGTATCAGTGAGCCAGCACAGTCTTTAATTAGAATGTCATTACTAAAGTGCTCATTTTTGTAGCATGAAATTTTTAACTAACTTGCGGTATGATAATAAGTATGAAAAACGCATTTCTAACTTGGTTTGAGGCCTATAAGTCCAATTTTTTCATGCTGTTTTTTGCTGATTTCTCGATTTTTTTAATTTTTGTGCTGATTTGGCATTTTGAGGAATTTTCAAAAATATTCTCAGCGATTTTCAAAAAATTTATTAACAAAAATGCAATAAAAACGAAAAATACAACCTGAGATGGAAAATTTTCTTAAAAATTCATTTCCAAAATTATTTTATTTATTTTCTTGACAAGAATTTTTGAATTTTAAAATTATTTATCTCATTCCCATTTGGGGGTTTTTAAAAACAGGGGAGCAAACATGTTTTTTTTTGACACTTTTTTCAATTTTTTGTGCCTTTATCCCTTAATTTTTATGCTTTTTTCCAATTTTTTGTGCTTTTTTGTGCTTATTTTGGGAAAATTTGATGCTTTTTACAGTGCTTAATCGGTGATTTTTGGTGCTGAAAAATGAGCAAGCACTCTAGTCATTAATTACAGGCTTCAAAAAAATATTAACTGTCCTATTTGTCGCGCTAAAATTAATCGCGATGATTTACCATCAAAAAGTAAGTATTATTAAATGTGGAAAAACATAAATAGGGATGGGATTTTTATGTTTTTATATATATAATATTTGCGGATTAGTTATGGCAAGAGAAGCCCCAAAAAAAAGCATTTTCTCTGAACAATTTTCAATTTTGAGCGACTTATAAAAACACAAAAACACATATTTTGGCTTTTTAGGCCATAAAAACATATCGCAAATATTTGGGTCATTTTGAATTTTTTAGCACATGTTTTGACACTTTTTGGCAAAATGTTGTAAGTAAAATACAGAAAATTGAAAAATACAGTCCTAAAAATCAAATTTCTTGCCATTTTTTTACAGAATTTTCAAGAATTTTTTAAATTTTTTTCAAATCCGAAAGTAACCAAATCGAATCACTGCCGGAACTCCCAATTTATAATCAGAAAAAAGACCATTTTATCCTCGAACACTTTGAAATTTGTTTGATTTACTATTGTGCGGCGAAAATGATAAAGAATGAGATTTTTTAGGATTTTTATACATAAAGGCATTGAAACTTCAATTTTTAACACATATTTTCTCACATATTTTTGCATTTTTTGGGATTTTTAGCACATATGGGTTTTTTTAACACATATTTTATTAAATATTTCGAATTTTTTAGCACATAAAAATCCCATCCCTAAATATTTCTTCTTCTTTTAGTACATTTTAATTTGTACAATTTTTCAGCCTATGAATATGTTCGACCTAATGGAAAAACCTTGAGAATTATTGGTAAAATGATATTTGCATTATCTTTCCTAATTCCACGGCATAATGATATTCAAAAAAGTTTCGCCGATTATTCGAGCCGGGCGGTACCGCGGGACTCCCGCGGGAATTTTACGGGGTTCCTGGTCACAATCCCGGAAAATTTCGGACGCCCGCTCCCGTAAAAAAATTTTTTTTTTGTCGGGTTCTACTAACAATATAAAAACCCTTTTTTAAATAAAAATTATTTTTTGGTGATTATTACTGTTTGAATTTGTATGCTTTTGCATATTTTTTTCTGCGCATATGCTTCTTATGAAGAAAGGTGTTGAAAAATAGCATTTCTACTTTAAAATTTTGATTTGGTGAAGCTTTTGAGTGCATATAAAAGCATATTTTGGGGTTTTCGCGAATAAATCCATATTTTGGCATTTTTAGAGCATAATTCGGCCATTTTTTGGGAATTTTACTAAGAATAATGCAATAAAAAAGGCGAAAAATTCACTCCTAAGGATCGACTTTTTGGAAATTTTAAATCTTTAAAGTCAATTCGTCAATTCTGAATTTTTACTTAATTTTGGTATTTTTTGATGATTAAAGCCATTTTTGGCAGTTTTTAAAGATATTTTAGTGTATTTTGGGTCATTTTTCGAGTTTTTAGGGCATATTTGGGTGATTTTGAGTGCATAATATTTGGCTTTTTTTAATGCATACAACTTCAAACCCTAGTAATTATTCAAAATTGAAAAATAATTCGCGAAAACAGGTGTTTAAGAATGTGACAAAAATGGTGCCATTACCATAGTGGAAAATTAAAAATTATAAAAATTTATGTGTTTAGATGACGCGGAACGTGAGTTATTCAAAATATTTTAACAATGGCACGAATTTTTTTGAAGATATTCGCGAATACACTGAAAATGGTCCAGTGACCAGAAGACACTATCGCGTTTAGAAATGTATGTAAATTAATTATCTAATTAAAAATCGGCGGGGGGGGGGCTTTAATTAAATTCGTCATTTTAAATCATTATAGCAAATTCGATCTGATGGACAACAAATAAAGAAAGAGGAGAATTCATTTCAGAGATGTGTTGCATTATTATTGTACTCGAAAATCATGGAATTTAATTTTATTCATAACAGACAAAATTCTTCAAGTGATTTTTCATATTGTCCAAATCCCTTGTATTTTTTATAGCATTTTCGGAATACAGTTTTCAAAAAATATGAAACTATTTACCAATAATTTAGAAAAAAAACGAAAAACAAGTGAAGAAATGCGCACTAAAAATGTTTGTTGTTTTTCGTGAATTTTTATAATTGATTGGCCCATAATCGATTCGTCTCAACGAGTTATGCACGAAAAAGTAGGTCTCCAGTTGCGGAAATGCCAAAAACCGGTTTTTGAACCGTTTTAAAACTCGAAAATTTGAGTGAAAAGGGGGGCCCCTGACCCTTTAAAACGGTCAAATTCGGACAAATTTGGTATCATTCGAAAGCTTTTGATGAACTAAGTCTAAAAAACAAGGTATAAATTCGAACCAATGCCATGTAAGCACTTGGACAACTGAGTCCCAGCGAAAATGGACACTTTAGTACCAAAAAATTAAAAAATAAGTTTTCCTGTATATGCACAAAAATCGTTTAGCCTTGAATATCGTGTATTGCGCTAAAAAACCGCCGCACACTCGACTACGGCGGCCAGTAGGTGGTTGATTTGTGAGAAAATTGCCAATTTAAGCGCAGCGGAGAGACAAAAAAATCATAAAATTCAAACTCATTAAATTACCATCACTCACCGTGAACTTCTGCTTGCGTTGTTCTACTCATCTTAGTTTTGGCACTGTTTGGTGATTGCATGAATAGCCCAGGTAAATAAATAATAATAATTTTTAAATATTTCATTTTAAATTTTAGGGCAAATTGGAGTTAAAAGAAAATCAGCAAGAATAAGTAAAAATAAATTTAAAGAAATAAATTAATAAGTTTACATTAATTAAGGAATTGTGGAACTAAGTGAAGTAAAAGGCAAAGGAAAAGTCGGCGAAATAAGTAAAAATATTTTAAATAAAAAGATGAATTGAATTAAATTAAATTAATATGAATTTAGGTGGTAAAGGCAAAGGAAAAGTCGGCGAAAATATAAGTAAACATTTAAATAAATAAATTATTTATTATATTATTTATCATTTTATAAATTTAGGCGTCATGCAGGACACAACTGAAGAACTTGACAAAATGGGTTAACTCTTAAAGATACCTAATTAAAATTAATTATAAATTGAAAAATAAAAAAGAAATTAAATTTATATTTAGGCGATTTGAAGGATACAATTGATGACTAAATGGGTTAACTCTCAAAGTCACATAATTTAAAATTATTTAATTCATATCGATTTCTAAATTCAAATAATTCAAAAATAAAAATGAAATTAAATTATTTAGAGGACACAATTGATCAACTTCTCAAAATGGAATGGCAAAAGGTGAATAAATGTCGCCAAAAAATATTAATTAATTTATAAATAAATTATTTCAAAAATTTAAATTATTACTAAACAAACCGGAAAATTAATTAAAATAATATATATTAACATTTTTGAGAAAAATATACAGAAGACACAAACAGCAAAGGACCCGCCGACATCTGCGGGAGGTCAAAATGAAGCAATCCCTGAACAAAAAAAGCCGAGCCCGAAGAGGAAGTCGAAAAGCGATTTAGGCCAAAACTTGGCCAAGACTTTTCCAAGTCCGTTGCCGAAAGGTAGCAAAAGTCATGCGGATTAATTATAGGCGTTAAGCGTAATATATTGCTAAAAATTGAATTTTTATAATCTCTAAATTAAAATTTTAAATATTAAAAATTCATTTATAAAAAAAGTATCATAAACAATGAATAAAGGCATAAGGAATTAAATATTCTGAAGTTTTATTTGAGACATACATTTCACAAGCTTATAATTTACTTAGCATTTTTGAGGGCTTCGAAACAAAAATAAATAATATTTTATTAAACTGCCTAAAAATGAAACTTCGTTTTTGGAGAAAGCTATTGAAAATTTTTATTAAAAAAATGGTGATACTGCGCACTTTTTTCTTTGAAATGCAAAAAAATTAAATTTTCACACAAAAAAATGATTTATACAAATTACATTTGATTTAATATTCAAAAATTTAATTTATGCAACTGTTCAGTCGATGAAGATGTTTCACCTAATGGAATGGAATTGAGTTCTGCTGATGGTGAAAAATATTTATAATTATCTTTCCTAATGGGAAGTGCGAATGCAAAAAATGATGCAATTCCCACTTTGAAATTTAAAAATTAAAAAAATTTTATGTATTTAGATGATGATGATGATGATTATCATCCCGTTGATGGTGAGTTAATCAATTTAGTTCAACAATCGCGCTAAATTTTTGAAGGTTATTACGAAAACTTGCTCGGCTCATATGTTAATGTGTAAAAAGAATATTTTTAAAATTTAAAAATTAATTTATTTATTTTGCTTTAATAAATAAAAATTTTTTTTCAAAATAAATTAGTTTTCAAAAATTTTTTATTATAGCTAAACGAAATCAAGCTCGTACTCGGCCTTTCTATGGTAATGAATTTGAAAATTTCTTTTTTATTTCTTTAATAAATATTTGAATTTTTTCAAAAAAACACACTTTTTATAATGATTTTTAGAATTTGAAAAAAATTGAGCGAAAATAGACCTTAAGGGAATGTGTAAAAAATAATGCCATTCCCCCATTGGAAAATTTAAAATTTGTAAAAAATTGATGTATTTAGATTGATGATGATTTCCTTGATCGTAAGTTAATCAATTTTACTCCAACAATGGTGCTAAATTTTTGAAGATGTTTACAAAGGACGACGCATGGGCTGAGGAGGAAAACTTTGGCATTTCGAAATTCATGTAAATTAATCATCAAATTATTAATAAGCGTGGGGATTTAATCAAATCGTTCATTTAATCATTGTAGCAAATCGATCTGATTGGAAACAAACGAAGAAAGAGGAATTCATTTAGAGATGCTATGTATATTATTGTTAGGGCTGCAAAAAATATGCAAATGCATATTTTTTTTACTGGACTCTCCATGCTCTAAATAGTAGGAAAAACACTTTCTTTTTTGTGTTTGCGTATAAAAGCCGGGACTTTTATTTGCATATTTTTGCATATTCGAGATTTTTGTGCATATTTGGCTTTTTGTGCATATTTGTGTATATATTTTGGACTTTTTTAGCATTTTTTCCTAAATTTTTTGAGAATTTATGAAATTTCTTGTGAAAAATTAAAATTTTTTTTTGAAAATGTACCCCTAAAAATCGTTTTTTTTCAAAAAAGAAATATTTCCACCCGATGTAATTGCAAAATTCAAATATGCTCCAAATCAATCCTGCGAAGTGGAACGTTCATTTTCAATTTATAAGAATATTTTGGCAGAAAACAGGATGAGCTTTACTACCGAAAATATTGAAAAACTTTTGATCTGCAATTGCAAAAATAACCGATAAAATTTAGGTTGAAGAACATTTTTTTATTGAATTTGCACACTTAATTTTCAACTTTTTTTGTGCATATTTTACGATTTTTGTGCATATTTGGTGCATATTTCACGACTTTATTTGCATATTTATGCGCATATTTTGGTCTTTTCGTGCATATTTTTTGCAGCCCTAATTATTGTACTCGAAGAAAAAAAATTTTTTTTTTTAATATTTTGGCGATAAAATGAAAGGCACCGGACTTTTCTACAGAGGACTTTTCGACAGAAATATTTTAAATCTAAGGAGGGGACTTTTCGACAGTAAAATTTAATTAAGTTTCAAATTTAGGTGTGTAAAATCTTAAAATTTTATCCAAAAGCAACAAATTAAGTCAAATAATTATTGAGATACATAATTTTTAAATTCAAAAATTCTTTTCAAGAATGTAAACAAATAAATGGAGATGATTTTTTAAAAATATTTCATTTCTAAAGATGTATTTTTTGAAATTTTTGATCGACTTTTAGGGGGTGTATTTTTCGTTTTTATTACCTTTTTAATTTAAAAATTTTTTTAATAAAACTTTCAAGCAATATAATTTATTTTAATAAAATTTATTTGTTTTTATGTTTACTATTTATTTTTTGTGTTTCTGTCGAAAAGTCCTTTACTGTCGAAATTCCTTTGCTGTCGAAAAGTCCTAATATTATTCAAAAGTAGACAGTTTTTGGTGAGTTTCATTATTGTCCGAATGCCTTTGAGCGCTAAATTTAAACCCAAAGCAAACAGTATCCGCTGGAAGAGGATCTAAGCTAGATCGTTGTCTTAAAAAAATGTTTAAAAAATCTCAGACCTCTATCTATCAAAGTAAGGCCTGCAGAAAATTGAGAAAATCCAGTGCCCGTTATCTGATTCAGTCCTAGGCGAATAACTCGCCAGGGTTTTCTCTGAGCAGAGGATGGCCAATATTTTGCCACAACATAATCAAAATGGTAATTTAATGATGAGGGGTTTGCTCCCCTCCCCGCCCTATCCCATTAATTTGTCTGTGGTTGTGAAGTGATAGGGAGATTAAAACCTTGGGGATTATGGAATTTTTTTGCCAGAAAAAGAGAGATGATGAGAGAGAAAGAGAGAGATATAAAGACAGAGAGAGGGAGAGAACGAAGAGAGAGGAGAATTCTGAAAAAAGAGATTAGAGAGATACTATACAATTTAATAATTGTATAGTTTTTTTTTTTTGTGTTTCACCGTTGCTAATTAATTGATTGGCATATTTTTCAATCAATCAAATTGTGTCACTTAATTGATTGGCATTTAATTCATGAGGGATTTGCCACCGCCGCCACCCCCCCCCCCCCCACCCCTCCCCTAAAAACCAATATAGCAGTTACTGCGCACACACAGCGATTAGGGATTTACCTCCACCCCACCCGCCTAAATCAATCCCTCCTCGCTCCCCCGACCTCATTACTATGCTTGCGCATTAAATGCCACGTTTTTTTATGTGACAAAATTGCCAATTTAAGCGCAGCCGAGAGGCAAAAAAATCATAATTTATTCTAATCATAAAATTCAATCCATCAAATTCTCATAACCAACCATGAACATTCTGCTGGAGTTTGTTCTATTCATCTCAGTTTTGGCACTTTTCTGCAACTGTATGGACAAAACAGGCAAAGGAAAAGCAGGTAAATCAAGTAAATTTATTTTTTTTATAATGAAATTTTTTTAGCAGAAAATGTTGAAAATGCACAAACATCAAAGGGCGAGTCTTCTGTTGAAGAACCCCATGAAGTGTTGAATTACTGGGGTATGAGTTTTTGGACTTATAAAAAATTGCCAAAATAGGCAGGATTTAGGAGACTCAAAAAAACTTGTAACGTATTTCAATTTTAGTATATGTCCATTTGGAATGAAATATCCACTCTAATCCTAGCCTATTTATTATTGATACATTTGATTTAACAAATTTTGTTTTAAATACAGTATCATGACGAACTTCCTTTCATTCATACAATAATTAGAGCTCATCATTTTGTTAATTTATCCCCTATAAATTGAGAAATCATTTGGTTCGAAATTTAGTTCTTTAAAAATATTGATTTTAACTGAAACTTTTTATAGCAAAAAATGCCGAAAATGCTCAGACATCAGCAGCTGGGGCAAAAGATTGCCAATCTTTTGCGTCACCTGATGAAAATAAAGAAAACTCAAAAAGTGAAATTTGTTCAATCTGCATAAATGGGGACAATCTGTTCAGCTTAGAACAAAAAAATTCAGAAGTGAAAGAACTGAAAAAATGCCCTGTTTGTTTTAAAAATATTTATTTATTTAAATATATATTTATTTTTTGTTTTTACATTTTTTAGCATCGATTTCATCGCGAATGTGTCGACAAATGGTAACGAATTAGAGAATCGGAATGGGCTCACTGATACTGAAATAACTATTTTCTCGAAAAGGAAAAATTTTGAAAAAAAAATCTCAAAATATTTAGTCTTATTTTTAAATGAAAATAATTTGTAAAATTTGATCAATATTTGATCGTTTTAAATAAAGTTAATTAGGAAAGCCCATTTTAAAAAACCCTTTGGCGCACAGTGGGGAAAAACGGTTTTTTGGCATAATGTTGCCCCCCCCCCCCGCGTTTTCATTCAAATTAAATTGTAAAGCCCGGCGGAGCACAATAAATTAATTCCGGATTTTTGAGCTGTTTTTCATTTAATTTTTCATCGAGAAACTAAAAAAGAAGCCTTTTTAAGTATGAGTAAGCCCATTTACGGTCTCTCTAACCGTGCTGGGTGTTAATCAAAAACCATGAAATGGAAAATTATTGACAGAAAATTCGCACAAAATGAACATAAATTTGTTCTATTATTCTGCAAAATTTAAAAATAAAAAAAATTCGTTAAGTTAACCTGAGGAACATAAAAACCCAAGTTTTTTAAACATTTTTGGTCATAATTTTCTTGAAGCTTAATGAAACTTTTTAAAATTTGCTGGATACTAGAAAATATTTAGGGCTATCAAATGATATCAAGAATTAAAAAATTTGGTTGCTTTCATTTTTGACTATAGCACCTCTGTAACCTTAATTACAGGCTTCAAAAAAATAAAACCTGTCCAAATTGTCGCGCTGATGTTGACAACAATGAATTACCACCACGAATTAAGTTTTAAATTGGAGAAATATATAATTTATTTTTATCAAAAAATTTTTGGGCCTTATCCGTTTTGTTTGAAGATCCGAATTTATCTTTTAATTTCCATTAATTTTTATTCATAACGCAGACAATTTAGCTGAACAAATTGAAGTACCAAAAAGGGACAAAATTTAAAATTAGAATATTTTCAAATTTCAATTAATTAATAGCAGGGTTCGCAAGTGTTATTTGTTTGTTTATTTTTTGCTTAATAAATAGAAAATTTCATTTTTCAAAAACATATGATTTCTCACAAATCCATGGTATTTTTTTTTTTAAATTTCGTTATTAAATAAATAAATATTTTAATTTATGCAACTGTTCAGTCAATGAAGATGTTTCACCTAATGGAATGGACTTGACTTCTGATGGTGAAAAATATTTATATTATCTTTCCTAATTTTACCGGATATGATAGTCAAAAAGCTTTCGGTAATTATAAAAAAAAAAAAAAGTTTTTCCGAAAAAAAATTAATAAATAATATTTATTTTGTAAAACTTTTTCTTTTTTCATATCCTTCAAAAATAGATAATTTTCATAATTTTTACTTTTATAGTTAGACAAAATCAAGCTCAAACTCGGCCCTCCTATGGTAATGTGTAAAAAAAATAAAATTTTATATTAAAAATTTATTATTATTTTTTTGTTTTGCTTTATTATTTTTCTAATTACACGCATAATGATAGTCAAAAAGCTTTCAGTAATTATAAAAAAAGGTTTTTCAAAAAAAAAAAAAATTAATAAATAATATTTAATTTTTGCAATGTTTTCTTTTTCTCATATCCTTGAAAAACAGACATTTTTCACAATTTTACTTTTATAAATCAAGCTCAAACTTTGTATTGTATTAGAAATTTTAAATTTATTATTATTTGTTCTAATTTCACGCATAATGATACTCAAAAAGTTTTCTATGATATTGTTAAACCTTTAATATAACATTTATTTTTATAATGATTTTTTGAATTTGAAAAATAGTGCGCGAAAATAGATTTTAAAGGGAATGTGCGAAAAAATGATGGAATTCTCAGTTTTGAAATTTAAAAATCTGTTAAAAATTTATGTGTTTAGATGATGATGATATGACTGATGGTGAGTTAATCAATTTACTTCAACAATCGCGCTAAATTTTTGAAGGTTATTACGAAAACTTGCGCGGCTCCTATGGTAATGTGTAAATTTTTCTAAAACAAATAGTTTTCATAAATTTCTTATTATAGCTAGTCGAAATGAAGCTCATACTCGGCCCTCATATGGTAATGAATTTTATGATAGTCAAAAAGCTTTCGGTAATTATAAAAAAAGGTTTTTCAAAAAAAAAAAAATTAATAAATAATATTTAATTTTTGCAATGTTTTCTTTTTCTCATATCCTTGAAAAACAGACATTTTTCACAATTTTACTTTTATAAATCAAGCTCAAACTTTGTATTGTATTAGAAATTTTAAATTTATTATTATTTGTTCTAATTTCACGCATAATGATACTCAAAAAGTTTTCTATGATATTGTTAAACCTTTAATATAACATTTATTTTTATAATGATTTTTTGAATTTGAAAAATAGTGCGCGAAAATAGATTTTAAAGGGAATGTGCGAAAAAATGATGGAATTCTCTGTTTTGAAATTTAAAAATCTGTTAAAAATTTATGTGTTTAGATGATGATGATATGACTGATGGTGAGTTAATCAATTTACTTCAACAATCGCGCTAAATTTTTGAAGGTTATTACGAAAACTTGCGCGGCTCCTATGGTAATGTGTAAATTTTTCTAAAACAAATAGTTTTCATAAATTTCTTATTATAGCTAGTCGAAATGAAGCTCATACTCGGCCCTCATATGGTAATGAATTTTATGATAGTCAAAAAGCTTTCGGTAATTATAAAAAAAGGTTTTTCAAAAAAAAAAAAATTAATAAATAATATTTAATTTTTGCAATGTTTTCTTTTTCTCATATCCTTGAAAAACAGACATTTTTCACAATTTTACTTTTATAAATCAAGCTCAAACTTTGTATTGTATTAGAAATTTTAAATTTATTATTATTTGTTCTAATTTCACGCATAATGATACTCAAAAAGTTTTCTATGATATTGTTAAACCTTTAATATAACATTTATTTTTATAATGATTTTTTGAATTTGAAAAATAGTGCGCGAAAATAGATTTTAAAGGGAATGTGCGAAAAAATGATGGAATTCTCTGTTCTGAAATTTAAAAATCTGTTAAAAATTTATGTGTTTAGATGATGATGATATGGTTGATGGTGAGTTAATCAATTTACTTCAACAATCGCGCTAAATTTTTGAAGAATATTACGCACGCTCAAATTCGATATGATGGACAACAAACGAAGAAAGAGGAATTCATTCATTCATTCAGAAATGCTTTGCACATTTTTGTATTCGAAATTCATGGGAAAAAATTATTATTTTTTTGATTTTGGCGACAAAAGTGGAATTAAATTTCTTCAAAAATTTATCTTCAAAATTTATTTATATACAAAATTTTTGATTTAAAAATTATTTATCTTAATACTAATTTGGCTTCATTTTTTACTTTTTGAATAGCTGTTGTCATTTTACATCTCCCTTAAATCTGAGGCTTTTTAGAGCTTATTTTTCATTTTTAGAGCCTTTTTGATGAGTTTTTTTTTAATGTGGGTTAGTGGCTAGTGCTTCAACACTAACAGTTCCTTTTGTTATTAGTTCTATACCGGTTGACGTTTTATTTTAAATTTATTTTTTTTATTATTAATAGACAAAAAACACCCATAAAAATTGATCATTCTTGGCATAATTTGTTAACAAATTGAACTCTAGGCGTCGCCGGATGAAAGTTTGTTTGAAATTAAAAAGTTCAATTTTCCTTAGTAAATCATAAAATTTAATATATTTTAATAATTTTACAAAATAAAGAAAAACAAAAATTTACAGGAAAAATCTCAATTTTTTGGTGGATATCTGTTAAAAATAGAGATCTAAGAAAACCTGTTCTTTCGGTTTAAAAGGAACAATAATTATGTTGTTTGAGAAATTTGTTATTTTTCAAAATTCGTTGACGATCAAATTATCGTATACATCACTTTCAATCGCTTATTTAAAGCTAGGCCAACATGAAAACTGAGAAATTCAGTACCCTTTGTTCGATTCAGTCCTAGGCGAATAACTCGCAAAGATTTTCTCACAATTTAGGCTGGCCAGTACAGTTATTGTAGGAAGTCATCAATGATCTCTAGCCAATCATTTTTTTGTTTTTTGAAAATTTTCAAAAATTTATAAGCATTTTCGTTATGCAATTTTCAAAAATGCGAGTTTTTATCCAAAATGTTAATAAAATACCACTATTTCACGCGAAATTAAAAGTAAGAACCAGCATATTTGTTTATTTTTATGGGTTTATGATGTTAAAATGAAGAATTTCCGCGCTAAAAATGCTTGTTTTTCGTGCATCTCTCAGCAAAACAAAAAAGAATATTTTAAAGTTTATATTAATCCTCGTCCCTAGCGATGACAGATAAATTTTTAATATTTGTCCGTACCTTTAGCTTTTTACATATTTTTTTTGAAGGTAGCATTTTCTTAGGGAAGCATGAAAAATATAAATTGTTTATTTTTGTGTAGAATATGAACCCGACCTCCAAAAATGCAAATTTAACCAACTGAGCCACCAAAACTCGCTCATTTTTTGTAAAATTTTATTTCAATTGAAAAAAATAAAAAATGTTTTTGCGGCGCGATTTTTGCAAAAAAAAAAAACAAAAAAAAAGGGTCCGGCAGTGCCAATCAGGGCTGGCCGTGATTGAATTTCCAATCACGGAAACCCGTGAGCTGTGATCACGGCACCCCAAAAACCCCGTGATTTTCGTATCCGTGATTGTAAAAAAAATTTGCTGAATGATTTTTTTATTTAAATTTATTAACAAAAAACGGAATTTGATCGCTGGAAAAATACACAAAAGTAAAGAAACCAAACCATATAGGTAAACGCTTTTTTTTTTTGCGCCGTGCTTTTTCCAAAAAACTTTTCGAGTACTTGGGGCAGGTGGTGCCAATATGCGCTACCGGAAAAAAATTTGTAATTTTTAATGCGATTTGTTATCAGATTTTTTTCCAAAAGTGATCAAATTTACGTTCTGGAGCCAATTTTTTGAGGAAAAAAGGGCTATTTTTTGCCATTTTGGGGTCAATTTTTCAAAAAATAAGGTAAAATGTGGGTCCGGCGGCGCCGATAGGCGCCGCCGTGAAAAATTTTGAAATTTTGACTGAATTTATTAACAGATTTTGTCCAAAAAATGCCCAATAATTTGTTAATTTATGGGTTTAATGCTGTTTTAAAAAATTTTAATGTAAGAAATTTCCTTTTTAATTAAATTTCAATTAAAGTAATTTTTTCTCAAAATTTTTCTTTTCACACCAATTTCTTATTTTCGTCTCAATAAAAATTCCCTATATAAAATGCTGATCACGGACCAAAATCACGGAAAAATTAAAAAATCCCTCACCTGTGATCCGAGATCACGGCACCCCAAAAACCCCGTGATTTTTTGAATCGGTTCAAAAACCGGTTTATACTTGTCTGATCAACTTCCCCCACACCTAGAGGCTCCCGGACAATCGGACAGTGGACAATCGGACAGTTGGACAATCGGACTGTGAGGACAATCGGACAGAGGTGGACAATCGGACAGTGGACAATCCGACAGTAAAAAGCATAAAAAATATAAGAAAATGCCGTAGCCGGAGGGGACCAATGTGCCTTATCAAGAAAAAAGGAAAATATGCAAATAAAAAAGTGCTAATGCAGTCTAAAATATTATTTCGTTGAAAATTAGTTTGGGTTTGGCATTTTGTAAATGATGGTTGCATATTTGATACGGCATTTTTTTTATCTTTTTTATGCATTTTAATGTCGGATTGTCCACTGTCCGATTGTCCACCTCTGTCCGATTGTCCTCACTGTCCTATTGTCCAACTGCCCGATTGTCCACTGTCCGGTGGTCCACTGTCCGATTGTCCAGTCACGCCCCTAGATCGATCTGTCTCATCGAGAGCTATCGATTGGTACCATATTCGTCGAGATTGGTCCACGAGAAAAAAACATCGTATAAGTCAAGAGAATCAAAACCAGAACGAGGTTCTTATAGAAGTTTACTTCTATATTACAATGCTAATGCTACTGAACTTTATATTAAAATATTTGTATCACTGACGAATTTTCTACTGACGCCTTTTCTACTGACGCATTTTCAACGGGTTATCTAGATGCACTTTAAAATTTTGATTAAAATGAAATAATAATCAATGAAACTAAAAAAATCAATATTATTTAATTTATCAAAAAACAATCTTAACGAAATTCATGAAACATAGATTTACAAATTTTAAATGTCAAGTGTAAAGCTTTAATTTTCCTGTAAATTAGTTTAAAAATATAAATATATATATAAATAGTATATATTATCTAGATGCACTTTAAAATTTTGATTAAAATGAAAATAATAATCAATGAGACTAAAAAATAAATATTATTTAATTTATCAAAAAACAATCTTAACGAAATTCATGAAACATAGTTTTACAAATTTTAAATGTCAAGTGTAAAGCTTTAATTTTCCTGTAAATTAGTTTAAACTTTTTATAAATTTTATTAAAAATGTATTAAAAACAAATATTAAACTATTCGGAATAATTAAAGAATGTAAAAATAAAACATTATTATGATTGTTGACAGAGGTCAACCAAAATCGATAAAATCATTGCCACACAAGTCAGAAACACCAAAAAAGCTGAACTTGCTTAGAGAAAAAAGGAAAAAAACTTTAAAAGTTTTGTTAGTATTAAATGTAATATTTATTAGTCCACATGATATTTGAGCATACGAAGCAACCACCAAGGACATGAGTAATAATAATATTTATTGTTGTAATTAAAAAAGTTAAATAAAGAATGACGCATAAAAAAATAATCCTTGTAAAAAATTTGAAAAATTATCATAAATAGAGTTAAATATGTCAATAATTAAAAATATGATATAGAGAAAGTTAATAACTACTTGAAACTTTTAAATAAAATTTAAATTCATTAAAAAATTAAATTATTTTACAATATATTTAAAACAAAAATAAATCATTTTTGGAATTACTCGCAAGCAATAAATTAATATTATAGATGAAAATAATAATTTTTTAAATCTTTTAAATATAACATTTTGAATTTATCATTTAAGATAATTGAAAAACAAAATTTAAATTTAAAGTTCATACATTAAAAACAAAATGTTTTCCAAGAAAGTGACTACTATTTATAATTTTTGGTTAAGAGCAAATAAAAAATGCCTGAGAAAAATTATCAGAATTCTATGCTAGCTAAGTAGTAAATATGTAATAACGATTCGCTTTTCGGATGAAGAAAAAAAAAGAATGAATATCCGCTGAGATAGAGCTGGGAGAGGCAAAATTGGGCAACTTAAAAATGATTAATTTCTACCGTATTTGAAGAGGAAATGAAAAAATAAATTATTTTTCTTGTAGTCAATTAAAAATGCTACCAGAAAGTATGCTGTTTTAAACGAACGCGAACACGTAAAAAACTCGTATAAATTACAGAAAAAGCAAAAAATCAAAAACCCAAAATATGTAAATAAAAATTTTTTTACAGTTATTTTTTGGAAAAAAAATTCCTCGTAAAGGGTGAAATAGGCACTGGCCTTGACCGTGGAAGAAATATGGATGAAATTGTTCTTGACCAAGATTTTTATATATTCTAAATATTATTATATCAATTCACAAGAAACCACACAGCAATTAGAATTATAAATAAAATAGGTCATAAACCGAAAATTAAAGATAATAATATCTTAGAAATTATTTTTAAAAATTCAAAGGAGAATAATATTTGCGGTTGAAAAGGCCGAAGATCAAGATTATGAGGTCCAAAAAATTAATAATGAGGCAATTTAACGTGAGGATGGAATTTATCTTTTTTTAATTATAAAATAATATTTTTTAAAAATATGTTTCAAACAATAAATAAATAATACTTTTTTTATTATGGAAGAGTTCGGAGGAACTCAACCATGGCCTGCCCATTTATTCCATATTATTTTCTTATTAATATTTTCACCAAAAAGAAAAATAAATCAATTTAAATTTATCTGATAAGGTAAAGCTTATAAAACTAGAAATTTATTTTAAATTTTGGTTAAAACAAATAACAATAAATTGTAGACTTTACAAAAACCAAAAAATAAACGGATTATAAGATAAACTATAAATTAAAATAAATACAAATCATATTGAATGAGGAGAGAAAATCAGTGCTATGTTGACGAGAAAAATGACCCTTTAAGTTGACTAAGAAAATAAAAAATTTGTAAAAAAATTATGCTTAAAGAAAGCAATGATCCTAATATCAAGATAATAAATTCAAATTTACTATTTATATTCGATATTTGAGAATAATTGCAACTTTAAAAAAGTTTTCAATGAGAAAACTTATTTAATATAATAAATACAAAAATTAAATTACTTAAACTAATGAATTAAAACCAAAGATAAAATTTAAATGTTTCTAAATATCGCCAAATAGATATTTAAATAAGTACAAAAAAAATCTCAAAATAGTTATAAATAGGTACAAAAATCCAAAATAGGCACAAAAATAGGAAAAATAAATAATTTTAGGACTCCATAAAATAAATAATCTTTCAAAAAAGACAAAGAATATATTCCATTTGATGTTTTATTTAATAAGGAAAAGCATACATTTTAATACAAAAAATTTGTTTTAAATATCGCTAAAACAAACAACATAATACATTTGTAGACTTTACAAAAACTGAGAAACAGTAAATTATTTAACAAAAAATACAACGATATTATTATTATTCTGCTCGAAAAAACAAAAATTCACAAGCTTAAAATGTAAATCTTTTAGCATAAAAAAATAATATGTTAATTACTTTTAAATAATGCGCTTTTAATGTGAATATTTTTAGGATAATTAAACATACATTTAATATGTGAGTGGAAATGAAACGTGAGATAAAAAATGCGCCTTTAATGAAATTAAATTATGCATATCTGCAGTACGTAAAATCACAGTAATTTAAAACTATGGAGAAAAATTAACTATAAAAATATAAATATATTAAAAAATGAATAAAATCAACGTACCAAAGTGTTTTAATTATCAAAAATAATTATGAAAAATTGAATCATCAAAGAGCTTACTTATTTTATATTAATTTTATTGAAATTAACCAATATTTTTTTAAATTTAGTTTCAGTGACCAAATGATAGAGAGACTAAAAAATTCTAATACCAAATTGATATTTTAATAATTTTGTTATTTTTAATAACCTATTTAAAAATCCGTTTAATAAAATTTCAACATATATCAAAAACCTATTCTAAAAATATAATAAACAAATGCTAAATTAAAGGATAAAGAAAATATATTTCAAGACAAGAAAATTCATTCTTAAGATGAATTAAATTAAATTTTTAAATCATATAAATATTAACAAGCTACTTTAGACCTCTTAGCGATAAATGTATTTGTTTTGCTTATATAACTCAATTGATCAAAGTAAATGCTGTATTTATTGGATTAAAATCCAAAAAGAATTTATTAACTTTTGTAAACATAAATATGTATCTTTAAGCTTATGAAAACATTCACTTTAAGTGAAAATAAATAGTAAATCGATTAAAAACATAGTAAACACTAGAAATTAATGCCGTATAAATTTAAAAAAAATCGACTAAAAATGTTCTAATCGAAAGAAGCAAGGAATTTCAAGCATATGTCCGTGACGCGAAATGAAATGTATGAATACGTTTTTTATCTATATTAATAATTTATCAATATTCATACCACGTTGTTGAAATATGAAAATGCAAAAAGTTCATTTTTGTAAAATTTAATTATCACCAAGTAATTGTTAAATATACAAAAGAATAAAATATATAATCTAAAGGATCTTCTCAATCTTCGGGACACATCTTAGCTGGACAAATGCTTCTGAATCTGCAATTGAGTGTCCTGAAAACGATTTTTTTTATAATATTAATAATTAATAATATATCAATCATCATATCACGTTGATTGAATGTGAAAATGAAGAAAGATAAATTTAATAAAAATAAAAATCAATAATTAAAAGCAAACTATAGAAAAGTTTAAATAAATATTAAAAGATTAATGAAATAAACAGAAAAATGAAAGTACCAAAAACCAAAACTAATTTTAAATTGACTGAATGTATATTATTTGAATAAAATTCTTTTTGTATCGAATCTATATATGAAAAGATTAAAAATAAACAGATAAATGAAAACAAAAACACTCTCGTTGTTGATCTATGAGTTTAATAAAAGTTCATTAATTATGGATTATTTTTTTTCATTAATTAAAAATTTTAAGTTTAATGATTAAAATAAGAATAAAAAACAATTTTGTTTGTGAGAATGATGGAAAAAATGTATATTCAATTAAACTGGCTTAATTTATTGTTAACGAATTTTTAATTTTTTTTCTTAATTCGAAATGTTATCAATGCCAAGAGACTTTTTTGAAAAAGACGAAGAGTACAATTTATAGAAAAAAAATTTTTTTTTTTTTTGTCTTTTTGGATAAAGAAAAACAATAATTTTATCTAAAAATAAAAATAATAATTCGAGATTCAACTCAGAAAGCAACAATATGCTACTGGAGAGAATAAAGCGAGATTGATGCAAGATTTATGAAATTGGTAAATTCTTTATTTAAATTCAAAATAATACCAAATCAATATAATTTCATCTAATAAACAAAAGTTGCATTTTTAAAATTAAATTAAAACCATTAATAAAGTATAAATTGTGACGGCTTTAATTAATTAAAATTAAATAATTATCCAGTATAAGGCTGAAATTCAGAGACTCCCCATTTCCCACAACATGGAAAAAATGTCATGCATAAAAATACGAAAAAATGTTAAATTATTTCAATTTTAATGATGTAAAATAAATTTTCGTCTTCAAGGAACACAAAATATTGCCTAGGTTATTTACCAAGAAATATTTTTAATTAATTCAAATGAAAATGTTCCATTCCAAAAAGCATGACCTTACTTTAAATAAATAAATTAAAAAAAGAAAACATGCCAAGAAGTTGATAATGAACGAGAATACAAATGAATTAATTAAAACAAATTTTATAATTTTTTAAAAAAAGTAATTTCGGTCAATTTTCAGTCGGAAAAATGGAAGTAAATAAAGTGCATATAAATTACAAAAGATAAGCTTATAGTTAAAAGTTAAAAATAAAAACTAATAAAATTAATAAATAAACACAGAAGATACGCTTAAGCAACTCAACAATCCTTTTACATTGGCATTACGGTACGTTTTAAGTGAAATATTTAATCAAATTTTTAAACTTTTTAAAATAAATAAAATAAAAAATACTTTAAAAGCTTGTTAATCTCGCTCATTTGCCCGAATGATGAAATAATAAAACGACCCAGATGGATGAAAGAACGAAAGAAAAAATGGATAAGATATGTCAAGGCAATGAAAAAGATCAATGGAAGAAGAAAGAAAATCCAACGGGTCTTAACCAATATTACAGAATTGGAAGAAACTACGCAGGGAATAATATAAAAATTAAAATATAACCAAATTAAAGTTTTAAAAAATCATAATGACAAAATATTCTAATTACAAATATGGAATCTGAATCACGAAGTATGAAGGAATTTAAATAAAAAATATTAAAATGATAATTAAACGAACGAAGGAAGACATGAAAAAAAGAAGAAAAACGCAATTTATTTTTGGATAGATCAATATTAAAAATCAGAAAAAATTCAACAATAAATATAAATAATTTTAAACATGGAAAAAAGTTCAGAGAACCTCAGTCAGGGTCCGTGAATTCATATTATTTTCTTATTAATATAATCTTCACAAAAAAACAAAAAAAAAACAATTTGAAATTATCGCATAAGGAAAAGATTAAATTGTAATACAAAAAATTTTTTTAAATTTATGTAAAAAGATTAAAATTTATTTACATAAACAAAAACAGAAACGGATTATATATAAGATAAGAATGAGCACGATTTTTAACTTTGATAAATTTTAAAAAAATATTAAAACAAAAAAATTTAAAACATACAGAATAAAAAATTTTAAAATAACAGAAAAATCAATCCTCTTAAAATTTAAAAATTCATATAGATAGTTAAATTTCATAATATTAAAAATGATATAGAGCAAATTAATAAAAAATTAAATCAATTCAAATTTATAAATATTTAGAAATTATTTTATAAATTGCGTTACATTAAACAAGAAGCATCTTTGGAGTACTCGCAAGCAATTTATTTAGATAAAATAAATTATCATAAATAGCAATTTTGCTGAATAAAATCAAAAAATTGTTAGAAATTGTTTAAAAAAATTTACTGAAACAAATAAAAATTAATTTTGATAAACCACAAAACGCGCAAAACGAAGCGTCTATCAATGCAACGCGTCGGAAGAACACTCCGAAAGAATAATAAGTTATGTAGAAAAATATACCAAAACACAAAAAATACTTTAAAATTTGTTTAAAAAAATAAACTAAAATACATAGAATTGATTATAAAAGAAAGTAATCGATAATATATAATTTTATAGGTAATCAAAGCAATTGCATTGATAAAAGATTAATTTCTATAAATAATATTTTAATTGCTCAAATATGAAAATATTTAAAATATTTTTTTTAATTCTATAATTATGATATACTAAATGAAAACTTAATCAAATCATCTTCATAAAGAAATCCCTTGTTTGACTGTTCAATTTACTAATTCAGCGAACGCATATCGCTGCATGTGACATACAGAAATTAAGTTCAGTGATAAATGAAAATCTATTGATAAATTACTGATAATATATATAAATTTGAAATAAACTTCGAAATAGTTATGCAATGAAAGAATAAAACTAATTGAAAAATTGTTGCAAAAAGATTTAAATATATATGACATTTAATGATTACCCATCAATGCTTAAGTTCATAAAAAATTAAATATTTTATAAATCTAGATGAATAAACGCAGAAACATGTGGATGCTCTCAGAAGACACCAAGAAGAAAATATGAATAAAAGATATGAAAATTAAAATTTTTAAAAAATAAATGCAGAAAATTTATGTAATAAATCTTTTTTTAATTATAAAATATATGATATACTAATGGACACAGAATTAGATCATCTTCATAAAAAAAATCCCTCATATTATGAGGTAATTAAGATGAATAACTATTATTTATTTTAGATTTGAATATTAACTTTACATATTTTTTAATATATAAAAACATAGTAAACTAAAACGAAAAGATAAATAAACATTTAATAAAATGGCTATCACGATCAACTAATAAAAAAATGCAAAAACTTAGTTCATATTACGCAATTATTGCTACATTTTGATTTTATTATATTAAGGTTTACTCAGCAATGGCAGATCAAAAAATTAAATATTATAAATTTAGAGGAACCAAATATGCAACAGTATCATGAAAATTAAAATAATTGAAATACATATGTGTTAACACATAAGATTCCGAAATAATGAAGAGTGGGTGCTCATGCACGACACCAAGTATAAAACAGGAATAAAGTAACAATTAATTTTTAATAAATCTCAATACAGAAAATATTATAAAAGATATGAAAAAAAGGAAAAAATATAATAAAATACAAATGACCACAGAAGAAAAAATAAAAACTCCGAAAGCAGAAAATTCTGTTCAAAAAAAAACAATCAAAATAGTGACTACCACGATCAATGAAATACGCAGAAATAAAGCATGAGATAACAAATTAACACTTTAATTAAATTTAACTTTCATGTAATTAGTTTTAAATTTTTACAAAATGTACTAACAACAAAATTAAACTTTTCCGAGTAGTTAAAATGTAAAAATAAATATTATTAATGTCAACCAAAAGTCGTTAAATCATTGCCTAAGAAACACCGAAAAATCTCAATTTGCATAGAAAAAAGAGGAGAAAATTTTTTTTGTAAAAATAAATATTATTAATATTAAGCATCACCGTGAAACTTGAGTCCTGTAATGGGTCATATGACATGAGTAATTATATATTTATTGTTAAAATTAAAATAAGTTGAATAAGAACGACGCATATAAAAGAATATAAAAATAATCCTTCAAAAAATTATTTTTTAAATTATCATAATTCAGAGTTAAATTTAGTAATTTTAATCGAAAATCGATAA
>SIJG01000117.1:32508-328672 GCA_023374025.1 Heterodera schachtii
AACAGAGACAAAAACATTGCCGAGAGAAGAGAGAACAACCGCAACGATAATGAATTGATGACAAATTATTACATGAATCAACAAAAACAACTAATAAAACCATGGCTAATTGGTTGAGGGGAAAAAAGTGCTTTTTCATTGCTAAATTTAATTGGTCAAACCGTAAGGATTTTGATCGCGTCAGGATCAGTCAGCTGATGGACAATTCAGCTTTACGAGAATTTACAAAAGGCAACTCGTATAGACTAGGCTACCTAGGCTCAGGCTTAGGCCTAAGCTTTAGGCGAGGCCTAGGCTTAGGCTTGCTTGGGCCTAGGTTTAGGCTAAAGCTTAGGCTTTATTTTTGCACAACGCATTTAATAATTGTGATTTGGTCATTCAAATTTTCATATTCGTCATTATGTGCAGTTGTTTTTTACCATCCTACGCATTTCACTTCGCCATTTGTTGCGTTGGCAATCCATGCGAAACTCAGTGTGGGCGATGCGAAAAAAACTCAGTTTGGGCGATACGAAAAAAACTCAGTTTGGGCGATACGAAAAAAAAACTCAGTGTGGGCGATGCGAAAAAAACTCAGTTTGGGCGATGCGAAAAAAACTCAGTTTGGGCGATACGAAAAAAAAACTCAGTGTGGGCGATGCGAAAAAAACTCAGTTTGGGCGATACGAAAAAAACTCAGTTTGGGCGATACGAAAAAAAACTCAGTGTGGGCGATGCGAAAAAAAAAACTCAGTGTGGGCGATGCGAAAAAAACTCAGTTTGGGCGATGCGAAAAAAACTCAGTTTGGGCGATACGAAAAAAAACTCAGTGTGGGCGATGCGAAAAAAAAACTCAGTGTGGGCGATGCGAAAAAAACTCAGTTTGGGCGATACGAAAAAAAAACTCAGTGTGGGCGATGCGAAAAAAACTCAGTTTGGGCGATACGAAAAAAACTCAGTTTGGGCGATACGAAAAAAAAACTCAGTGTGGGCGATGCGAAAAAAACTCAGTTTGGGCGATGCGAAAAAAACTCAGTTTGGGCGATACGAAAAAAAAACTCAGTGTGGGCGATGCGAAAAAAACTCAGTTTGGGCGATACGAAAAAAACTCAGTTTGGGCGATACGAAAAAAAAACTCAGTGTGGGCGATGCGAAAAAAACTCAGTTTGGGCGATGCGAAAAAAACTCAGTTTGGGCGATACGAAAAAAAAACTCAGTGTGGGCGATGCGAAAAAAACTCAGTGATTGATTGGTCATTTTCCGGAAGCCGATCGCACCACTTTCGGGGCGCCAAAAGTGCCTGATCCGGAACCCGAACCGGCCCGGTTAAGAACAATGTTTTGTTCAGTTTTTCAAGGGCTATCTCCCAGGCCGGGTCTGGTTCTCGATCCATTCATTAAAAGCCCGTCATGGGTCGGGCACATCTGCCGGAGGGCCCTCAGCCTCGCCCCCGACCCTGTCGATGGCGAACCCAAGGGTAAGCGTGCCGGTACCAGCGGCTTTTTTGTACAGCTCGATGAGCTCTACAAACGGTATCAATGGCGTCCGGTTGTGTCTACTACAAATGTAGAAAATCGGCTAGAAGTGATGTGAAAAATTGAAAAATTTGAAAAAAAATTTGCGTCGCGCCGTAAATTAGGGTTAACGGACGCACCGTGATTTTTTGAATCGAATAATTAAATTTATTTATTTATTTAACAATCACTGAGTTTTTTTCGCATCGTCTCAGCACGATACAGAATACCGAAATTATTCTTTGAAACAAATGCAATCTTATTGTTGCTAATTCAACAGTTCTGCTGGTGTTGACCCAGGCCACATAAGCATGGACAACACTTATGTAAATAATCAATGCTTTATTATCAGATATAAATTTTAGACCCAATGCCTTTTGAGAATGATTCTGAATAAAAATGGCAATTCACCAGGTAATATGAGCAATAAACCAGGGATGGCATTCCGAGGCCCCAAAAATTTTCGGAAACCGGAATTTCGACCCCAAAAAATGTCGGAAATCGGAATTCCGTGCCATCCCTGCTATAAACCATTTAGACTCTGGTTCTCTTCCCAGATGCATGAAAAGAAACAAATGTTTTTTCTTTTTAACCCTGAAAATTTTTGCCTATTTCTTTAACCTGCTCACTTTGAAGTGTCATGGAAAGAATTCTCAGTAAAAAAATGAAAACTTTTTTTATAAATCTCGAAATACCAATTGGATTGTTAGAAAATATTTACATAATTTCAGTATTTATTTTAGTAATTTTGGCTCTATTCCATCAAAACATTCTTGGTAATATTCGAAAACTTAAAGTTTAGGGAATTTATAAATACAAGAAAAGAACAAATACTTTTATTAAGAAAAAAATTGCAATGAGAAAACCCGAAATTCATAATTTTTCGCGTATATTCAAGAATAATTTTTTGTCTATCCCTTTATCCGGGAATTTTGCTATAAAAAAACTTCCCTAAACTTTAAGCTTTCGATTGATACCAAGAATGTTTGGATTGACCAAGTAAGAAAAAAATTGATCTAAAAAAGTGAGGGTGGTCACTCATTGGACGCGTAAACATTGATTTGACGCGTAAACTGGAATAGAGCCATGATTGGCTTTTGTAAATATAAAAAATTATTTTTATTTATTTTTAAACCTAATATTTTTGTATCTTTGCTTTCTTTTTTAAAAATATATTTGTGGTCAAATAGCTTTATTTTTAGGGCAAAATCTAAAAATTTTCGCACTTTCGAAGACTATGACAACATGCTAACAAAATTTTAGGTAAATATTGATCATAGTCCCCAAATTCAAAAATGCATAAAAACGGTCAGAATCGATGTAAAAAGGTTCGAAATGGGTTGGAAAATTAGAATTATGGGCGCGCTTGCCCTTTTTCAGGATGAAAAGTGCCGAAAATGGAGTGCCAAACTCAGCTGGGACTCAATTGGCCGTGCTATAAAAAGCACTCAAAAGACATTTTAAATAATTTTTAGCGTAATTTGTGGCGCTGATCACGAATATGACCTTTATTTTGCGAAATTCCGAACCCCGAACCCTAATTCGAACAAAATTTATAAATTAAATGAAAACAAATTTTTAGGGGTTTTCGAGGTTGCTGAACACGGTTATGAACATTTTCGCAAAAGGGAGCATGCGAAGACGGAGCAAGTAGTGGGGCGAGACGGAGGGCGGAGGAAGACGTCTGACGAGCGCCACAGGCGGTTGACTGCGGGGGCCCGAAGGGCCCCCGCCAATCAGTCAACCGCCTGCGGATCACGCGCGGACTTCTTCCGTAGCCCGTAGTCTCGCCCCACCTACTGGCCGCCGTAGTCGAGTGTGCGGCGGTTTTTTAGCGCAATAAGCTAAATTCAAACTTTTATATTTGACGTCCTTTCTAAATTTAAAATTTTGTTCGAATTAGGGTTCGGGTTTCGGAATTTTGCAAAATAAAGCTCATATTCGTGATCAGCGCCACAAATTACCCTAGAAAATTATTTAAAATGTCTTTTTAGTGCTTTTTACAGTGCGGTCATTTGAGTCCCAGCTGTATTTGGCACTCCAATTCCGGCACTTTTCAGCTTGAAAAAGGGCAAGCGCGCCCTTAATTTTATTTTTCTGGCACATTTCTAACCTTTTTACATCGATTCTGACCGTTTTAAAGCATTTTTGAGTTTGGGGACTATGATCAATATTTTCCAAAATTTATTTTAATTTATATGCTTTTTATAATATTTATTTCAACATTGCGAAAATGGTTTAATGTTTCGTAAATATTTGTTTAATTATTTTATTATTGTTTTCATAAATATAAATCCGATTCTCAGTAATTAGGTCTTCATAATTAGTGTTCAACACTCACGAAAATTGTTGTTCAATATTCATTTTCATTCATTCGTTTCACCTCGCAATTCTATTGATTTCTTTCACATCAAAGGAGAAAAGAACAGAATAATTATTTTTGTTGCTTCAAATTAACATTAAAAAAATATATTTATATGAGAAAAAGCCATAATAGCGCGGTTAAAAATCGAATATATATTATCCACGAATTATCAACCAGATTTATTTTATTAATCCCTTAAAGAGCTAAATTTTGGTATTAATTTGTTATTTTGAGCGCAGGTGCTCGAGCAACTCGAGATTTTATCCAAAAAAAATGACGTCATCACCGGCTGAGCAATTAAGAGAGGCAACAGACGCCGCCTTTGACTCTGTAGCCAAAGCTGTGGAGGCCAAATATCACCAGCGGGAGGAGCAGAAGACCAAGCAGTACCAGGAAGAGCGGGAGGAATGGGAGCGACGGATGGCGGAGACGAGACGCAAATTCGAGACGGAACGCCACAAATTTGAGCAAAACATGCGCATGAAAAGGGAACAACAGACGGAGGAATTGGCACAAATTGAACAACAAATGGACAAACAGAGACAAAAACATTGCCGAGAGAAGAGAGAACAACCGCAACGATAATGAATTGATGACAAATTATTACATGAATCAACAAAAACAACTAATAAAACCATGGCTAATTGGTTGAGGGGAAAAAAGTGCTTTTTCATTGCTAAATTTAATTGGTCAAACCGTAAGGATTTTGATCGCGTCAGGATCAGTCAGCTGATGGACAATTCAGCTTTACGAGAATTTACAAAAGGCAACTCGTATAGACTAGGCTACCTAGGCTCAGGCTTAGGCCTAAGCTTTAGGCGAGGCCTAGGCTTAGGCTTGCTTGGGCCTAGGTTTAGGCTAAAGCTTAGGCTTTATTTTTGCACAACGCATTTAATAATTGTGATTTGGTCATTCAAATTTTCATATTCGTCATTATGTGCAGTTGTTTTTTACCATCCTACGCATTTCACTTCGCCATTTGTTGCGTTGGCAATCCATGCGCAATCAATCGGAATGTATTGAGCTGATGGAATAATAAATATGTGTATTTTATAGATATTTTTATAAGGGCGCCGAGATTAAAAATTGGGCCAATTAAAAAATATGGGAAAAAGGAACATTGAGAGTTTTAGGATAATGCCTAAATTATTCGCCTTAATAGCTTGGTTTAATGCTTATCAGATGATTTGGAATTTTAATGTTATGCTTAATGTCTAGACGCCTATTTTGTGAAAATTTCGCTTTTTTATATGGAAAATTTTCTCAAAAATGTCTTTTTTCATCACCATTTTTAAAAGTTTCCTTATTTCTTAAAAACCTTTGGTCAAATTGAAATTAGAAAAAAATTTGTTTTTTCTTCTAATAGACAATGGCGTTTTGTAATGCCGTTTTTTAAAACTTACAAATTTCCAATGGGGTAAATGCCCTAATTAGGGGCAAAATCGCTACCCTACCCACCCCCGTACTTCTTGCTCGACTAACTGAAAAACCTTTAAAGAAAACATAAAATTCTTATTTTTTCATCCTTTTTAACACTTAGAACTAGTTTAACAATGTCTTCATTAGGCTTTCAAATATAAATGTGTAAAATTTTGTAAAGTTTTGCCTGATTTTTAAAAAGTTACTTCCTGAAAAATTTGGTTAAGACGGAAATATGGCCAGACAAACTGACTACTACCGGCACGAGATAGGGCTTCCGACCGGAATAAACCCGGAATGAAGCTTTTTCGGGCCAGTTTTCAAAAAACTCTTAATCCCAACTTTACAATCCCAGCGGTATCAGGATTGAAAACCAGGTTACGAATGGGAGGCCAGAAATTAATGGACGATCGTGAGAAATGCAAAATTTAAAAAAAATATTCTATATTTTATATTTCGTTGGTATTCTATCGCTTAGTAGTTAGATCTCTGTCAGGGTTTTTTTTAAGACCAATCCCGTGCAATCCTACAACTAAAGAAAAAATAAAATGGTTTTTATAAATAAAAAATATGTTGACGATTTTTTTTTGTAAAATTAAATAAAATTATTTTTAGGTGCCTTTACCAAAGAGTACTTCGATGTTTGTTGGATGTTTATCATTGCAGCTTGTTTTGGTTGCGACGCCCACTTGGACCCAATTGTTTGTGCTAATTCTCAGCATCAATGGACTACCGCTGTCACCCTACAGTAAACAATTATTATTTTCTATTCATTTTCTTCCCACGTGAAAGTTCATTTGCATACTGTAAGTTTGTATAGTATAAATTCTACCGTACCGGTTCGCCAATGCTTGGCTCGGGCACCACACAAATGTTGTCGTCCAACCCGTATGTTTCAAATTCGTTTAGCATCGATTCAATTTCTTCGTCATCGCCAGCAGACCATTCGGATGCTAAATTAAATAATTTAAAATTTAAAATAAACAAAATTAATTTACATTTTTTTGTTCATTGGACATTGCTCGGCATTTTTGTTCCGAAATCATTTGCATTTTGCCATACATCAATTGATCAGTTCGAGTGTAATTACTATTTTTGTCCTTCAAGCACATTGGCCGAGTCATTCCCCAACCGGCAATAATAAATTTAGAATTTTCTGTTTTTGATTTATTCTCGAAAAAATTTTCGTGGGGTGAACCTTAAATTTAGGTTTATGTATTATATAATAATAATAAATAATAGATGTTATTTAAAGACTTAAAATTGATTTAAAAAAAAAAAAATAATACGCCGCCTTTGATTCGGTGGCCAAAGCTGTGGAGGCCAAATATCACCAGCGCGAGGAGCAGAAGGTCAAGCAGTACCAGGAAGAGCGGGAGGAATGGGAGCGAAGAATGGCGGAGACGAGACGCAAATTTGAGACGGAACGCCACAAATTTGAGCAAAAAATGCGCATGAAAAGGGAACAACAGACGGAGGAATTGGCACAAATGGAACAACAAATGGACGAGCAGAGGCAAAAGCATTGCCGAGAGCGAGAACAACAACAGCAACGATAATTAATTAAAAAAATGATGGCCAATTTGATACATACCAACAAACACAATAATTTAATCTATGGATAATTTCTCAAAAATTCTCGAAAAACTTTTTTACCAAATAAATATTCGTCAACCCTAATACCCTAATGCGAGTTTTTCATGAAGTTTTGAAGCAGTGAAATTATTTAATTGGTCCATTTCTTTTGACTTTTCGACCAAATGCCCGAATTTGAGTCCGGGACTGAATTTGTGGCATACCAACTGCACTAGTACCCAACAATCTGATTGATTAAAAAGTACGAAATAATATATAATTGGAAAATTGCTATTTGTAAACCGAAAAAAAATTAACCAAAAATCAATGGATTGTTTAAATATTTTAAATTTAAAAGATTTTATCACAGTAATGCCTCAATACATTTAATAAAATTTAAATTGGTTATTCAAAATTTCATATTCGTCACTTTGTGCAGTTTTTTTTTTACCATCCTACGCATTTCACTTCGCCATTTGTTGCGTTGGCAATCCATGCGCAATCAATCGGAGTGTATTGAGCTAAATGAATAATAAATATAGATATTATGTATTTTTTAAATGTTTTTAGCCAATTCATGCTAGTTATTCTACGAGATAAAAAATAAGGAAAAAGGGACATTAAGATTTTTATGGAAATGTCTAAAATTTTTGCGCCGTTTAAATAAATTTTTTATAGATAAAAAAAAGCGTTACGATTTTTTTTTGTTGTAAAATAAAATAAATTTATTTTAAAATGACTTTACCAAAGAGTCCTTCGGTGCTTGTTGGGTCTTTGTCATTGCAGTCCGTTTTGGTTGCGACGCCCACTTGGATCCAGGTGTTTGAGCCAATTTTCAACATTAATGGACTACCGCTGTCACCCTACAGGAAACATTTAATAATAATTAATAATTAAAATGATTTACATTTTCTATGCATTTTCCCCTTTGTGTACTGTAGGTTGTCGCATGCTGGGTCGTTCCGTAAAATGCCAAATTTACAGATTTTTCGAGAAAAATTCTGAAACTTTTTAGGCTAATAGAGCAAGCCAAGAGCTATCACATAATATCAAGATCTTTAAATTTTGTTGTGTTTAAGAAAAGCTATGATGGATTTTTCTCGAAAAACCCGTAAAATGGGCAGTTTTACGAAACGACCCTAGCACCGATTTGTATCAGTATAAATTCTACCGTACCGGTTCGCCAATGCTCGGCTCGGGCACCACACAAATGTTGTCGTCCAACCCGTATGTTTCAAATTCATTTAGCAACGATTCAACCGATTCAATTGCTGAGTCATCGCCAGCAGACCATTCAAATGCTAAATTAAATCATTTAAAATTTAAAATAAAATTAAATAATTTACAATTTTTTTGTTTTTTGGACATTTCTCGGCATTTTTGTGTCGAAATCATTCGCATTTTGCCATAATTCAATTGGTAACTTCGAGTCTTATTTTGGTCCTTCGCGCACATTGGCCAAGTCAGTCCCCAACCGGCAATAATAAATTGTGAATTTTTTATTTTTGAATTATTCTCGGGGAATTTTTCATCGGATGAACCTTAAAATTTACATAGCTGCAATAATTTAAATATTATTTTTTTTTTGACAATTATATTATAATAAACAAAAATTGTGTTATAGATTTGATTTTTTAAATAAATAAAATTGCGTTTTAATCCAAATCTTCTTAAAAATTTTTATATTTAAATTTAATGTATTTAAAAAATATTAAATTCTTAATAAATTACACATACTTTCAAATTCACCACCAAAACCAAACAAACAAATTGGTCGGACATTTGGCGCAAATTCAATCGTCTTTTTAAGCTTTAATTAAAAGAAATGATAATTGCTAATTATTCTACAAACTAATTAATTACTTTAATTATTGCAATATCATGCAAAAGTAAAGTTGCCTTTGGCGTTTCATCGCCAAAATTATCATAAATTTGATAATATTTTGCTTTTGGTTGCAAGTGTATGGAATCAATTGCAGATTTATGCGGTTGGCTTGAAACATTGACGCTTCCATATGAAATTTGGGCTTCTTCTGTAAAAAAATAACAAAAATATTAAACGGCAAATTAAAATTCTATAATTCTTGATTTATATAAATTTTAAAACCATTAAATGTTTAATAAAATTTACAAAACCAAATTTTGAATAAATTTTTGAGTTTTAATTATATAATTTTAAAATTTCTCACCAATATCAAAATCGCTGTCCTTTACACAATGCATCGCCGTCAAAATATGATTTGGCCCGATTATTGTTGCGGAGCATGAAAATTCTTGAAAATTTATGAAATTAAAATGGGCAAGTTTAACGATTAAATTATTTCTAATTTAAATTATAATTAAAAATTAATACTTCCTCCTTTTATAAGCGAGGCCATCCACGGCAAAGAGTTGTCATTCTCAACCGCTTGTCCCATGTATATCTGTAAATTAATTAATTGAAAAAGAAATAAGTTTATTAATTCAATTAATTAATTAAATTCTTTGTTTTACATTATATGTTCCGATTTCCATGTTTGGCACATTGTCCAACAGAGGGTCAAAATCCGAAATGCCACATTCTGAAAAGTCTGAGTTTGGATGGCATGACAAAAACAAATTGTTGAAGACAATTTGCAAAAATATTGCAAAATAAATTTTCAAAAACATTTCTAAAATATTTTGGAAATTATTTATGTATTGTATCAGGAAATATTAACTTAACATTTCATAAATTAAAACAATTGTTTTACATTTTAGACGGAGAAATTTTTAAGAAATTGTTTCTTTGATGCTGAAATTAATAATTATTGCTGCCATTTTAAAGGCATATTTTTGGGAATTGTTGTGAAGAAATGTGCTTGTCAGTAATCACCAGTCACAGTCAGTCACCGGTTTTAAAGATTGAATGTCAGTCAACCTATGGAAAAATTATTTTGAATTTTTTCCTATTTTTGTGTGGAAATGTTTCCCTTATGACCATGCTTTGATTAGCAACACATAGTTTTATTATGGTAAAGCATTTTTAATTTCAAAAAATTAATTACGGATATTTTGGTAATTGGAAACCGTTAGTCTGAGTTTATTGGCAGATTGCCAACTGTCCAAATGTCTATAGATACAATTTTGCCATTCATAATTTATCATTAAAAATAATTTCGACTGCTCTTCTTTTTAAAATTATATTAATTTCATTTTTTCTCGTTTAAAATTATATTAATTTCATTTTTTCACTCATACAACTATTTTAAATCATGCTGAGACATTTCAAAAAGAATTGTCATTTTTTCTATATCAATACGTTTAACGCCCATGGTGACAGTTTTATGATACATAATTTTAAGATTAAGGATTAGGTAACAAATCAGTTTTATATAACATTTTGAAAAATTGAAAGAATAAAGAATAAAAACTGAACACCTATGGGACAAATAAATAAATTGTTTAATAAATTAATGAAAAATTTCAATCTTCTATCGCATATTGGTTTAATTAAAACAATCGAACGCACTTTAAAAGAATCAAATGAAAACCGATCTTCTTACAATAATTCCCATATTGTACTCGGACACTGAGCAGGCGCCGTTCCATCCTGGCAAAATGGAACATAATTCTATAAAAAATTCATTTTAATAAATTATGCCATGCCTTTCCGAGTGTGGCATTTTCCGTTGGACAAAATTTTGTCAATTGCCTCCGCCAAAATGGGCTTGCGGCTACCATTAGCACCTTCATTGCGCAACACCTGAAGATAATGCAATTTACCTAATTCGTTATTAAAAATATTAAATGGAAAAACAAAAATTTCGAAAAAAATTAAAGATGGCCGCCCTTACAAATTACCATTGGCTCTCTTAAGAAAATATTAGGCTTTCAAATTTGCATCTGCTAAACGTTTCGTCAAAAAAAATTAAATATTTTATTCGACTCGACCAATTCTGTACTGGTCAATTAAGCATAATTAGCCTAATTAGAGTTGCAGTTGAATAATATCGGAACAATGATTCAGAAAATTAATTGAAAAACGGCTGGATTATTCTCAAATTTAAGGGAAGTGTCTCACAATAAGTCACATTTTCCGGCAAAAATCCATTTTTTAGGGAATTAGGTCTCGAGACTGCGGAATTCCTGGGGTTGAAAAATTAATCTCAAAAATATGAATATATTGAAATTAAATTAATTTAATGAAAAATGAAGGATATGGCCGCGCTTGACGGACGACGAGACAAAGCAATTAATATATTAATGCACCTTTTTTTGGCACAAGGAATAATCAAAGAAAGTTAAAGCTTGATTGAACCAAATTTTACTCGCCGGTCAAAAACTCGGAAATTCAGGGAAGTTTTCTCGCTCGTCACTTCGTTTATGTTCGAAAATAAATTGGAATAAGAAATTGTGCCTGTTGTTCCTTTGCAGCGAAGGTGCCAGCAAAATGTGCCACGTCATCCATGGCCGCGTCGCACGAAATCTATGAACTTTTTCAGGACTGTGTGCCGACGGCAACTAATAACTTTTCTTAAGGTCTAAAATAAGAACAACTTTTCTTCTTTAAACCCAGAAAAGCAGGCGTACTAATTTAAACCCCTTTTTTAATGAACCATTATTTCAGTTGAAGAAGCAACAATTTGACACCTAAAAATAATTTAGTGGAATGCAACATTGAAACTTTTTCTAAAACATGAATTCAACAACAAAAAAACAAAAAGACAATTAGCATTTAATTCAATGCATTTATTACACATGCGGTTTTTTGTTTTTAAGTAACGTATTTATTGGTTTTTTGTGTGCAAAATTCTAAATATAAAAAAGTAAAATATATTAATTACTTTCTAATTTTAAAAATAAAGAATAAACATTCATTTATCGTTGACAAAATTTCATTAATGTTTACTACTGTCAAGTATTCTTGATTGTGAGATTAAGCGTATAGGAGGTCCATTTTGCCGAGGTGCGACTTGATTTTGGTTGGGAGTTTGTTTGAACACAAATGGAAATTCCTTTTGAAATGCCTGTCGATACTCCGTACTAAAAATTAAAAATTATTATTGAAATATTTAAAATTAAAAAACACCTCGTAAAATATAAAATGGGTCCGTTTGACAATGCGGCAATGTTCATAGGAATTGCGGTCATTAAAGCGCAAAACCAATGAGTGACCGGAGAAGAAATTGGAATTATCAAAAAGTAAACAATTGTTGTGATAAAATAGCCGCCGATATTCACAGTGATAATGCAAAAAAGTGCACGAAAAGTGCGACGATTGAATGAATCAGCGGATGGCAAACCTAAAAAAAAGAATTAATTAGCTAATTACAGGTTGGCAAAACATTTTTTTCTTTTTTTTTGCGATTGAATAATTTTTCATATCTAATTTCATTTCGCTATTTTTAAAGGGGTCCAATTTTATTTTGGTAAAGCTTGCTTATAAGCAAAGTGTGCTAACTGAATTTTTGTTTTAATTTCCATTTATTAGGCTAGAATCGCAGAATCCAAAAGGTCAGTAAAAAAAAGCATAAAAATATCGCTAAAAATGTTCCGAGGTGATATAAATATTTAATATGTTTTACCTGATGCTTTCATATGTATTACAATGCCAAGAAAGATATAAATGGCTAAAGTCATTAAAGTAAACAAGTTACTTATTGTAACAAACAGAGAAATGACCTTAAAAATATAATACTTTTAAAATATCCAACAAAAAAGTGCCATAACTTTTTCCTAACAAACCAATTAAACAATTCTGGTATTGTTCGATAACCTGGCTGTTCTCTATTAACAAAAAACTTCAAAATTTCAAAAAAAATTACATTGAAATTTTAAGACCTGGTCTTTGGTTGTTTAGAAAAAATTATGAAAATTTTTGTTAAAAAATGCCAAAGGATTTATGAAATCTATCAGAACGAAACAATATTAATTATTACCCTTAAGACATCTGTGTATGAGCCTGTGACCATTAGATCGCCGTCCTGTTTTGCTCTTTGGTAACTCACAACAGAGAAAAGGAATCCGTACGATACGGAAATGATAGTAATCATTGCCAAATACAGTCGCGTTTTCAACTTATCGTGACTAAAAATTGGTAATTAAAAATTAAATTTGTTCAAATTTTATTTCACATTTCCGAAAAAGCAATTCCGATCAGTCGGTCAATGCCAGTGAAAAACATCGTTGGAGTAATTCCTCCTGAATTATATTTTAAAATAATTTTTGAATTATTATGATTAATTTTTTTAACTTAAATTACCAAGTCCAATCGTTGGAATGAATAAAATTTTCGCTGCCAGACGATTCTCAATGAAATTCTGTGAAATGCGATGTACACAAACAAGAATTGGCCACTTTGATGAAGCAATTCAAAAAGGGAACAAAGTGCCAAAAGGTAATTAACGGTGCCACGGAATGATCTAATTAAAGTTTTTCAAAAACTTAAATATTCTTAAGGCTATCATTAATCACATACTTTGTTAATACAGTTACAAGAATGACAGACGAATTCAAAATAATCCCAACTGTAGCAATGAGTGCGTAAAGCAATCCGCATCCAATTAATGACCAGCTTGGACGGACATCTTTGAAGGCCAAATAAAACTAAATTAAAAATTATTTTAAAAGAAATTTAATTATATTAATGATACCGTGTTGTTCGTTGAGTCATTCATTTAGGTTTCTAAAAATTTAATTAATGTTAATGACAATGAAGAAATTGGTTGAAAAGTGCATGTTCATTCACCTTAAAATTTAATTAACATTTCTGAATCGAAAATGTTTATGATTTTCTGTCCGTCCGTCGGTTCTCCGAAAATTTTTTAGTATTTCATTTAATAATTAAATTTTAATTAATGGTGGCAAAAAGTAATTTAATTTGAATAAGAAATGAAAATGCAGCAGCTGTTAATTTTATGAAATTACAGCCCTTATTTTTTAAATAATTAAATTGCACTTTTTGTCGACGTTTGTTTAGTTTCATAAATCTAACAAATTGATAAATGAGAATATGCTAACGCATGAAAGCTCAAAGAATAGCATTTTTACCAGTTATCTTTGCAATCAGAGCGAGTTTTTAGGAAATAAAAAACATATTTTGAATTTTTTGCTCATATAAACATATTTTGGGGGTTTGACTGTTTTTGACACATATTTTGGCGATTTTTTGAAAAAATTCTAGTTTTTTTTATTACAAAAGTACCTTTTTGGCATCAAAATCTTGGCAAAATGTCCAAATTTTTTCCTTTATTCTCATTTTCACCGTCAATTATCCTCGGGCATTGTGATTAAATTGATTAGGGTTGAACTGGTGATTCAGTGTGTATTAAATAATTCGTGTTTTTAAATGGTTATTTAAAAAGGATTTAAAAAATCTTTGAATTTGAACGAATCATAAGCTTCATTCACTTTCTATGCATTTCACTTCTCCATTTGTCGCTTCTTCAATCCAGTTGCAATCAATTTGAGTATATTCACCTGAATAAGAATGGAAAAATATCAAACTATAATAATATTATTATGTTTATTTAAAATTTTTATTTAAATATATATTTTTTGCTTGAGAAGAATTTAAATGATATATAATTTTATTTTGAATTGATAAAATTTTATTTGTTTTTATAAATAATTGAAATTAGAAAAAAAATTTTATTTGGAATGGTGTTAAAAAAGTAATTACTTGTAAGACCATCGGTACTTTCCGGCTTTTCCGGACTACACATCGATGTGCTAGCGACGCCCACTTGGACCCAATTATTTTTGCCAATTTTACGCATTAATGGACCACCGCTGTCACCCTAGGAAATAAAGTTTATCTAAATAAATACTTAATGAAAGCAGTTTATATTTTTGCGTAAATGTTTAGAAATTTTTAATATAAAAAATAAAACTAAATGTAAATTAAATATAGCTTTTTTAAAATCGGCTTTTCAAAGTTGCAATATCCAAAAAATGGGATAAATATTTTCAAAAATTTATTTCGAAAATTTTACATTTAAATCACTACATTTGTTTTAATCCTTGGTTTTATTGATTAATTAAGCTTTTTCATGCCAATTTAATCGCCTAAAACCCAATCTCTTGTAATATAATGGTGTTTTTACAAATGCACCTTCTCAGCCAAGCTGGGTTCAGCTACCACGCAAAATTTGTCCTTCAAATATGCTGAATTAAATTCAGTTAACAAAGCACGGGTGTTTTTAACAAAAGGAAGGGCATTAGACAAATTATTGACTAAAATAAAAATAATTAATTCATTTTCCATAATTTATTATTTTTTTACATTCGTTGTTGATGTCTTTGGTAGTATATTCAATGCATTCTTCCATTGAAATCATTCGCATTTTGCCAACCATCAATTGGGCACTTTGTTTTGGAGCTGGATATTTTTGGCACATTGGCTGAGTTAAGCCCCAACCGGCAACAATAAAAGGAGAATTATTTGTTGCTGAAAATGTGCCAAATTTGTCCTTTCCGGAAACTTTAGAATGAGATGGTGCATCTTAATGGAAAAGCAATTAACAATATTAATTGCACACCAATTTTTATGATGAAGCTAACCGAGACCGAACAAACAAATGGGCCGAACATTTTGGGAAAATTTAATTGCATTTTCAACCTAAAAAATATATTTTTAATTTATAATCATGTTAATAACATATATTGTACTTCAATTATTGCTAAATCATTTGAAAGAGAATCCGATTCAATTTCTTTTCCATAAATTTTTACACGCATTTCCGAGAGAGAAGCATTTGGATGGATTAGAATATTGCGGCCAATTGTTTTATGCTTTTCATTAGAAATGTTGACAGTCCCATAAGAAATATGGACTGAACCTTCAAATGAGTGAGAATAAAAATATTAATTAATTAAATTAACAATGAATTAATTTACTTGGGACAGAAATTATGCCGGAAACGCAATGATAAGCTGTTAAAATGTATTTGTGGCTGATGATTGTCCCAGTACATAATCCTAAATAATTTAGTCAATTTAATGAAGATTTATTTCATAAAAAACCTTGTAATGAATTCAAAGTGACCATCCACGGCATTGAATTGGCATTTTCCACTGGTCGTCCTTTATATATCTGAAAATTAAATACTTCATAAATAAATTTTAAAAATAAAATTTATTAAAATTAAAATTCGTTTCCTTCTCTCACATGGTTTGTGCCGATTTTCACATTTGGCACATTGTCCAAGTCGGGCTCAAAGTCGGAAATGCCACACTGAGAAAAGTTTACTTTGTGCGCACAAATTGAATACAAATTGTTGCCGGTAAAAACCATAAATAATGTCAACCAAAATTTAACCATTTTGCCTTCTAAAGTTTTTTTATATTTTATTATTACGGTTATATAAAACATTTTGTTTTCATTGGTATTAATATTAATTTCCAATAATTAATTATTTGTCATATTTTATACGAAGCAAAATTTAATTAAAAAGGAAGCAAACGAAAAATGATTACAAATCGTAGAAAAAGGAAAATTGAAAGCAATTTGACTTAAATTTCTTTTGGTGAATGCGGAATTTTTCTTTTATGTATACGAAAACAATGGAAACCGATACAAAAAATATTTGTTTTTCGAATTAATCACATTAATTTAATAAAAATTTATTTATGATAAAAATGGAATTTGTATAAGTGAATAGAAGCAAATCATGAAAAAATTAACAAAACGATTAGGTTATCAAGTGCGGGATGTGTAGTTTTTAATAAAAGACCAATTCAATTAACCATACTTATTCTGCTGGACTCATTACAATTCTTTATGCGTCAATATCATACATATCCAGGGTTTTATGCTTCAAAATAGAACTCGTTGGTCAATAAAATGAAATCACAGCTTAATATAACATTTTTTAAATTTTAACTTAATATCATAGTATCCAAACTAGAGACCGGACGGGATCGGGATCCCGCGGGATTAAATTCGGGGTCCCGAGATCGGGATCCGTCCCGAGTGATTTTTTAAATTCATCGGGATTCATCGGGATCAGGATTTCATCGGGATCTCGAAGCGGGATCCCTCCCGACCATTTTACCAATTCCGCGGGATCCCACGGGATTGAAGTCACGATAATTTTTCGAAAAATCTCCATTTTTTAATTAAGGTCTTGAATTTAAATTTCAAAAATATTGTTATTTGCTAATTTTTCTTAAAAATGCCAAAAAATTTTGACGTGTCTCCAGAATTCCAATAAAATTTTTCAAAATTTGACGCAAAAGCTGCCATTATTTTGTGAATTTTATTTCTTTCAAAAAAAGAATTATCAAAAATTATTTTTCTTAAATTTTCTAAGAATTTGTCCAAAAAACCAGAATAAAAATTGTTGTCAGTGCCTATCTGCATCGCCAGACCCAAAACCCCATTATTTTCTTACAAATTAGATATCAAATTCTTCAGAATACTTTTTTGAAAAAATTTGCTGCAAAAAAAAATTCTTAAAAATCGGATTTTTTCATTCCGATGCATTTTACGACTTGCTAATTTTTCACAAAATTGTTAAAAATGATCATAGGATGCTAAAATACAAAAATTAATATTGATTGATTAAATTCTAAACAAACTATTTTAAAGCTATGTTGTTAAATGTTTTAATTTTTGGTCCTAAAATCTGATTTTTTGGGCATGACATTCTAATTTTGAAAAATTTCTATAAAAACCTAATATCATTTCATCCCTATTTTTCTCGGTCGAATTGATCTATTATAAATATTAGATAAGCATTTGAACAAAACTTGGCACAAAACGTAAAAAAACGAGTTTTAGCAAATCCCGATAATTCCGCTGGGTCCCGAAAAAAATCTTCGGGATTGATCGGGATCGGGATTCGGTCGGGATCCCGACTCGGGGTCCGTCCCGATCTTTTTTCCAAAATGTTCGGGATTGATCGGGATCGGGATTCAGTCGGGATGTACTCGGGATCCCTCCGACCCCAGTTGTCCGGTCTCTGATCCAAACTGTTTAATACATACTATCTTTATAATTATTTATATAGAGCATAATTATCAACAATAAAACAAATGTTTTTTATATTTCAACAAAATTGATGCTGATAATTTTTGAAAGTTAATTATCATCGATTTCTGAGACAAACGCTCGAGTTTACGAATAATTCCAAGTGAATATTTATTATAAAAGAAGAAAGATGATATTTATCGAACCTGTTTCGTATTCAAAAGCTTAATTAACGAACTTTGGAAAGCTTTTTTGGCCGCTTCACTGCCTCGGACGGGCGCTTTGCGAAAAATGCGGATTATTTTTCATAACATAGGAATTTAGTAGGGTTGCAACCCCGACCCCGCCCCGACACCGAATTTTTGTTGGGGAAAGGCAAAAAATTTAAACAAAATTTGAATTTTTTTAACCATTTTGTCAAATTATATTAAATAAAGTAAATATGCTTTTGTGTATTCATGTGTATTGTATGGTATAGTGGCTAGTGCTTCAACAGTAACAGTACTTTTATTATTAGTTCGATACCTGTTGACGTTTTCTTTTGAATTACTTAAATTTTTTTGGGTTAATAGACATTTATTGAAATTAAAAAGTTTAATTTTCCTTGACTAAATCATGAAAATTAATATATTTTAAAATATTTTTACAAAATACCGAACGAAGAAAAGCAAAAATTAATCGGAAAATCTTAATTTTTTGCTGATTACCAGTTCGGTGAAATTAAAAAATTTCCGATAAAGGGCAACCAAAATCGATTCTGCGATATTTACGAGGACTACAGCACATATCGAGAATACGAAAATTTGTTCCAGCGAAATACAAACCCGTCAAAAGGGGTACTCAAAAAACCATCAAAATAAAAAAAATTTTTGATGTTGCCTTTACTCAAAAGCAATCAAATTTTAATTCTTAATATCATTCAGTAGCCCTAAATGTTTTCTATTATCCTGCAAAATTTCTAAAAGTTTGGTCAAGTTTCAAGAAAGTTATGACCAAAAATGTTCAAGAAAATTTGCTTTTTTGATTTTCTTAGGTTATAACTTTTTTGAAACTTAATGAGTTTTTTTTGACATTTTGTAAGATAAAAGAAAACACTTAGAGCTACCGAATTACCAAGAATTTTAAAAGATGTTGCTTTTGGGCGACGTTATGAATAATTTTCTCTCAAAATTTTTCCATTTAATGGTTTTTGACCAAAGTCCGTTATGAAAAATTTTTGTCAACATTTTTTTGATGTTTTTTTGAGTAACGACCCGCACCAATGCAACAAGTATTTGGGGAACATTCACCCATATTAGACGAGGATTTAAATTTTAAAGACATCATAAAGAGCTGAAAGAAATCTTTGGTGGCACAATATTGAAAAAGCCCCAAGTCAATTAATTAGTTATGGATTTCGCTTTTAAGTCAGTACCGAGTACAAAAAATCAAGATGAAATTGAAAAGAAAGAGGTAAATGCATAAGCATTCACTTTTGTCGCCGTTTGGATGGTGCTGTGTCGTTACTTAAAAACCCATCATAATGGGCAATACTTAAAACCATCATAATGAAATTTGGTCGTTACTTAAAAAATTATCATAACAAAAAATCAATATTCCTTTAATTAATTATATGATTATAATTTGAAATTACATGAGTTAATTACAATTGAAACCCAATAATTATTTATTTATCCCTTTTATTTTTATTATTTTCCTCAAATTCACACATTTTTATTTGGAATAAAATTTATCGATTGTTTTAGCATTAATTTTAAAAAATATTTCAGCCTTGCTTAAGGGCAAACAACAAGCATTTTAAGCAATCAACATGGAGAAATGTTCAAAGGGGCCAAGCTTGTGGGACGATGAGACAAAATAATTAATATGTTAATGCACCTCGATTTTTGGCACAAGGAATGGTCAAGGAAATTTAAAGGAGTTGATTGAACCAAATTTTACTCGTCGGTCAAAAATTCGTAAATTCAGGGAAATTTGGGTAAATATTGATCATATGGCCCAGAGCCGAAAATGGTCGAAATTACCAATCGATAGCTCTCGGTCTGTAATGGAAGAATCCGAAAGATTTTTTTTGCGGAAACCAATCCCTGAAGAGTTACAGACCCGGGACTGAAATGGCCAAATGGCTTTGGGACTGAACCGTCCACTGACTTAAAATGCATGGAATTGCGATAAAATGCATATGAATCGATTCCGCACGGTCCGCTATAAATTCAATTTTTCAAATTTGACGAATTTTTTTTTTTGACTGAACCGATTTTGAGGGGACCTATAACTTTTGTTAATTTCTTTTTTATCCAAAAATTCCTTCGTATTAACAGACGATGAGGAATCGATTCATATGCATTTTATCGCAATTCCATGCATTTTAAGTCAGTGGACGGTTCAGTCCCAAAGCCATTTGGCCATTTCAGTCCCGAGTCTGTAACTCTTCAGGGATTGGTTTCCGCAAAAAATTCTTTCGGATTCTTCCATTACAGACCGTGAGCTATCGATTGGTATATATTTCGACCATTTTCGGCTCTGGGCCATATGATCAATATTTTCCGAAATTTGCTTTTTGGAGTCCGAATCATCATCCCGACAAAACTCCGCCAGTGCATTCTCGCTGCTCTTCATTTATCCACACGAAATCGTCCGAATTCTCGCTCGGCAATTCGTTTATGTTCGAAAATAAATTGAATAAGAAATTGTGCCTGTTGTTCCCTTGCAGCGAAGGTGCCAACAAAACGTGCCACTTCGTCCATGGCCGCGTCGCACGAAATCTATGAACTTTTTCAGGACTGTGTGCCGATGGCAACTAATAACTTTTCTTAAGGTCTAAAATAAGAACAACTTTTCTTCTTTAAACCCAGAAAAGCAGGCGTACTAATTTAAACCCCTTTTTTAATGAACCATTATTTCAGTTGAAGAAGCAACAATTTGACACCTAAAAATAATTTAGTGGAATGCAACATTGAAACTTTTTCTAAAACATGAATTCAACAACAAAAAAACAAAAAGACAATTAGCATTTAATTCAATGCATTTATTACACATGCGGTTTTTTGTTTTTAAGTAACGTATTTATTGGTTTTTTGTGTGCAAAATTCTAAATATAAAAAAGTAAAATATATTAATTACTTTCTAATTTTAAAAATAAAGAATAAACATTCATTTATCGTTGACAAAATTTCATTAATGTTTACTACTGTCAAGTATTCTTGATTGTGAGATTACACGAATAGGTGGCCCATTTTGCTGAGGTGCCACTTGATTTTGGTTGGGAGTTTGTTTGAAGATAAATGGAAATTCCTTTTGAAAAGCCTGTCGATACTCCGTACTAAAAATTAAAAATTATATATTAAAACATTTTCAATTAAAATGACACCTCGTAAAATATAAAATTGGTCCGTTTGACGCTGCGGCAATGTTCAAAGGAATTGCGGCCATTAAAGCGCAGAAAAAAGTATTGACTGGACAAGTAATTGAGGGAGCTAATAGGAAGTAAGCAATTGATGTGATAAAATAACCGCCGATATTCACAGTGATAATGCAAAAAAGGGCACGAAAAGTGCGACGATTAAACGAATTAGCGGACGGCAAACCTATTTTTTTAAATTTTAATTACCATTTATTAGGTTGAATCGCAGGATCAATAAACACAAGTAAAAACACAAAATTTTCGATAAAAATACCGGCGGTGTATCATATTTAATATGTTTTACCTGATGCTTTTATACGTATTGTAATGCCAAGAAAGAGATAAATGGCAACAGTCATTAAAGTAAACAAGTTAGTTATTGTAACAAACAGCGGAATGATCTGAAAAATATAACACAGTTAAAATATCCGACAAAAAAGTTGCCATAAATGAAAATTTTTGTTAAAAATGCCAAAGGATTTATGAAATCTATCAGAACGAAACAATATTAATTATTACCCTTAAGGCATCTGTGTATGAACCAGTGACCATTAGATCGCCGTCCTGTTTTGCTCCTTGGTAACTCACAACAGAGAAAAGGAATCCGTACGATACGGAAATGACAGTAATCATTGCCAAATACAGTCGCGTTTTTAGTTTATCGTGACTAAAATTAGTAATTAAAAATTAAATTAGTAAAAATTTTTTTTACATTTCTGAAAAAGCAATTCCGATTAGTCGGTCAATGCCAGTGAAAAACATCGTTGGAGTAATTCCTCCTGAATTATATTTAAAATATTTTTTGAATTATTATGATTAATTTTTTTAAATTTATTTACCGAGTCCAATTGTTGGAATGAATAAAATTTTTGCTGCCAGACGATTCTCAATGAAATTCCGTCCAGAAAATGCGATGTACACAAACAAGAATTGGCCACTTTGATGAAGCAATTCAAAAAGGGAACAAAGTGCCAAAAGATAATTAACGGTGCCACGGAATGACCTAATTAATGTTTTTCAAAAACTTAAATATTCGCAAGGCTATCATTAAGCACATACTTTGTTAACAAAGTCACAAGAATGACAGAAGAATTCAAAACAATCCCAGCTGTAGCGATGAGTGCGTAAATAAATGCGCATCCAATTAGTGACCAGCTGGGATTGGCATCTTTGAAGGCCAAATAAAACTAAATTTAAAATTATTTCAAAATAATTTAATTACAGTAATGATACCGTGTTGTTCGCTGAGGCATTCATTTAAGCTTTTTTAAAATTTAATAATGCCAATGGCAATGATGAAATTGGTTGAAAAAGTGCATGTTCGTTATACTTAAAATTTAATTAATTTTTTTTTTGAATCGGAAATGTTTATGATTTTCTGTCCGTCCATCGGTTCTCCGAAAATTTTTTAGTATTCCATTTAATAATTAATTTTTAATTAATGGTGGCAAAAAGTAATTTAATTTGAATGAGAACTAAAAATTCAGCAGCTGTTAATTTTATGAAATTACAGCCTGTCGGCAAAGCGGTGCCGAAGGAAGAAGAGAAATTGGAAAAGTGAAAAGGAGAAAATGAAAAAGAGAGAGAGAGAGAAAATGGAAGAAAATTAAGGAAGAATAATTTAATTGATTTTAATTGGAGTAATTTAATATTTGTAATTGATTTTATTATTTCTATCTAAATTGTGATATTTTGCATTCACTGTGATTTTCGTGCTTAGTATTAGTCACTCTTTTTTGTTGTTGATCGTTCTGTCTAAATTGCTCCACCTCCGCTTTTCCTCTCTATTTAAACACGCACGTTTTTCACTTCACCACATTCTTTTCATCTGACATCTTATTCATCTTATATTATTTATATTTATTAAATAAACTTCTTTCTTATTTGGGAATTATTTCCCCCCGTCTTCCACCCCGCCCTCTCTCCCTCTCGCCTTCCCACTTTTTGCCCCCATTTCGCCGTCCGAGCCAACAAGCGAAATGTGCGACTTCACGGATCTGAGCTGAGCCGAAGTGGTGCGAATCGTCTCGGTGCCTACAATGGGAGTGCCCGTGGCCCAACTGTCTCCGAGCTGTACCGCTCTCGACATGGCATCACTCTTCGGCACCCCTCTGCCCCATGCTTGATGGAGCCCGGCGGGAATGGACACCATGACTTCTTTCCCATCGAAATGATTACGCGTCGTGGCCCTGTAATTGATTTTATTATTTCTATCTAAATTGTGATATTTTGCATTCACTGTGATTTTCGTGCTTAGTATTAGTCACTCTTTTTTGTTGTTGATCGTTCTGTCTAAATTGCTCCACCTCCGCTTTTCCTCTCTATTTAAACACGCACGTTTTTCACTTCACCACATTCTTTTCATCTGACATCTTATTCATCTTATATTATTTATATTTATTAAATAAACTTCTTTCTTATTTGGGAATTATTTCCCCCCGTCTTCCACCCCGCCCTCTCTCCCTCTCGCCTTCCCACTTTTTGCCCCCATTTCGCCGTCCGAGCCAACACAGCCCTTATTTCTTAAATAATTAAATTGCGCTTTTTGTCGGTGTTTGTTTAGTTTCTTAAATCTGACAAATGGTAAAAAATTAAAAATGACATTAAATATTTGAACATGCAATAAAATTCATAAAATCACTGACTGCTAATTTAATACACATAAACAGATACAGGCTGGGATTTTTATGTTTTAACATATTTATTTGAGAATATGCTAACGCATGAAAGCTCAAAAAAAGCATTTTTACCAGTTTTCTTTTCAATCAGAGCGAGTTTTTTTAGGAAATAAAAAACATATTTTGGATTTTTTTTTCTTAATACACACATATTTTGGGTGTTTGACTGTTTTTGACACATATTTTGGCGATTTTTTGAAAAAATTTGAATTTTTTTATTACAAAATTAGCCTTTTTGGCATCAAAATCTTGGCAAAATGTCCAAATTTTTTCTTTTTTTTTTGAGCTATTTTATGACTTTTTTCACTTTTAGGCCAAAATTTGAATTTTGGCGAAGAAATTCCGTAAAATAATTATAAATCTTAGAAAGTGAGAAAAAGATGTACTCTAAACAGCATTGAAACATTTTGATTTCCAAATGTGCTAACAAATGGATAAAAAATGAGGTTTTTTTTTTTGAGAAATCCACTTATTTTTTGACCATTTGTGTTCTAATTTTTGTGACATCTTTTGGGGTTTTTAGGACATATTTTGGAGGTTTTTTGGCACATATATATTATATATATATATATATATGTGCATATTTTGGCGGTTTTTATAGCGTACTGCATGACCGGTTTTATTAACCGGTACCCCCTGTTTTCGGATTTTGTGTTTCCCATTCTATTCAAAATTAAAACAAACGTTCTAGATTTGGTGTCATAGTTGAGTGAAGAGGCGGCAGCTGTGAAGCGCAACGAAAGAATGGATCGGCACTCTTCATCCAAACGTTCATCTTCATCCAAACGGCGACAAAAGTGAATGCTTTCACCTCTTTCTTTTCAATTTCATCTTGATTTTTTGTACTCGGTACTGACTTAAAAGCGAAATCCATAACTGATTAATTGACTTGGGGCTTTTTCAATATTGTGCCACCAAAGATTTCTTTCAGCTTTTTATGATGTCTTTAAAATTTAAATCCTGGTCTAATGTGGTAAAGCGAAATCCATAACTAATTAATTGACTTGGGGCTTTTCCAATATGGCGTTTTGTGCCACCAAAGATTTCTTTCAGCTCTTTATGATGTCTTTAAAATTTAAATCCTCGTCTAATATGGGTGAATGTTCCTCAAATACTTGTTGCATTGGTGCGGGTCGTTACTCAAAAATCATCAAAATGGCGTTACTCAAAAAAACATCAAAAAAATGTTGATAAAAATTTTTCATAACTTCACTTAAAATGAATCAAATTATATAATCTTGATATTATTCGATAGCCTTTTCAACTTCTTTCTCTTAGTTCGATTCCCTTCATGTGAGTTAAATATTTCCCCAGCGGCACATGTCGGCACCAATCAAGGTCCGGTCCCGGCTTCTCGGGTCTCTGCAAATCCTAGTACTGGTTTTTTTGGTTTCGGGATTCGGTTTTCAGGCCGGGTCAGAAAAAAACAATTTATACGAACAAAATTAAAATTTACCATATATTGGAAGGTGCTGGGACGTTGGTCAAAAACCATTAAATGGAAAAATTTTGAGAGAAAATTATTCATAACGTCGCCCAAAAGCAACATCTTTTAAAATTCTTGGTAATTCGGTAGCTCTAAGTGTTTTCTTTTATCTTACAAAATTTCAAAAAAAACTCATTAAGTTTCAAAAAAGTTATAACCTAAGAAAATCAAAAAAGCAAATTTTCTTGAGCATTTTTGGTCATAACTTTCTTGAAACTTGACCAAACTTTTAGAAATTTTGCAGGATAATAGAAAACATTTAGGGCTACTGAATGATATTAAGAATTAAAATTTGGTTGCTTTTGAGTAAAGGCAACATCAAAATTTTTTTTTATTTTGATGGTTTTTTGAGTAACCCCTTTTGACGGGTTTGTATTTCGCTGGAACAAATTTTCGTATTCTCGATATGTGCTGTAGTCCTCATAAATATCGCAGAATCGATTTTGGTTGCCCTTTATCGGAAATTTTTTAATTTCACCGAACTGGTAATCAGCAAAAAATTAAGATTTTCCGATTAATTTTTGCTTTTCTTCGTTCGGTATTTTGTAAAAATATTTTAAAATATATTAATTTTCATGATTTAGTCAAGGAAAATTAAACTTTTTAATTTCAATAAATGTCTATTAACCCAAAAAAATTTAAGTAATTCAAAAGAAAACGTCAACAGGTATCGAACTAATAATAAAAGTACTGTTACTGTTGAAGCACTAGCCACTATACCATACAATACACATGAATACACAAAAGCATATTTACTTTATTTAATATAATTTGACAAAATGGTTAAAAAAATTCAAATTTTGTTTAAATTTTTTGCCTTTCCCCAACAAAAATTCGGTGTCGGGGCGGGGTCGGGGTTGCAACCCTACTAAATTCCTATGTTATGAAAAATAATCCGCATTTTTCGCAAAGCGCCCGTCCGAGGCAGTGAAGCGGCCAAAAAAGCTTTCCAAAGTTCGTTAATTAAGCTTTTGAATACGAAACAGGTTCGATAAATATCATCTTTCTTCTTTTATAATAAATATTCACTTGGAATTATTCGTAAACTCGAGCGTTTGCCTCAGAAATCGATGATAATTAACTTTCAAAAAATTATCAGCATCAATTTTGTTGAAATATAAAAAACATTTGTTTTATTTTTGATAATTATGCTATATATAAATAATTATAAAGATAGTATTGGGAAAAAATAAATTTTTTGGCCTTCTGTCAAAACAATCATTAATTTTTACTAAATTTAACCTAGAAATAGACAATTTTCAATGAAAATCTGTTTAAAAGGGTCACAGCTCTAATTTTTCTCCCGGCAGCACCAATGGCACCGCCCAACCCCAAAAAATAACGCACAATTTTTCTTAACAAATTGACCCAAAATCGCAAAAATTTTGTCTTTTTTTTTTTGGTGAAAATCTGTTAACATATCACAATCAAATTTTCAAAATTTTCCGGCGGCACCGCCAGCCCCCGCCCCCCTTGTACCCCAAAAAGTTTTTTTGAAAAACCGCCGTAAAAAAATAGTTTTGAAAAACAAAAACTCTAATCTTTTGATTTGCAAGTTGACAACCTGTTGTTGAGGATGTTTTTGAAAAACGCATAAATTGCTTAACTGAAATAATAAATATTTGGATAAAATCATTCCGGAAAAAATAGAATTGTGGAAAATTTTCTTTTTATTTTTTTTGTTTAAATTTTTATGTGTACTTGGATTTCACAAATTTCCCACGTTATGTACTTGGAAATTGGCATGCCTGTACTTTGAAAGTGACTTGGTACGATCCGAGCCCTGTTCTACACGGTCTAAGTAGTAGGAAAAGCACTTTCTTTTTTGTTTTTGTGAAAAATCGTAATTTTTGAGGATTTTTTCAGGAAAGTTTTATTAATTGTACCAAAAAATCCAAAAATTTTGGTATTTTTTCGTCATATTTTCATAATTTTGAGACTTTTGAGAATTATAGAAAGTTCATATTTAAAATTCAAAAAAATTTAAAAGGTACACCTAAAACGATTCTTTTTTTTAAAAAAGGAAATCAACGATTGATTTTTAAAGCTCCAAATATTATTTTAGGATAAATTAGGTCTTTTATGGTATTTTTTCTTGCTTATTCAAGGTTTTCTAATAGTTTTGAACAATCACCATTTTAAAGATTTTATTTACATAAGAAATATCTAACTATTTGTTTTATTTAATAATAAAACATTGAAAAATGAATGTCTTTCATTTAAACTTTTCCATTTATCAGATTAAGAAACATCAAACACCGGACAAAAAGCGCGATTTAATTATTGTGGAAAAAGGGCTGTAATTTCATAAAATTGACACCTGCTGAATTTTTTTCTTATTCAAATTAAATTACTTTTTGTCACCATTCATCTAAAGTTATTTACCATTTGGAATACAACAATTTTGCGTTGAACAGAAGGGCGGACTAAAGTATCATAAAATTATTCATTAAAAGTGAATGAACATACGCTTTTTTGTACCAATTTCATTATTCTCGTTGATATTAAATTAAATAATCAAAAAAAGAAAGCTAAATGAATGATACTACGCGCGAAATGGTACCATTATATGAAATTATTTTAAAATAATTTTTAATTTAGTTTTATTTGGCCTTCAAAGATGTCCGTCCAAGCTGGTCACTAATTGGATGCGGATTGATTTACGGACTCATCGCTACAGTTGGGATTATTTTGAATTCTTCTGTCATTCTTGTGACTTTGTTAACAAAGTATTTGATTAATGATAGCCTTGGAATAAACTCAATTTAAATTTTATGAAAAACTTTAATTAGGTCATTCCGTGGCACCGTTAATTACCTTTTGGCACTTTGTTCCCTTTTGAATTGCTTCATCAAAGTGGCCATTTTCTATTTGTGTACACCGCATTTTTTGGACAGAATTTCATTGAGTATCATTTGGCAGCAAAAATTCTATTCATTTCCACGATTGGACTTAGTAATTTATGTAAAAAATTAAAAACCAAAAGTCCAAAATTATTTGAAAATATAAATTCAGAAGGAATTACTCCAACGATGTTTTTCACTGGCATTGACCGACTCTGATCGGAATTGCTTTTTCTGAAATGTAAAACAAAAATTCAGCTAATTTTTAATCACAGTAATATGTAATAAATAGTTAATTACAGTAAATTTCAGTCACGATAAGTTGAAAACGCGACTGTATTTGGCAACGATTACTGTCATTTCTGTGTCGTATGGATTCCTTTTATCTGTTATGAATTGCCAACATGCAAATCAGGACAGTGACCAACAAATGGTCACTGGCTCATATGTGGATTCATTAAAGGTATTAATTAGTACAGTTTCGTGGTGAGTCAAAGTGACAAAAGTGCAGATTTGGCGAAGTGAAAAAAGTGCGAATGAGTGGTGATCAGAAGGGGCGGGTCATTTCAGTACGGAATAAATGATTTTAATTAATTAATTCTCTACTGATTTGTAGGGATGATATTTATAGGCACTAAAAACCGTCAAAATAGGTAGGCCTTAGGCTCTAAAAAACCCCCAAAATAGGCCCTAAAAATGGAAAATAGGCACTAAAAAACCTCGTTTTTAGGGGTGTAAAATGACAAAATGTATTCAAAAAAGTAAAAAAATTAGGCCAAATCAGTACTGAGATATATAATTTTTAAAGCACAAATTATTGTCAAGAAAATAAATATGTAAATAAATTTTTGATATGAATTTTTGAAAAGTTTTTCATTTCTTATGGGTGTATTTTTGAAAAAATTTCGGGTCGATTCTTAAGGGTGTATTTTTTTTTTAAATTTTAGTCGATTCTTAGGGGTGCATTTTTCGTTTTTATTGCATTTTTGTTAATAATTTTGGGCAAAATGCCAAAATAGGCAGAAATAGGCTCTTTCAAAATTTTTTAGGCTTTTTAGGCGCTAAAAATAAAAGCCTAGAAAATAGGCACTAATAACTCGAAAAGTAGCTTAACAACAGCCCAAAAAAACATGTTTTTTGTGCGTTTCAGGCCACGGGGAGCTCAGGAAAAAAATAGGCTTTTGCCTAAAAATATCATCCCTACTGATTTGCCTTTTGAATGATGGGGCTACGACTTTCATATAAAAAGATATACTAGGTTGAATATTTGATCAACATAAAAATGATCACTTTTTGATCAGCATTATAACTTTTTCTAGAAGCATCCAAATTAAACAATCTTAATATCTTTCGATAGCCCTAAGTGTCCTCTATTTTACTTTAAAATTTCGTTGAGCTACAAAAAAGTTATGGCTTGTAAATTTCAAAAATTGATTTGGCAAACCTTTTTGACCACACCTTCTTTGAAACTCAACGAAATTTTTTAAAATTTTACAAGAAGATAGAGGACACTTAGGGCCATCGAAAGATACCAAGATTGTTTAATTTGGGTGCTTCTAGAAAAAGTTATGGTGCATGAAATTTATCAAAATATAACATGGTCGTGTCTTTTTTCGAGGTCGTGTAAACTGAAATAGAACCAAATATATTTATTATCAGGGCTGAAAAAAATATGCAAATGCATATTTTTTTCCTGGCTTCTCCATGCTTTAAATAGTAGGAAAAACACTTTCTTTTTTGTGTTTGCGTATAAAAATCGGGACTTTTATTTGCATATTTTTGCATATTTTGGGTTTTTATGCATATTTTGCATATTTTGGGTTTTTCTGCATATTTCATGCATATTTTGCCATTTTTTTGTACATATTTTCAGTTTTTTGCATATTTTGGGTTTTTATGCATATTTTGCATATTTTGGGTTTTTCTGCATATTTCATGCATATTTTGCCATTTTTTTGTACATATTTCAGTTTTTTCATATTTTGCCATTTTTCGTCAAATATTTTCAGATTGAAAATCCCTTAAGAAAAAAATTTGATTATGCCTAAAATTATTTCCAAATCTGAATTGATGCGCGAATGGGCAACAGGAGCTTTAGTGGCGAAAATCTTGAGAAATTTTTGATTTGCAATTGCAAAAACATATAAAATTTATGAGGAATAAAAATTTTTTATTGAATTTGCACCCTAATTTTCAATTTTTTTGTGCATGTTTGGTGCATATTTTGCGATTTTTGTGCATATTTGGTGCATATTTCACGACTTTATTTGCATATTTATGCGCATATTTTGGCCACTTTTCGTGCATATTTTTTGCAGCCTGTTTATTATTAATAGTTTATTATTCAATTATAAATTTAAATAATTAATTAATCATTAGAATAACTCTTCCGTACTGAAATGACCCGCCTCTTCCGATCAACACTCATTCGCACTTTTGTCACTTCGACACAGCACCGTACAGTTTCATTCTATTTTGTTTCATAAATACGTCACCATTGGCGTTTTTAGATAAAAAATTGTCACATTATTTCGCGAGCAACCATAGGTCAGGTTTCAAAAAAGTGTTAACGTGTGAAATTTTTGATGCCGATGTTAAAAGAGGAGAGCCAATGCTATCGAACAAAACCAATAATTTCTTAATTGGTTGCTTATGAAACAATTATAACATTTTTTTTTGTCAATATTTTTTAAAGTTTTTTATTTTCAGGGCGTATATCAGTTTAATGCAATAACTCTTTTGTTTACTTTAATGACTTTTATCATTTATCTCTTTCTTGGCATCACAATATGTGTAAAAGCATCAGGTAAAGCATATTAAAAATCATACAACCGGCACTAATATTTCCATTTTCTTTCGTTCAATCATTGGCTGTAATTAGCTAATTTATTCTTTTTTTAGGTTTGCCGTCCGCTGATTCGTTCAATCGTCGCACTTTTCGTGCCCTTTTTTGCATTATTACTGTGAATATCGGCGGCTATTTTATCTCAACATTTGCATACTTTCTGCTAGCTCCCTCAATTGCTTCACCAGTCACTGTGTTTTTCTGCGCTTTAATGGCCGCAATTCCTTTGAACATTGGCGCAACATCAAACGGACCAATTTTATATTTTACGCGGTGTCATTTTAATTGAAAATGTTTTAATAATAATTTTTAAATTTTAGTACGGAGTATCGACAGGCATTTCAAAAGGAATTTCCATTTGTGTTCAAACGAACTCACAACCAAAATAAAGTCGTACCTCGTCAAAATGGGCCACCTATTCGCTTAATCTCACAATCAAGAATAAATGACAGTTGTGAACCATAAATGAAATTTTTCAACGATTAATGAATTTTATTCTATAATTCGAAAAACTGACAATTCTAAAGTAATTAATAAAATTTTTTCTTGGATTTTTAATTTGTTTTATAAATTGCACACAAAAAAATCCAATAATTACATTACTAAAACCAAAAGAAAAAAGGCATGAGCAATAAATGCATTGAATTAAATGCTAATTGCCAATTTGTTTTTGTTGTTGTATTTATGTTTTGAATGATTGTAAAAAGTTTCAATGTTACATTTCATAGAAAAGAAATTTTAGGAATGTCAAAATTGTTGCTCAAAAGAAATTTCATTATAAATAAACGCTTATGAATTCCTAAATTATTATGAATTTTATTTTTTTAATGTATCGTTTTTCAAGTTTTATCACAAAAATAATAATAATAAATTTAGCAAATAAATTAAATTCAAATAAAATAAGGTGCAAAAATGTTGGCAAATATTTCATTGCCAATGGTTTTGCTGCTTTTTTATTACATCAACAGCAAAATTTTGTTTTTGTCATGCCAACAAAGTTCGGACTTTGCGAAATGCGGCATTTCCGACTTCGATCCTCAATTGGCCAATGTGTCAAAAATGGCAATCGGCACAAATCATGTATAAATGAGAAGAGCAATTCCAAATAAAAAATAATTAAAATTTATAATTAAAATTCAAAAAGGTGTATAAAGGGCAAGAAGTTGGGGATGACAAGGCATTTCCATGGATCGTCAGACTGATGTTTGGGGAAGGTAATCATTTAATTAATTGCAAATTATTTAATTTAAATTTAATTGACAATTAAAATATTTTCGAGATATGGGAATAACAATTGTTTTTTTAATTCATAATATTTTCAAATTTTTAAGTGTCGTATTGCAGCGGAACAATTATCGGTCCCCGACATATTTTGACCGCATTGCATTGTATCAAGCACAATGTTTCACGAAGTAATTTAATTATTAAGTTTATTTCTTTACATTTTTGGTGTCATTTAAAGCATTTTAAAGTTTCATTTCCGCAAAATTTCACAGAAATCTGCTAATGTTAAAAAACCAATGATTTTGGGATGGAATTTTTAGGTGCTAATTAATCGAGAAATAGGTACCTAAATAGTTGCTAAAAATGCCAAAAAATGGAAAAAAATATATCAATAAATGTGTGAGTTTTGCAAAATTGCGAAAAAATATGAAAAAGTGATCACTAATTTGCCCAGATGAGTGCCTGAGTCCCGATGAAATGTGTGTATTTTTTTCGTGATTTTTAGACCAAATAGTCATTGCGTATGGTGCCTCAAATTTGAAACAACTGCAAAAACAGACGGGCGTTACGGCCGTTAAATTGCACCCAAAGGGCACCGCCGCACTTCGCAATCAAATTAATGATGCAAAAGCAGATAAAAACATCGTCATAAATGGAAACGAATTGGAACATAACGAATATGACATGGCAATAATTAAAGTAAATATTTAAATAATTCGCTAATGGTGAGGAAAAGCGGATTAAAGTGATAAAAAAAACGAATTTTTAATTTTTTTTTTTTTTTGGTTGCTTTATTTATTTATTTGCCTTACATTTTTTAAAATCCTCGAAAAGCATCAAGACTTTTTCCTGGATGAATTTTTGTTTTTATTTAGCAATTTGAAGTTCTGAGAAAAAAACTTGAAAAATTTTTGTTATTCGTTAGTCAAAATATTTGAGTTTTTTTAATTAGTTTTTTCAGATTAATGATGCAAAAAGCATGTACAAGATAAAAACATAATAAACTATTTTAGGACGAGATTAAATTTTAGGGAAAATGTTTATATGAATATTTCTGTAATTTTATTCTGTTGAACTCAGTAAAATCACATAAGAAGAAAACTTTCAAATTTGAACCCCAAAACCAGAAGATTTTTTTAAAATTTTTTGACAGTTCAAACCGCAAAAGTTGGTCGACCAATTGTTGGCTATTCCATAATTGTTTTTAGTTTTTTAATCATTTTTTATTGGACGCAATATAATATAATAATTATACATGAATATTTTTTAAGTTGAAGAAGCCAATTGCATTCACAGCAAATGCTCATCCCATTTGTTTAATTGAATATGGTTGCTATTAATTTTAAATATTTTTAAATTCCAAAATATTTTGATTATATTTTCAGGTTCGAATAATCATTCCACTTTTATTGTTGCTGGTTGGGGTCTTACTTCTCCGTACTGTTTAAAAGACAGTAAGACAGGCCCAAGCAACCAATTGATGTACGGTAAAATGAAAATCAGTCCACCAGAGAATTGTCAAAGTGCATCAATCAAAAAATGTAATTTTAAATTGAAATAATGAAAATAAAAACACTGATTTAGCTAAAAGAATTTCAATTGATGATGATGATGATGATGGAAAAGCTTCTAATGATAATGAGCATGACCAAATCATTTGTGTTGAACCTGGGCCGAGCGTAATCGAAAGTGTAAAAAATTTGAAAAATAAAATTTAATTTTTCAAAATTTAAATTGTTTTTAGGGTGACAGCGGTGGTCCATTAATGCGTAAAATTGGCAAAAATAATTGGGTCCAAGTGGGCGTCGCGAGCGCAGGGACTTGTAATCCGGAAAAGCCAGAAAGTACCGATGGAAATACAAGTTATTATTTGTATAACAATATTTGAAAAGCAAGGCCTTTTCCAGCCAAAAAAATTAGTAAATTATTGAGTGAAAAAAGTTTGCAGCTTGGTTAAAACCGTCTAAGTCCCAATAAAAACAATTTTTATTATTTAACTTAAAACACATTTTTAAAAAATTAAAATAATCCAAATTAGACATTTAAATTTTCCCATAAAACTAGTATTATTTAATATTCAAAATAATAATATTATTTAATAAAGATTTTAAATAAACATAACAATTAGAGACCGACTTTTGAGGCATATGCCTTTTTTTCTGCGCACTAGTTTCGATATATTTATCATAAAAATCCATTTTCCACTTTGTTTGAAGCTTCTACGTTGACTTTTATTATGCCCCTTTTTTTTTGCATTTTTCGGGACTTTCATGCCTTTTTTGGCGTTTTTTCCAAAAAATTCCATTAAAAATGCAATATTCGGGAAAATACAGCCCTAAGAAAAGAAAAAAAATTTCAGAAATTGATCGCCAAAATTTATTTTTATTTTTTTGATAAAAATTTTTAGTGTTTAAAAAATTATAAAATATACATTTAATGATCAAAATTAAGTTTTGATTCAGTTTTACTTGTTTTGCTCCATAAAAATAGTTAATAAAAAAATTTTAAATGCCTATTTTCAAGCATTTTAAACCTATTTTTTTAATAAATTAAAACAAATTTGATATTTAAATTCCTCTCAATAAAAACTAATATTATTTAACAAACATTTAAAATAAACATAATAATATTCTCTATATTTTTATTATTTTAATTCTCATTCAGGTCAATATGCTCAAATTGATTGTAATTGGATTGAAGAAGCGACAAATGGAGAAGTGAAGTGCATCATAGAAAGTGAACGGAGCTTATGATTCGTTTAAATTCGAGGAATTTCTTAAAATTCTATTTAAATATTGCCTTTTCGAAAACAGTTTTTGTTTGCTGAAAAAAGGTCTCCAATCGAAAAATTTCTAAGATTTTCTCGGCATTTCTCTGTGATAAAAATTAGTATGGCGAAAAGTTCGCAATAACGGCGTGCATTTTGACGCTTCGTTCACATATAGTAGAGGGCAGGGATGGCACGGCACGGAAGGTGGCTAGGTCGATCCAAAAAAAACATTGATAAAATAATGAAATGAAATATTCTTTCGCTAAATAAATAAATTATAGTCATCAATTATATAGAAGTATTTTTTTAAATTATAATATTGCTAAAATTTTTGAAAAATGAATTAAAATTCCTATTTTACTTCGAGGTTATTCTTGCACCAGGAAATTTTAGATTATAAAATATAATCCCTTATACAAATGAATTTGTTGACTAAAAAAATATCAAATTGAAATTTTCGTATCGGTATGATTTTTTTTTTTGATCTTCTGAGATAAAAACGAAAATTCACTATTGATAAGTGACAACCATTCGAAATTTTTCTCAGTAGAAAAAATGAATTTTTTGCTGGTTGTTCCTTGCATAGATGACACGGAATTGCGTTTTCCGATATTATTGTGGACTGAATTCCTTTTCCGAAAAATTTTGGACGTCGGAATTCCGATTTCCGAAATTTTTGATAGAAAAGTCAGATAAAAAAACACCGAAAACCCCAAGAATCCTTCGGTCGGGGTTTTCGCTAAAAATAAATCGAGCAGAAAAATAGAAAGAAAAAAAAAATTCACAATTAAACTGCACAAGTGCCTTTATTTAGAAAAGGCTGAAAAAGATGCGAAAGTGTTCTACGCGTTCGTTTGCTTTAACGAAACTGACGCAAATAACCGTGATTATTGCAAAAATGAGATGATGAAAGCATATCCAGAACGAGTGAAAGAGCATTTTAATTGCTTTTGCCATTTGGGCCCCAAGGGAGAATCCATGTACAACCGTAATCTGATCCCGAAGGATAAGTTAACATCAAATTAGGACCAAAAAAAAGAGGAAAGTTGGACCACAAAAACTTCACAATTTTAAGCCATAAAATTTAATTTGGTTTTCATTTGCAGAAAAAGCACCCGAGGACCTTCAACATTTGTTCAGTTCGCCAACAAAAGACAATTCACCGTCAACGAAAATAGGCTCTTTGCTTAATTTGTTATTGACACTGATTAGTATCAATTAGTATGTTTGATTATCAATTATTTTTCGCGTTTTTGGATCAGATTTATTTTAAAATTTTCTTTCATGCATCCCTAGTTTTATTTCTGATCGCTGCCGCGTTTGATCCGATTATGACTGATGTTTGCTGGAAAAATATGAAAAACTCGAAAAGCTCATCCCCATAAAAAATGAAAAAAACTGATGATTTGCTTAGAAATATTATTTTTAATTTGTCGTACCATCCATCCCGTTTTGTATCAAATTAAGTAAAATTATCTGCCATTTAAAATATAAATTTTTTTTTTCAATTGTTTAAGTTTTATTAGCATAAAACATCCCCCCCCCCCCTTCAGCAGCAGAAGGAGAAATTTGTCATCGCTTAAGGAAATGAAAAATGATGATTAAGCATGTACAAAACAACGAGAAATATGTGCACAAAAATTGGCTTTTCCTTTTACGAAGCGTTTTTCATTCGCATTAAATGAGAAAATAATGCACATTTTTCAATTATTTTTTTCGAATAAAAAATTCTAATTGCATTTAACGTTATTTAGTATTTTAATGAATTTGAAAAAACAAATTTTTTTTTTTACTAAATTTCTATTTTTGTTTTAAGCATATATAAAAGAAAAATTCCGCTTCCACCAAATGAAATTTAAGTCAAATTGCTTTCAATTCAAGTCTTTTTATTTCTTTTTCCTACAATTTGTAATAATTTTACGTTGCTTCAATTTTTAATTAATTTTCGTTTCTATAAAAGAAGCTAAAACTATTCATTATTGGAAATTAATATTAATATCAATGGAAAATTAATTTTAATTAAAAAAATATAAAAAACACTTTAGAAGGCAAAATGGTTAAATTTTGGTTGACATTATTTATGGTTTTTACCGGCAACAATTTGTATTCAATTTGTGCGCACAAAGTAAACTTTTCTCAGTGTGGCATCTCCGACTTTGAGCCCGACTTGGACAATGTGCCAAATGACAAAATCGGCACAACCCATGTGAGAGAAGCAAATGGATTTTTATTTTAATAAAATTTTATTTTTAAAATTTATTTATGAAGTACTTAATTTTCAGATATATAAAGGACGACCAGTGGAAAATGCCAATTCAATGCCGTGGATGGTCACTTTGCTTTCATTACAAGGTTTGTAAGAAATAAATCTTCATTAATTTGACTTAAATTGTTTAGCATTATGTACTGGGACAATCATCAGCCACAAATACATTTTAACAGCTTATCATTGCGTTTCCGGGATAATTTCTGTCCCAAGTAAATCAATTCTTTAATTAATTAATTAATTAATATTTTTATTCACATTCATTTGAAGGTTCCGTCCAAATTTCTTATGGAACAGTCAATGTTTCTAATGAAAAGCATAAAACAATTGGCCGCAATATTGTAATCCATCCAAATGCTTCTCTCTCGGAAATGAGTGTCAAAATAAATGGAAGCGAAATTGGAGCAGATTCTCTTTCAAATGATTTAGCAATAATTGAAATAAAAAATATTTTATTAATTTTATTGTAAATTACAAAATATTATTATTTAGGTTGAAAATACGCTTAAATTTTCACCAAATGTTCGGCCAATTTGTTTATTCGGCATCGGTTGGCTTCATCAGAAAATAATTAAGGGCGATTTAATTTTATTTCTTTTAATTAAGATGCTTCATCTCATTCCAAAGTTTCTGGAAAGGATAAATTTGGCACATTTTCATCATTAATTAATTCCTCATTTATTATTGCTGGTTGGGGCTTAACTCAGCCAATGTGCCAAAAATATCCAATTCCACAATCAAGTGACCAATTAATGGTTGGCAAAATGCGAATGATTTCAATGGAGGAATGTATTGATGGCAAAATTAAATGTAAAAATATAATAATTATCAACAGATAAATAAAATCAATTAATTAATTTAGCTAATGAAACGGAAAATGCTCTTCTTTTTATTAATAAAACACTTTCTCTACTTAAAGAATTTATTATCGAAAATTCGAAAGATAAAATTTGTGTGATGGCTGAACCCACCTTGGCGGAGAAGTTACAATATACATCATTAACACCATTTAAATCCATTAATCTTTTTTTTCAGGGAGACATCGGTGATTATTTTTATAACAAAATTTGTATTTTTATATAAATTATTTTTAATCCAAAAAATTTAGATTTCGTAACCAAATCGAAAAAATGTGTTGTTTAAATTTTAAAAAATTGCGCAGTTTTTTGAAATAGCGGGATTTGTGGGATTGCGGAATTTATCCCGCAAAGTCCGTCCCCTTAAAATTTTGGATAAAAATTTTGAACCATCTCCCAGCAGCGCGATCGGCATAAATTTGCTTTCACTAATGAACGAAGTTGGATATATTTGATTGAACTGAAACTTTTTTTTGATGCTTTTTAATGTACAAAAACATTATATGTAAATAATTTTCAATTCTTTCAAAAAGCATATTTAAAATAAAAACGAAATTACATGTAATGCTTGCTCTCTATTTAAAATTACTGAGCAGAGAACAAACCGTTTAAACTTTTAACAGGTAATTTCATTCACTAAAAATGGAGGGATATTTTTTTTTAGTTTAAATAATTTTTAATAATAATATTTATTTAGAGATTTTCAACCCGGCAAAGAAATTTTTGGATTTTATTTTGAGCTCAGTACAGAAAAAAAATACGAGAAAACTTATGTTTGAATTGGTCAACGGATTAATACAACAATATGCATTTGTCATATGTAGGGTGTAGAATTATATGCACATGCATATTTTTTTCCTGGACTGTGGGAGGTCTGAAACGTACGAAAAATTTGTTTTTAGCTTGGTTTGAAGCTTCTGGGCCGTACTTCCATATGCATATTTGTGCATATTTCGCGATTTATGTGCATATTTGCATATTTGTGCATATTTTGGCATTTCGTGCATATTTGGGCATTTTTTCAAAAATCCTCTATTAAAACGGCCCCCTCTATTAAAGCGGCCATTTGGGCCTGTAATGACCGAAAAATTTTCAAAAATTTAATTTTTTGGGTATTTTCTAATAAAAAATGTAACTTTTTAAAAAATTGGAACTTTATGCCAAAAATAGTCAGAAAAATAGAAAATTCTTCATTTTTTACTTTATTTTCTTCAAAATAAATAAATTTTACTTTTATTTTGAATTTTTGGTTCTAGAATGATTATCATACGATATTTAGCTATTTCCGATATTTTTATGCTTAAATTTAACAATTTTGAAGAAATTTGTAAAATTTTGCTCTCAATTTGGAAAAATTTATGTGCATATTTTTCACTTTTATGTGCATATTTCCCGATTTTTGGTGCATATTTTATGCGCATATTTGTGATTTTTATGTGCATATAATTCTACACTCTTTTCAATTAAAAATTGTTCAACAATTTCAAATATTGAACAAAAATTTCTGTGAGCAATTGAAAACGAAAAAAACAATAGAAAAAGTTGCGCAAAATGTGGCAATAAAAATCAAATTGTTCTGCCAATATACGACAAATAATGGTTTTTAAGAATTCATTTATTATTCATATTTCGGCATTTTCACAAGAAAATTCAAAAAAATCAACCTATGGATAAAATTCCTTCCTAAAATCCGAAATTTTGTAAAATTGAAAATTGTCAAAAGTTTTTTTATTTCTAAAATTCCTATTTAAAATATATTAATGAAATTTTTTTTTAATAGAAACAAAATTATTTTTCAAAATTAACAATTTGAGACAGAACACCATTGGACTCACTAATTGCATTATGAAATTTCTAAGCAAATGCAGACTTAGATTCCAAGAATTTTAATCCTTAAAAGCGGCAATTTTTGGTGAACATTTGAAATTAATGAACAAATCGCACATATGAAAAACATTCGTTTTAGAACTCAGGTATTTAATGATTTTAAAGTATAATGATTTATAAAGTCCTTTTTATTCTTTTTGGGATTTTTATGACTTTTCTGCAGTTCTGTGATTTTTTTTATTCACTTTTTAAGGCAAAATTTGAAAGAAAATGCCGAAAAAAGGTTCGATCATTGAACTCCGGCAAAAACCTTCCATAATTATTGAGAAGACCCCGAGAATTGAAACAATTGGCCTATTTTATCCGATTTTTTCGACAAAATGTTACTCTGTTGAAATATTGCCCAATTCCTTTTACAATGTGTTTTAATATGACAAATTTGGAAAGATACCTTTTTGGCATTGTATCGAAATTAGTCGTTTTTTTAAATGCTATTCTAAAATTTGTTTTCAAAAATGGTTCTTTTTTACTTTTTCTTATTTTTAAAGACTTTATTGCATTTTTCGTAACTTTTTGACGTTTTTTATGACATTTAAGTGGCTTTTTGGCGATTTTTATGACTTAAATTCCCAGCCCTATTAATAAATCATAGTTTAAAAATTTACAAATTTAAACGGTTTTTTGAAAAAAAATTAAATTAATTATTTTAAGAAAATATTTTTTGATTGTTGCCTAACATTAACATTATCTTTTACATTATTTACATGTAAAATGCCCTTTTTGGCCAAAAAAAATCGTGACTCGCAATATTTATAATTAAAAAAAAATTTTTTTTGCTTGCCACCTGATATTAGCATTGTCTTTTACATGATTGCCATGAAAATGCCCTTTTAATAGAAAAAAAAATCGAAAATTCACAAGATTATTTTACTGCATTTATTTCTAGCAATAGAAATAGTAATAATTCATAGAAATAGTAATAATTCATAGAAAAATAGTAATAATTCATAGAAATAGTAATAATTCATAGAAATAGTAATAATTCATAGAAAAATAGTAATAATTCCTCTTTATTTTATGGAAATAAATGCCCAAATTAAATTTGCCAAATAATGATCACCTAAGCATGACGTCAAATGCGTAGGATTCCTTAACATCATTAAGTAGAACATTCTGCATAAAAGGCTGCCACTGCTCAATTAATTCACTCACAAATCAGAATTTTAATTTTTACATAATTTTAAATGCCATCAAATATTTAAAATAATAAAATTTATTTTCCCTTTAGCCAATGTTTCTCTTGGCAATTGTTTTGGCATTTTCTCTTCAATTCCTTTCTTCTGTTGCAAAACCCGAAAATCAACTTGGCTTTAAGTGCACAAATGTTTCAAATTCGCAAAATTATGGCTGTTCTGCGGAGGGAAATGTTTTGCGCTTTTTTGTCATCGGTGACATCGGCGGAGAGGAGTATACGGTAGAGGACCAAAAACAGCAGCACCAGTGTACGGTGGAAGGACACGGTAAGTTGTGGAGAGGGATAACAAAATATCATTTCAAAATCAGAGAAAATAAAATAGGAATATACAGTAATCACTTAAACGCATTTATGACCACTGTGAGTTAAGGAACGGTGGATGATTGTGTGAAAAATAATTGTCCTACGGTGATAAAGTATCGTCCAACTGAGGCACAAAAAGCGGTGGCAAAAGCGATGGATTCGCTTGCTACGAGTAATGGAGTGACACCCCGAGAGGTAATTAATAATTAATTCTAACAGTAAAAAAAACTGAAATTTTGATATAAAAATTCTTTATAAAAAGATTCTTATGTAAATTTTTGCTAGTAAGAACTCAACAATTTGTCTTTTAGGATTTTACAAAAGTGTTTGCTTCTAAAAAGCCGAAAAAGGAATTGTATAAAATCGCTAATGGAGAAATGGCACCCCATTTTTTGTTGAACCTTGGCGACAATTTTTACGACGTTGGCGTAACAACAGAGGACGTTGCAGAGCGTTTTGAAAACGTAATTAAATTAATTAAGGAATAATTTATAAAAAGAAATTAACCGTAAAGATTTTAAATAATAAAAATATATATAATATTTAATATATAAAAAAGTATATTTTAATAAAAAAAAAATAATATTTAATATGGGAAAAAGGATTTTTTTTAATAAAAAACAATATATTTTGTATAAATACAAAGGTTTTTCTGTTTATAGAATTTTACAAACATCTACAAAAATGACAGTTTGAATGTGCCATGGTATACAATTGCTGGTAACAACGATTGGGAAAGCAAAGATGGGATTAAGCCACAAATTGAACAAATAGAGGGCAAATGGTAAATTAAAAAAAGAAGAAATTCAAAAATTATTTTATTTTTCGCCGAAAAACAATCTTTAAATCTTATTTTGATTTCCTCTTTTTTGGCTAAATATTTATTTTACTATTTGAAATAATAATTTTCATTTTTATTATTTTTAAGGACTTTCCCCGCCCAAAATTATGTGGTCAATTACGAATTCGGTGAAAGTCCCGACAAACGCAAAACTGCTCGTTTCATTATGATCGACACAACAGTGCTTTGTGGGAATGGGGCGAATTATTTCAAAAAGATGAAGACGGAAGACCCGAAAAAATATGCCGAAAAGATTGAAGATGCCAAAAAGCATTATAAATGGTTGCGCAAGGAGTTGCGAGAGGCGAAACGACGGTAGAATGAGCAATGATTAAGATTAAATAATTTAAAAATCGATTTGGTATTTCAAAAAAACAGATAAGCATGTGTTTTTATTCGAAAATTTTTCAAAGTTTTCATAACAATTTTTTGCAATATTACTTTTCCATTCAGACGCGTGCCATTTTTGTTCATGAGTGGCCACTATCATCTGCACATTATGGATAAGCCAGATGGAAAACAAATCGATGCTCGCGTCTTTCCGTGCGCTCCGCGTCTGATGGCACTGATGCGCTTCTTCAAAGTGCAAGCCTATTTTGCTGGTCATTCCCACAGCCTGAAGCATGTCGACCTGAGCGACAGCAATTTCCATATCAAAACCAAATACATTGTGTCCGGTGCCGGATCGCGCATGGAAAATGCAAAAAGTGTCAACCCAGCTCGATTCCCGGAGGCATATGAGAAATATGTGAAATTCAAGTAAATTACTTGTATTTTTAAAAATTAGAGGGGAATCGGACGACAATTAATGATGTCAATTAAAAAGGATCCGGTTAAAACGCGAAAAGCGGGGGATGGTAATAATAGCAGAAGGGCGGCTGGGACTTGGTTTGTCTATTGTTTAGTTATTGTAACATCATTCAATAGAACATTTAAAATTACAAAAATATTAATAGATTTTTCTATATTAAAAAAATGCGAAAAAACTCAGATATCCAAATAACGTTGGCAAACGGCCAATGATCGATGGTGAAAAAAGTAAGGCACGAGAAGAAGTCGCACTCGACGGAGGCGCATTTGTTGGTGTTGAAATTGACGCAGAAAAAATGGTCGGCAAATTGAACTTTTATGCAGCCGGAATATTATACAAAGAAAAAGATCAAAAAGTGCAACCAAATGAGAAAGTGCCAATTCAGAAAGTGCCAGATCAGAAAGTGCCAATTGAGAAATGGCACAAATTCGAAGAGCAAGAAGTTGAACTGATGCCAAGAGAAATTGATATGACAGGTGAATAATTGGTGGAACAATAAAATTACAGAAGTCTTCGAAGGAATAAATTAATTTTCTTACTTAATTCTATTAAGAGACATTAGTTAAAAATAAAAAAATTTAAACAAAACATAATTAAATTTTGCCTTTTAAAGATGAAAATGACAACATTTGTAATGAATTTTTGGAATTTGTTGATGCCGATGAAATGAAAGACGATGAACACTTTAAAATGGACGATAAAGAACGAATTCAAACAAAATTGGGCAAATATTTTTGCAAAAATCTAAGAAAAGAATCCAAAAAGATCATTTACGACTTTGATTGGTCAATAGTGGATGTTCAATTTTATGCGGAAGAAGCAATGGGCGAAATGCGGGAGAAATTTGGAATTACTTACAAGAAATTAGCGGTAAAATATTAACATATCCTAAACATATTGAGGATAAATTCGATTGCAAGTTTGAACAATTAATACCGAAATTATTATTATTTAATAAATATAAAAAATAAATTTCAATCAAATTTTTAGGATTCTTTTCTATCGGATGACTTAACTGACCTTGGTATCAACGGGAAAAGCAAAAGCAAATTCTATCGTACAGAAGACAAAATGTTTTTGTTAAAGCAAATTCCAAAGGCTGAAGAAACGGAAATAATTGATAAATTGGAAAATTATTTTGATCATATGATGGAAATGGGAGACAAATCATTGACCAGCAAAATATTTTTGGTGTTTCGAGTGGAAATTGAGGTAATTAAAATTTCAAATTAAAAAAAAACACCAAAAATTGTAATTCAAAAATGGTATTCTTTTTTCAAGATGTTTATTTTATAACTTACGAGTGGAAATTCGCTAAATCATTTTTAAATATTAATAATTAAAATGTTTTAACAATTTTTGCTGATAAAAACTTTTCTCAGAACACTCCAACACTCTTTCTGCTGATGGAAAATGTGTTCAAAAACGACAAGGATTTGCAGAATTTTGATGTGAAGGATGTCTTTTCACGTCAGACCAAATTGGTTCGAAATGTCGGCAAATATGAGAACGACCCAAAGAAAGTGCACCAATGATCAGCCAAATGGTGGTGATCAGCTGATCAGAACAGCTTAGATAGAAAATTGTTGATCATTTGATTAGCATTTTGTTTACTGTTTTTACCTCCTTTTCTTTTTCATGGGATGCAAATGATGCTAATAATTCATTTGGGTTTTTAGGACTAAAAATTTCTATACGAAATTTTGTGCCTTGTAAAAGACACCAAAAGAATTTTTGTTGAGAAACCCTAGAAAATCATTTCCGGGAATTTTTTTATTCACAAAAAATCCCTCCTTTGCAGCTTTCGAAATTCGATTAGCATCATTTGTGTGTTGGTAAACTGTCTTAGTATTAGATTTATTTGTTAATTTTCTTTTTTTATGTTATTATTTTGCATTTTCGGTGTTTTATTAAACTTTTTTTCTGTCTTATTTATTATTTATTAACAGGGCAGGGTTTTAGGGGCAAAAAATCCCAAAATATTGGTCTAAAAGGGCCGAAACAAAGGCAAAAAAATATTAAAACAAATTTCTACAATTTTAAAAACCTCTTTTTTATTAACGAAAAATTAAGGCCGATCTTTTGAAGAAAAAAAAACCAATTTAATTGCTTAAGTCAGGTAAACCAGGGATGTAATTCACACTCAAAAATTTTAAGAATACGGAAATCGAAATTCCGGTTTTATCTGCTAAATTTGATTGCAAAATTTCACTTCTTAACAATTTTTCAAAATCAAAAATATTTTAGGAAATTTTTAAAATAAAGTGTTATTTCTAACACTAAAAATAATATATTTTTAATTCTGCTCAAAAAATGTCTTGTGTCATAATTAAATTGAGTATTGTTCTGTTTCTGTTGGTGATAATTGCATTAATTTTTGCAAAAATACTTTGCCAACAAAAAAAAATTCAAAAGTATGTATCTGCGATTTTTAATAAATTCATTAATTTAGCACAAAAATTATATAATTTACAAAAAATCCAACAAAAAAAAAAATAATAATTATATGTTTTGCGGATTCACTTAATTTGCTTTCACGTAATTAAAAGCTAAAATTTCTCCAAATATTTTTCCTTAAGAATATATTTTATGAAAGCGTTTGAAAAATTAATTAATAAAATTTTATCATTTACAAATTTTTTAAAGAAAATTTCCGAGAAATTTGGATAAATGATCTTTCATCCCCCATTACATTATTTCGATTTGCATCGTTGTGATTTGACAAACTTTCTTACAAGGAAACATTCCGAACTGTGACTAGGAAATTGCAAATAAACGATATACCATTGGATAGAGGAGGGTCGACTTCTATTGTTTTTTTAATTTTAGCGGTGCATTTTGCCTGCTTCAAAAGTTACAGGGCCTCAAAAATCGAAATTTTGGCTGGTTTTCACATAAAATTGGTGGCTCAGTTTGTTAAATTCCTAATTTTGGGGGTCTGGGTTCGCATCCAACGTAAAAATAAATAAATTTAATTAAATTTTTAACAAATTAAGAATTTAGGAAATACATTTTTAAATATGAAAAATTCATTAAAATTATTTATTTGTTTAAATAAATGTAATCTGTTATTGTAAAGTGGAGAAAAATCGATATAAAGTGAAAAAAGACTTGAAAAAATTGAGAGTTGTATAAATTTTTCTCGTGCTGTGCTGCCAAAAAAATATTTTTTTTATTTTATTAAAATATGTAGATGAATATATTGTAAAAATTATTTCCATTAATCAATTAGCCATAGTTTAATTAATCATTTTTGTAGCAAATTTTAGATCAATTTATTATTTAATTATCGTTGCTGTTGATGAAACTTATGTGTTTTAATGAATTAGAAAAATTTTTGTTTTTTACATAATTTTTTATTTTTGTTTAAAGCATACATAAAAGAAAAATTCCGCTTTCTCTAAAAGAAGTTTAGTCGAAATTGCTTTCAATAAAATTCTTTTGTTTCTTTTTTTCTACGATTTGTAATCATTTTTCGTTTGCTTCCTTTTTAATTAAATTTGCTTCGTTATAAAAGATGACAAAAATTTATTATTGGAAATTAATATTAAATACTAATGAAAAAAAATGTTTTATTTAATTTTAATAAAAAATATCTTTTAGAAGGCAAAATGGTTAAATTTTGGTTGACATTATTTATGGTTTTTACCGGCAACAATTTGTATTCAATTTGTGCGCACAAAGTAAACTTTTCTCAGTGTGGCATCTCCGACTTTGAGCCCGACTTGGACAATGTGCCAAATGACAAAATCGGCACAACCCATGTGAGAGAAGCAATAACAGCTTATCATTGCGTTTCCGGCATAATTTCTTTCCCAAGTAAATTAATTCTTTAATTAATTAATTAATTAATATTTTTATTCACATTCATTTGAAGGTTCCGTCCAAATTTCTTATGGAACAGTCAATGTTTCTAATGAAAAGCATAAAACAATTGGCCGCAATATTGTAATCCATCCAAATGCTTCTCTCTCGGAAATGAGTGTCAAAATAAATGGAAGCGAAATTGGAGCAGATTCTCTTTCAAATGATTTAGCAATAATTGAAGTAAAAAATATTTTATTAATTTTATTGTAAATTACAAAATATTATTATTTAGGTTGAAAATGCGATTAAATTTTCACCAAATGTTCGGCCAATTTGTTTGTTCGGCCTCGGTTGGCTTCATCTTAAAATAATTAATAGTCGATTTAATGTTTTTTTTTCTTTTCCATTAAGATGCATCATCTTATTCTAAGCTTTCGGAAACGACAAATTTGGCACATTTTCATCATTAATTAATTCCACATTTATTATTGCTGGTTGGGGCTTAACTCAGCCAATGTGCCAAAAATATCCAACTCCAAAAGCAAAGTGCCCAATTAATGGTTGGCAAAATGCGAATGATTTCAATGGAAGAATGCATTGAATATTTTAGCAAAGATAGCAACAAAGAACGTAAAAAATAAATAAATTATGGAAAAAGTAATTATTATTTCATTTAGTCACTAATTTGTCTAATGTCCTTCCTTTTGTGAACAAGACCCATGCTTTGAAAACTGAATTTAATTCAGCGCATTTGAAGGACAAAATTTGTGTGATGGCTGAACTCAGCGTGGCGGAGAAGTTAGAATAAACATCATTAACACCATTTAAATAAATCCATTAATCTTTTTTTTTCAGGGAGACATCGGTGGTCCTTTGATGTTTAAAAATGTCAATAATTGGGCACAAGTGGGCGTCGCTAGCACATCGACGTGTCATCCGGAAAAGCCTAAAAGCACCGATGGTCTCACAAGTAATTTTTTCTATCACACAATTTGTATCTTTATATAAATTATTGGTAAATATTAATCATAGGGCCCAGACTCAAAAACACACAAAACAACTTTTATAGGTTTTCTTATACGCTGAAAACGATTAAGCAATCAAAAATTTTGGCGCGCTTCAACTTTAAACCGGTTTTTGAACCGGTTCAAAATTCGAAAAATTAAGAAAATTAGCATTTTATTTTATTTTTATGGACACTTCAGTACCAAAGAATTAAAGAATAAACAAAATGAAGTAAATTTTCGCAAAAGGGAGCATGCGAAGACGGAGCAAGTAGTGGGGCGAGACGGAGGGCGGAGGAAGCAGTCTGACGAGCGCCACAGGCGGTTGACTGCGGGGGCCCGAAGGGCCCCCGCCAATCAGTCAACCGCCTGCGGATCACGCGCGGACTTCTTCCGTAGCCCGTAGTCTCGCCCCACCTACTGGCCGCCGTAGTCGAGTGTGCGGCGGTTTTTTAGCGCAATAAGCAAAAAGAAAAATTTTTTTAATTTATAGTTGCGCCAAATTTTCATTGATTTTGAACCGGTTCAAAAAACTATCATTGTCAGATGGCGTCCGTTCAACTTCATTCCCTGATTTTAGACTAAGCTCGTGAAGAGCTTTCGAATGATACCAAATTTGTCCCAATTTGACCATTTTAAAGGGTCAGGAGCCCCCCTTTTCACTCAAATTTTCGAATTTTGAACCGCGTCCAGACATTTGCGGACGGACATTTGCGGACGGACATTTGCGGACGGACATTTGCGGACAATTTCAGGGAAAAAATAAAAAATATTCTTAAAAAATTTAAAAAAAATTCTGAAACATGGAATGGAGACTGCAAAATAAATAAATATTTATTTTTGGCTTTTAAAGGTATCATATTTTATTTTCACATCAGCGGCTATAAGTCATAGATCAACCATTCAAAATGCAAATCGGTAGTAAATTTTGTGCTCTTTCCAATATGCCTACTCAAAATTTCCAAAAAAAAAATTCCAACCCCCTACGAATTTTTTTCGAAAAATTTCCTGATTTTCAGTGTATTTTGGGTTATCCAGATCACCATGAAGGAGTGATCTGATCAAGTTGGTGCAAAAGACTTTTTTGATCAGAAATATGACCATGATGTGTGCTTAATCATGAACAAAACTTACTTTCACTATTTCAAATAACAGTTCGTAAATTAGTCCGTTCGGTTTTACAGACATTTTAAACTTGAAATGCCAATTTTGACCAAGTGTAACATGGGTCAAAAAATGTGCTTTTCCCCACTTTGGAACATATGTATATTTAACAACAAGGTCTTTGTTTAAAAAAAACAAAATTTTTTCTGAACAAAATGTATTCGATAGAAAAAAGAAAGGGCTAGCGTTGGAATTTCGGTTTTCTTTCTGAAAATTTTTGGGTTCTCTAAATACTATCCAATTGAACACTAGAGCAAGAGTTGTCTAGGGTTCTTCCCCTACTATCTGGGAAAAAAGTCGGGGAGCTGGTATCAAATTCCCCGACAAGAATTATCTATAAGGCTAAATAAATTTTTTAAATGTTGGGGGGTCAAAAACTTGGTCGTCAAATAGAAAAAAATCTTTTTTTTTTCTAAAAATAAAAAGAGCACTCTCACCCGAGAGAGTGAAACAGACGACGTTCGAATTCCCCGAACGGTGTTGGGGATCAACTCTTCTTTAATCACTTAAGGACCAGCATCTCACTTTGACCAGTGAAATTAATTCTGTGAAGTGTAAAAATAAAATATGATACCTTTAAAAGCCAAAAATAAATTTTTATTTAGTTTTGCAGCCTCCATTCCATGTTTTCAGAATTTTTTTTTAAATTTTTTAAGAATATTTATTATTTTTTCCCGAAATTGTCCGCAAATGTCCGTCCGCAAATGTCCGTCCGCAAATGTCTGTCCGCAAATGTCCGTCCGCAAATGTCCGTCCGCAAATGTCTGGTAGCCTTTTGAACCGGTTCAAAAACCGGTTTAAAGTTGAGAGCGCGGCAAAATTTTTGATTGCTTAATCGTTTTCAGCGCATAAGAAAACCAATAAAAGTCGTTTTGTGTGTTTTTGAGTCTGGGCCCTATGATTAATATTTTCCAAATTATTTTTAATCCAAAAAATTTAGATTTCGCAACTAAAGCGAAAAATGTTTTGTTTAATAATTTCTATTTTAAAAAATTGCGAAGTTTTTTGAAATAACGGGATTTGTGGGATTGCGGAATTTATCCCGCAAAGTCCGTCCCCTTAAAATTTTGGATAAAAATTTTGAACCATCTCCCAGCAGCGCGATCGGCATAAATTTGCTTTCACCGAACACTAATTATCATATTTTATTTTAAATTTTTTTATCTAATTCAGCTGACTACACTTTAATTGATTGCAATTGGATTGAAGAGGTGACAAATGGAGAAGTGAAGTGCATAGAATAATGAACGAACTTGGATATATTTGATTGAATTGGAACGATTTAATGCTTTTTAAATGCACTAAACACTTTATTTAAATAATTTTCAAATTCTCAAAAAGCATATTTAAAATAAAAGCAGAAATCCATGTAATGCTTTGTATATAAAATCTGTGAGCCGAGAGCAAACTGCTTAAACTTTAATAAATTTTGTCACTTTTTATTTTAACAAATAATTTTCATTAACTAAAAATAGAGAGAGGTTTTTTACTTTTAAACAATTATTAAAAATAATTATTTAGAGATTTCAAACCAGGCAAAGAAAATTTTGAATTTTATTTGAGCTCAGTACAGGAAAAAAAATTATGAGAAAACTTGTCTTTGAATTGGTCGACGGATTAATACAACAATATGAATTTGGCATTTAGTGTGATGAAAATTCCAATTAAAAATTTCTCAAAAATTTCGAATATTGAACAAAAATTTCTGTGAGCAATTGAAAACGAAAAAAACAATAGAAAAAGTTGCGCAAAATGTGGCAATAAAAATCAAATTGTTCTACCAATATACGACAAATAATGGTTTTTAAGAATTCATTTATTATTCATATTTCGGCATTTTCACAAAAAAATTCAAAAAAAATCAACCTATGGATAAAATTCCTTCCTAAAATCCGAAATTTTGTAAAATTGAAAATTGTCAAAAGTTTTTTTTATTTCTAAAATTCCTATTTAAAATATATTAATGAAATTTTTTTTCTTAATATAATAAAATTATTTTTTTCAAAATTAACAAAAAAACCGCTGGACTCACTAAAAGCATTATGAAATTTCTAAACAAATGCAGACTTAGATTCCAAGAATTTTAATCCTTAAAAGCTGCAATTTTTAGTGAACATTTGAAATTTTTCGAAAATAAATTATGAACAAATCGCACTAAATTTTCGTTTTAGAACTTAGGTATATAATGATTTACAAAGTCCCTTTTTTATATTTTTTGGGATTTTTATGACTTTTCTGCAGTTCTGTGATTTTTTTAATTCACTTTTTAAGGCAAAATTTGAAAGAAAATGCCGAAAACAGGACGATTGTTGAATTCCGACAAAAACATTCCATAATTGTTGAGAAGACTCCGCGAATTGAAACAATTGGCCTATTTTGTCCGATTATTTCGACAAAAATGCTACTCTGTTGAAATATTGCCTAATTCCTTTTACAATGTGTTTTAATATGACATCTGTTGAAGTCATTGGAGGAGGCCATTCAGGATCACGAGCGGCGCCGAAGTGTGGTGGTGCAAGGCATGCCCGAACCGGTCGGGGACAAACCATCGGAGCGAGTCGCTGCCGACCGGACCGAATTGTCGCACGTACTCGACGAGCTTGGCGTCGAGTTCCCATTGATCAGTTATCGAATGGGTCCTCCTTACCAAGCCGGTTCAGGTCACCGCCCGCGCTTAATCAAAGTCATTCTCCCAGCCTCAAAATTCCAAAGGCAGCTGCTGGCGGAATGGAACAAAAAAAAGGACACAACTGAAGCAAAATGGAAAGTGGAACACATTGAACATCCGGCCATCGCTGAGCCCAGCGGAACTGGAGGAGCGCAAAGCGATGCAAAAGTTTTCGTAAAAATAATTGACTTTCCACCAAATCACTTTTGAACAATAAATATTTCTCACAAAATAGAAATAGCTTTTCCGATTTTAAACATGTTAGACCCAATAACCCAATACCGAAAATAGGGGAAGTTAAAGCCTGCTTAATTAATATAAGATCACTTTAACAAAATTGATGAAATTTCCTTAAATTTGGTAAATAAAAACATAGAAATTTGTCTGTTAACTGAAACATGGACAAAGGGGGAAAACCCAATCCACTTTAGTCCATGGATAATCGAAAACTATAACTTTGTTTTTGTCATAGAAAATCTCAAAAATTAACGCGTGGGGTGGTTGCGGTGTTTTAATTAAGAAAGAAATTGTTTTTTGTAAAATTTTCTGAAACAAAATACAATTGCGAAATTTTGTTTTTCAATTACAAAAACTAAAATCAATTAGATTTGTGCTTGTTTACCGGCCACCTAAGACAAGACATAGACAAACCAAGGAACTTTTTAAATTTTTAGAAACATTTTATAGCCACAATTGTGTTGTGTTAGGTGATTTTAATTTCCCGAATAAGGACCTGGTATGGAAGGAAGGGCAGCCCATTTCTATGAGTAAATTTGGTGAAATTTTTTGCCTCTTTTTTAGTAAGCTTTCTTTTTTCAATGCCACCAATGGACCCACCAGGGAAAATTCGTGGTTAGATTTAATTTTACCGGCGAATGATCAAATTGTAAAGCAATGTACTAAAGGGAAAAGCAAACAAAAAATGGAAAAATGGCAAAACCAAATGGATATAATAATAAAAACAATTTTTTATTAAAAAAGGGAAATTGGGGTGTACTTTGAACGGAAAAAGCCGGATAAAAAGAGGGACACAACTCCCACAAATTCATCTCACCAACGCACTTGAGAAGCATTGATCTCCTCCGCCTTTCCCCCCTTTTTTCTCTGAGTCCCTCCCCTGCCGGTTCCGCTCCGTCGTGCCATTGACCGCCCATCCTGAGCCGTCCGATCATGCGCCCTGACGTGCCGTCCCTTCATGCCCTTTACCATCCTCGCTATGCCACCCTTCCGTGCCTTCCTGGCATTTGTTGACTCCGTGTTGTTCTGTTACGCCTTCCTCTTCCGGTTCCCTCCGAAGTTTCCCCCACATTTTGCGGTCCCAATTTTGCAGCACATTTGTACCTTCACTTTTTCCCCCATTTGTTTCCCATTGTGCCGTCCCCCTTTTTTCCCCTTCGGAGGGTTTAATTACCCAAGTTTGAGTTTGAGCCAAATAATAAAGTGAATATTCCTGCGCATTGCTCGTTGGGTCTTTATTCCAACAATCGCTCTGAATTACTCCGAGTATCCCCCCATCCCCCATTAATTTATTTTTGCTGCAGAATTGCGCTTAGCCGTAACCGCGACACTTTAAGAAAATATTTTTTTGCTTCCAACCTGACTTTAACATTACCTTTACATCATTGCCATGAAAATGCCCTAGAAAAAAAATCGTAAATTTGCTATATTTACCATTTAAAAAAAATATTTTTTTTACTTCCCACCTGACTTTAACATTACCTTTACATCATTGCCATGAAAATGCCCTTTTAATAGAAAAAAAAAATCAAAAAGTCACCACATTATTTTCTGCATTTATTTCTAGAAATACAAATAGTAATAATTCATAGAAAATAGTAATAATTCATAGAAAAATAGTAATAATTCATCGAAAATAGTAATAATTCATAGAAATAGTAATAATTCCTCTTTATTTTATGGAAATAAATGCCCAAATTAAATTTGCCAAATAATGATCAGCTAAGCATTACGTCAATGAGTAGGATTTCTTCACATCATTAAGTAGAACATTCTGCATAAAAGGCTGCCACTGCTCAATTAATTCACTCACAAATCAGAATTTTAATTTTTGCATAATTTTAAATTCTTAATATTATTTAAAATAATAAAATCTATTTTCCCTTTAGAAAATGTTACTCTTGTCAATTGTTTTGGCATTTTTTCTACAATTCCTTTCATCTGTTGCCCACCCCGAAAATCAAGGTGAAATATTAAGTTATTACTATGGTCACACGGTCCGGGTATTGGGGCAAAAATGGTTCCGGGGGTTGCCATATCCAGAAAAGCCGGATTGGGTCTAACTTCAATAATTAAGATAGGTATTCAAATTTTAATATTTTCTAAATCATACATGCATAAGCGGTGACTCAGTCCAATGGCCATACGACGGACGATTGAGAAATGTGGGGGAGGGGGTACGGGACGGCCGAAGGATTTTCGCCTTGGAGGGTGTACCGCAGCAAACTTTATTTTTTATTTTTTCAAAAAAATTTAATTCCGATTTGTTAACAGATTTTGTCCAAAAGATGGTCAGATTTTGCGCTTTTGAGCCAATTTTTATGGGTTTTTGGAAAAAATTGGAATAAAGGAGGTTTTTGAAGGAGTAACAATAAGGAAAATCTTAAACAGAGTTAGAACAAAAAATTTCGGATTTACAAGGAGTGCATGATTAAATTCTTGAAAAATTCTTACGGAGTTTTGTAAAAAACTGTAAGAAACTTTATCTTAAAAATTTAACTTTGCATAGTTAAAGTCCGGGTCTTGAAAAACCACGTACACGGGTTTGTAAACCGGTCGGGTATCCGGACCCGTGTAACCCTAGTTATTAATATGGATGCGATTTTATTTTTAACTTTTTTTTTGAACTCAATTGTTTTGAAGAAAGGAGTGTACCTCATTTGCAACAGCAAAAAGTGAATAAAATTATTTTTGCTCAGTTTTTTCTGAAAATTATTCACTATTCATCACTATTTCGGGCATTTTATCTCTATTTGGGATTTTTACGCTTTTTTGTTAACTATTTCGAGATTTTTTGTCACTAAAAGTCGCATCCCTAGTTATTCCTTAATTCTATCAAAGATAAATATAAATTAAAAATAGAATTAAATTAAATACAACTTAATTAAATTTTTGCATTTTAAAAGATGAAAATGACAAAATTTGCAATGCATTTTTGACTAATGCTGCTAAAATGAAAAACGATGAGTATTTTAAAATGAACGATGTACAACTAATTCAAGCAAAATTGGGCAAATATTTTTGCAAAAACATGAAAGAAAATGAAAAAAACAAAGGAAAACATTCAAAAACAATTAATTACAAATTTAATTGGACAAAGGTGGACAATGTTCAATTTTATGCGGAAGAAGCAATGGGCGAAATGCGGGAGAAATTTGGAATTACTTACATGAAATTAGCGGTAAAATATTAACATATCCTAAACATATTGAGGATAAATTCGATTGCAAGTTTGAACAATTAATACCGAAATTATTATTATTTAATAAAAAAAATTGCAATCAAATTTTAGGATTCTTTTCTACCGGATGACTTAACTGACCTTGGTATCAAAGGGAAAAGCTCAAACAAAATCTATCGTACAAAAGACGAACTTTTTATGTTAAAGCAAATTCCACAACCCTATCAAATGGAAACAATGGAAAGAACGTTGAAAGATTATGTGAAGCATATGATGGAAACGGGAGACAAATCATTTATCAACAAAATCTTTTTGGTCTTTCGAATGGAAATTATGGTAATTAAAATTTCTTTAATTATTGATAATTTTATTTTATAAAATTTTCGATTCTTTTTATTTTTGAAACTTTGAGATTTTGTAAATACGAGCGGAAAATTCACTAACTTATTTTTAACTCTTAATAATTAAAATGTTTTAAAAACCTTTCTCAGAACACTCCAACACTGTTTCTGCTGATGGAAAATGTGTTCAAAAATGCCAAGGATTTGCCACTTTTGAACTTTGATGTGAAGGGTGTCTTCTCCCGTCAGCCCAAATTGGTCAATGTTGACCAGGAACAGCGTTTAAACGACGTCGTGCTCAAATGGTACAATTACTTTGGTGGCAAACCGCCCCTTGTGCCGAAAGAAGTGGAGCCAATGTTCCCGGAGAGCATTTTGTTGGACAAAGCGACGCATCAGAACATCGCAGAACGGCTGAAAAGTGACTTTGAGGTGGTGGCATTTAATTTTTAATGGCTTTTTCTAACCTGGCACATGAAATGCAAATTATACTAATATTTTAAACGCAGAAGAATTTCATTCAAAAATTTGGTCCCATTTTTAGTCTACAAATTTATGAATGTTTAAGGTTTTGGCGAAAAACAATGTGAATAATTGGAGTATTATAATTGGCGTTTATTTCGAACAAAATGGAGAACATAAAACAATTGCCGAAAGCTCGTAAGTGTTTATATAGTGGTACTCCCCGCCCGACCTTCGGGGACAGAAATAAAAGGGAGCGGGGAAATTTGTTGGTGAGGGCTTGAGAAAATTGAAAATGGTTCGGGTATCAACGCCTTCTTTTTCTGGCGTCAAATTTTATTATTAAATTTAGTGACAAAATGCCATTTTTCAATGCCACCTGTAATCAGTGCAGAAATCACCCGAACTCAGAGACCTTTTTGGAAAACGAAAAATTGCGTCTTTACATTGGCATTGTGGGCATTTTCATGCCATACAGTGAAGAACGGATAGAAAAATATATTAACAATTTTAAAGACAAAAATCGTATTACTGTGGAAAAAAAAGATAAAAAAGATCTTGACGATCTGCTGATGGCATATGTGAAGACGGGGAGAGTTTGGGTAAATCAGTCGTAAATAATTTTAATTGGAAAAATTAATTAAATTAATAAATTAAAATAAATCTAGGAAACGTTTGGGCCGGTTGCGCCTCCAATGTATGCAGATCGTATGCGCGCTTTTAGGTATATTTTGCGTTATAATTTGCTTTTTTTGCAATAACCAAATGAGTTGCTGGTATCACTTATAGGATGCCATTTAATGATACTCATAAAATTTTTTATTATATTTTTAAATATATTTTTTTTAATATTTCTTGTAAAAAAGATTAAAAATATTTTTAATTTCTTAATTCAAGATGTTTTTTTCTTCATTTTTGGACGAAATCCCAATTGAATTCCATTGCCTATTCATTCTAATCCCCATTTTGCATAAAAATAAAATATTCTTTTCAATTTGAGCATGGCTTGCGCCTTTCGCTGGAAAGCATCGGCAGAAAATGTTGTGCCATCGGAGGCCATTAGACAAGCACTTATTTTGGCATTTTGTGATTCGTACGGAAATTCAGAACAATTCAAAGAAACAGAACAACAATTGGAGGAAGCAAAAGAGAAAAAGTGGACGGATTTGGTGCAAAACGAATATTCAATTGGCCAATACACTGTGACCATTTTTGGGGTTGAACTGTTCAAGCATTTGATGGAGCAATCGGGCAAATACTCCTGGGATTTTTTGGTAAATTTTAAAGCACGGCTAATTTCCTTAATTTCAAAGCTAAAAGCATTAGCTAAAGCATTTGTTATTATTAAAAATTATTTTTAAAGAATGAGTTGGCCGAAGATGAGCTGAAGGCTACTGGTGAAAATTATGAGCACATTTCCCAAAAATTTGTTGTGGAAAAGTTTGATGAAGAAATGATGGAAGAAATCTCTGAAAACGTTTTAAAAAAAGAGCCAAAAAAGACAATAACTTTGGCGTTGTTGTCATTGAAAGTGAAAGAAAGCGACAAAGAAAAGTGCGAATTCTTCAAAGTGATCGGCAAATATGAGGACGACCAAAAGAAAGAGGACCAATGATCAGCCAAATGGTGATCAGCTGATCAGAACAGCTTAGATAGAAATTGTTGATCATTTTGATTAGCATTGTGTTACCTCCTTTTCTTTTTCATGGGATGCTGCAAATGATGCTTATAATTCGTAAGACTGGGGACAACATTTGGGTTTTTAACCCTAAAAATGATGACACGGAATTTTGTGCCTTGTAAAAGACACAAAAGAATTTTTGTTGAGAAACCCTAGAAAAGCATTTCCGGGAATTTTTTTATTCACAAAAAATCTCTCCTTTGCAGCTTCCGAAATTCGATTAGCATCATTTGTGTGTTGGTAAACTGTCTTAGTATTAGATTTATTTATGTAATTTTTTCTTTGTATTTTTATTGTTTTGCATTTTCGGTGTTTTATTAAACTTTTTCTGTCTTATTTTTATTTATTAACAGGGCAGGGTTTTTGTGATTTTCAAATTTTTTATGAATGATTTCTTTGGCTCCACATTCTTTTATTCGTTGGTCGCCTCGATAATATTTATTTTGGAAAATTTGAATGCAATTTGTTAACAAATTTTGTACAAAAATAAGCAAATTTTTCGATCTTTGGCTAATTTATAAGAAAAAAAGATAGGAATTTTGGGGGACGGCGGATGGAAAATTTTAAGAAATTATATGATAGAACTTAGCCAAATTTTTCAGAAGTTTTCCTCCTTTAAGATGAAAATAAGGAATTACCCCCAAATCAGAACATTTCTTAGAAACAAGAACATAAAAAAACCCTGTATTAATCAGAAAAAAATTAATTAAAGGAAAAAAATTTCTTTAAGGAAAACGTCAAACGGTGTTGAACTCATAACAAAGATTTCTATTAGTGCTGAAGCACTAACCACTAAACCACAAATATTTTGAAAAATATAAGCAAAATTTACTTTATTTCATGCGCATTGTTCTGCTGCTAATGGCAATTGCATTAATTTTTGCATTTATTTTATTTGAAAAAAACTTTGCCAACAAATACCATTAAAAATTTGCTTAATAAAGTTTACACTAAACAACCACAAAATGGATTTAACCTTAAAAAGTAAAAAAATGCCTCCAAATTTACCAAAAATTTCGAAAAAGATTCCTTTTCGCTTTTTTTTTTTTGCATTTTTATTGTGAAAATTTAAAAAACTGGCCGTAATATGGACTAACAACGCAAAAATAGCTGAATATGGATTTATTCCCGAAAACCTTCTAAATTTTTTTTAAAATGTCTGTCTTTTTTCAAAGAATTTATTGTTGAGATTAAATATTTAAAAAAATGTATAGATAACAAAATTTGTCGTTGATAGAAAAAATAATTTTTTTTTTTTGCCCAGATTTTGTATATAATTTTTTTTTTTTCTCAGCTATTAGTCGAAAAAAACTTGTTTTTCTTATATTAATTCTTTTTGTTTTCTATAAAAAATTCATTGGAATGCTTTCACATCACAACAATTGGAGGCGGTGGCGGCACATCGGTGCCGAAAACAATGACACCCGTTGACTCATAAACATTTATTTAGATGAATCTACCGGGATTAGAAGAATTTTCTATTTTCTACAATTTCTCTATTAAAAGGGCGACAAAATTTCCTATTTTGATATGATTTTATTGAGTTAAAAACATTAAAATAAAGATACATTTTGTATATTTTCGCTCTTATGGAAAAGTATATAGTTTTTCCATTTCTGTAGATTCCCAAAAAAGCTTAAAAACGCCAACATATTAGCTATATTTTGAGGCATATCTACAATTTAAAAACAACATGATTTAAAATTATTTTTCGTATCTAAACTCTCTCGAAAGAATCAATTCGAAAATTGAAATTTATAATGGAAGGAGAAGACCTAGGTAGTTATTTTGTTTAATTAATAAACTAATTGTAAGAAATGTTTTTTTAATTCTTTGCTATCGAAATTTTTTATACCAGTCAAAACATTTCAAGGCATAAACCAGTCAATCACTCTTTTCTGATCAATCGCTATCGATCGATAGTTCAGCCATTTTCAATCGTTTTGCTCACCGGTCACTTTTGCCAAATCTCCCCATCAGGGCTGGGATCGCGCCGCGATGCGCGATGTGCGATCCGCGATTCGCGGCGTTTTTTTTTGCGCGATCCGCTGTCGCGGCCGCGGGAAATTGAATGCGCGATGCGCGGCCGCGGTTTTTTTTTTTTGCGCGATGCGCGGAATTTGGGACTCCGCGGCAATTTTGGACCAATTAAAAAAAATTATCTATCGAAGTGATTGTTTTTTATTTTTAATATTATTTAAAAATAAGTATTTGTTTATGTAAAAAGCAAGATAATTTTGAAATTTTATGTCAGAATATCACCATTTTACCAAGAAAATATAAGATTGAGGCAAAATATGGTCATTTTTGGACAAAATCTATTAACAAATCGCATTAAAAATTAAAATTTTCCCGGCGGCGCCTATCGGCGCCATCGGACATCCCTGTCCATCTCCCAAAGTTTTTTTCGAAAAAATCGCCGCAAAAAAAAAAGCATTTTAAAGGCAAAAAAGTCATCGCTTGGCTTCTATTCCCAAAATTGTAAATTCGATAATGGGAGGTGAAAAATACATATTTAATTCAATATGATCGAACAAATTGTAAAAATACTGATTTGAAGCAATTTCGCAAAATGTCCTGATTTTCGACCCTACAATCTGATTTTTCGGGCCCGATGTCCTGATTTTGAAAATTTTTCGATCACACCCCTGTTTTAGGATGACTGGAACCCCTTCAGTAATTTTGAAACTGACCCACCCCCCCCCCCCATTCAGTCCCATCGCAAATTTTGTATATGCGGGATTTTAACTGTTTTTAAATAAGAAAATTTAAAAAAAAATGTTAAATTGTTTAAAAATTAGAAAATTTTTTTAATAAATGCGCGATCCGCGGTCCGCGGCCGCGGCAATTGAATGCGCGATGCGCGACCGCGGTTTTTTTTTTTTTGCGCGATCCGCGGTCCGCGGCCGAGGCAATTTGAATGCGCGATGTAGGCACCAAAAAATCGAAATAAAGGCATGAAAAGGCACGAAAATCCCGAAAAAGGCATGAAAAAGGCATTTAAAATTTTTTTATTAAGGATTTTTAGGGAGCAACACGTAAAACCTAATCAAAAATTCAATTTTCACCAAATGTTCGGCCAATTTGTTTGTTCGGCCTCGGTTGGCTTCATCTTAAAATAATTAATATACGATTTAATGTTTTTTTCTTTCCATTAAGATGCATCATTTTATTCTAATGCTTCCGAAAACGACAAATTTGGCTCATTTACATCATTAATTAATTCCACATTTATCATTGCTGGTTGGGGCTTAACGCAGCCAATGTGCCAAAAATATCCAACTCCAAAAGCAAGTGACCAAAATGGTTGGCAAAATGCGAATCAATCAATCAATCAATCATTTATACGCAAAAGCGTGACGCCGAAAAATAATGAAATAATAATATCAAAACAATCAATTGGTCACTTTTGGAGTTGGGGTGGCAAAGAAATCAACAAATTAAGATCAGATCTTTCAAGAAGTTTGGCAAACTCATTAGGATTTAATAATCTCGTCTCTTTAGGTAAAAGACTATAGAGACGAGAGGTTCGAATAAAGAAAGAGTTGTATCTAACATTGGTTGAGCAATAAGCTGAACAGAACATAGCAGAGAAATCGGACGAAAGTCGACTGGGTTTACCGGATTTTGAATTTTTGGGACAGGGCAAATAATTGACTTTTTCCGTATTTCTGGAATTTGGGCAGTCATCAATGAGAAACTAAAAATATGGAAAAGTGGTCGGACTAAATTTTCTTTACAATTTTTCAAAAAAATGTTGGGAATTCCATCAATACTAGTGTTGTTAGCATTTGAAAGTTTATAAAGAGAGAAATAAATTTCATATGGGGTTATGTTAAAATATTCGATATTTTTTTCAGGATTTTCTAGGCATTGAAATTGTTCTAAATTTTGATCTGTAAAAAGGGAAAAAAATTGTTGCGCTAATGCATTCGACTTTTCCTTATCTGGGAAGAGGATCAGACCATTTTTATCAGTAAATGCAGGTATCATAGTATTTTTAATTTTAAGGAAAGAATTTATAAATTGAAAACGTTTTTTAGAGTCTAAGGTCCGCAAAAACTTATTTTCACGATTTTTATAAAATTTATTTATTTCTACATCGATTTTTTTGAAACTTCTAAAAATTTAATTTTTATATGGTCTTTCTGAAGGTCCTTCCAAAGCTGTTTACGATAAATGATTAATTTCAAAAGATGTTCGAGCAGTTTTTCAACTTTATTTGTTGTTTGTATGGGTACATAATTCCTTATCAAATTATTTAGGAAAAACATAAATTTTATGTAAATAAGCTCGATATCAGGGCAATAAGAAAAAAATAAATTCCAATCAACCATTAAGAGTATGGCATTTATTTTCAAATAATTTGCTTTTTTGAAATTATAAAATTTTTTTGAAGCATTACTATTAACCTGTAAATTTATGCTGAATTGAATTGCATTATGGTCACTATTACCAAATGGGGGTTCAACTATAACATTATTCAATAGATTTTCGTTGTTTGTAAATAATAAATCTAATAAATTGTTTCCCCGTGTAGGGGAGTTGACCATTAGTCTTAATTTATATCCCTCTAAAAATGAAATGAAAAGTGATTCAAGGTGATTGTTTCTTTTTAATGATTTCAATGGAAGAATGCATTGAATATATTAGCAAAGATAGACAAAAAGAACGTAAAAAAATAAATAAATTATGGAAATTTAATTATTATTTAATTTTAGTCAATAATTTGTCTAATGTCCTCCCTTTTGTGAATAACACCCGTGCTTTGAAAACTGAATTTAATTTAGCGCATTTGAAGGACAAAATTTGTGTGATGGCTGAACCCAGCTTGGCGGAGAAGTTACAATAAACATCATTAACACCATTTAAATCCATTAATCTTTTTTTTCAGGGAGACAGCGGCGGTCCTTTGATGTTTAAAAATGGCCATAATTGGGCACAAGTGGGCGTCGCTAGCACATCGACGTGTAATCCGGAAAAGCCCAAAAGCACCGATGGTCTAACAAGTAATTATTTCTATCACACAATTTGTATTTTTATATAAATTATTTTTAATCCAAAAAAATTTAGATTTCGTAACCAAAACGACAAAATGTATTCATAAATTTGCTTTCACCAAATATTAATTATATTATTTAATTTTTTTTTTATCTAATTCAGCTGACTATACTCCAATTGATTGCAATTGGATTGAAGAGGTGACAAATGGAGAAGTGAAGTGCATAGATAATGGATGAAGCTGGTGTATTTGTTTGAATTGGAACGATTTAATGCTTTTTTAAATGCATTAAAACACTCTATTTGAATAATTTTCAAATTCTTTCAAAAAGCATATTTAAAATAAAAGTCGAAATCCATGTAATGCTCTCTATATATAAAATCTGTGAACCGAGAGCAAACTTCTTAAACTTTAATAAATTTTGCCACTTTTTTTTTTAACAAATAATTTTCATTAACTAAAAAGAGAGAGAAGTTTTTTACTTTTTAAAAAATTATTAAAAATAATTATTTAGAGATTTCAAACCAGGCAAAGAAATTTTTGAATTTTACTTGAGCTCAGTACAGGAAAAAAAATTATGAGAAAACTTGTCTTTGAATTGGTCGACGGATTAATACAACAATATGAATTTGGCATTTAGTGTGATGAAAATTTCAATTAAAAATTTCTCAAAAATTTCGAATATTGAACAAAAATTTCTGTGAGCAATTGAAAACGAAAAAAACAATAGAAAAAGTTGCGCAAAATGTGGCAATAAAAATCAAATTGTTCTGCCAATATACGACAAATAATGGTTTTTAAAAATTCATTTATTATTCATATTTCGGCATTTTCACAAGAAAATTCGAAAAAATCAACCTATGGATAAAATTCCTTCCTAAAATCCGAAATTTTGTAAAATTGAAAATTGTCAAAAGTTTTTTTATTTCTAAAATTCCTATTTAAAATATTTTAATGAAATTTTTTTTCTTAATATAATAAAATTATTTTTTCAAAATTAACAAAAAAAACCGCTGGACTCACTAAAAGCATTATGAAATTTCTAAGCAAATGCAGACTTAGATTCCAAGAATTTTAATCCTTAAAAGCTGAAATTTTTAGTGAACATTTGAAATTTTTCGAAAATAAATTATGAACAAATCGCACTAAATTTTCGTTTTAGAACTTAGGTATATAATGATTTACAAAGTCCCTTTTTTATACTTTTTTGGGATTTTTATGACTTTTCTGCAGTTCTGTGATTTTTTTTATTCACTTTTTAAGGCAAAATTTGAAAGAAAATGCCGAAAACAGGACGATTGTTGAATTCCGACAAAAACATTCCATAATTGTTGAGAAGACTCCGAGAATTGAAACAATTGGCCTATTTTGTCCGATTATTTCGACAAAAATGTTACTCTGTTGAAATATTGCCCAATTCCTTTTACAATGTGTTTTAATATGACAAATTTGGAAAATTGTAATTGAAATTAATCGTTTTTGTAAAACTCTGTTGAAGTCATTCCAATTCCATGTCCTAATTTACAATGCCGTTTTAATATGATAATTTGAAAAGATACCTTTTTGGCAATTGTATTTCGAAATTAGTCGTTTATTTTAATGTTATTCTAAAAATAGTTTTCAAAAATGGAATTCTTTTTTGTTTTTAAAGACTATTGCATAATTTCGTAACTTTTTGACGTTTTTTATGACTTTTAAGTGACTTTTTGGCGATTTTTTATGACTTAAATTTCATCCCTAATAATAAATAATACTTTAAAAAAATTACAAACTTAAAAGTTTTTCGGAGAAAATTTAAATTTATTATTTTGATAAAATATTTTTTGATTTCTGCCTAACATTAACATTATCTTTTACATTATTTCCATGTAAAATGCCCGTTTGGCAGAAAAGAAAATCGAAGACTCGCAATATTTATAATTAAAAAAAAAGATTTTTCCTTTCCACCTGATATTAGCATTGTCTTTTACATGATTGCCACGAAAACGCCCTTTTAATAGAAAAAAATATATAACATTATTTTTTCTGCATTTATTTCTAGCAATAGAAATAGTAATAATTCATAGAAAAATAGTAATAATTCATAGAAAAATAGTAATAATTCATAGAAATAGTAATAATTCATAGAAATAGTAATAATTCATAGAAAAATAGTAATAATTCATAGAAAAATAGTAATAATTCATAGAAAAATAGTAATAATTCATAGAAATAGTAATAATTCATAGAAAAATAGTAATAATTCATAGAAAAATAGTAATAATTCATAGAAAAATAGTAATAATTCATAGAAATAGTAATAATTCATAGAAATAGTAATAATTCATAGAAATAGTAATAATTCATAGAAAAATACTAATAATTCATCGAAAAATAGTAATAATTCACAGAAATAGTAATAATTCATCTTTATTTTATGTAAATAAATATAAAAATTGTATTTGCCAATCAATGATCTGATCAGCATTACGTCAATGAGTAGGATTTAATCACATCATTAAGTAGAACATTCTGCATAAAAGGCTATCACTGCTCAATTAATTCACTCATAATTTTTCATTTTTGCATTATTTTTCAATTGAATAATATAATTTAAATAATAAATAATTTTCCCTTTAGCCAATGTTTCTCTTGGCAATTGTTTTGGCATTTTCTCTTCAATTCCTTTCTTCTGTTGCCAAACCCGAAAACCAAGATGGCTTTAAGTGCACAAATGTTTCAAATTCGCAAAATTATGGCTGTCCAGTGAAGGGAAATGTTTTGCGCTTTTTTGTCATCGGTGACATCGGTGGGGAAGAGTATACGGTAGAGGACGAACAACACCAGTGTACGGTGGAAGGACACGGTAAGTTGTGGAGAGGGGGAATAAAATAAAAATTTTGAAAATACAATAAAAATGGGAATTATTAAATAGGCAATAATTATTTAAATGTTTTTTTGACCTCTGTGAGTTAAGTAACGGTGGCTGATTGTGTGAAAAATAATTGTCCTACGGTGGTAAAGCACCGTCCAACTGTGGCACAAAAAGCGGTGGCCAAAGCGATGCATTCGCTCGCTACGAGTGGAAAAACAGCATTAAATTTTCTGTTGAACGTTGGCGACAATTTTTACGAGAAAGGCGTAACAAACGATGACGTTAAAGAGCGTTTTGAAGAGGTAATTATTAGAGACCGGATTTGACCGGGATTTTGCCGCGACTCTCGGTCATAGATTTAGACTTTAAGTAAGAGTCTATGAGAAGCAAGCAAAAAACGTTCTGTTAATTTTTAGTCTTAAAAATTCTGATTTTTGTCAAAATCTAAATTTTAAGAGTTGAAATGAACTTGAAACTCTCAGGCCTATTAATAATTTTATGAAATGATCCAAAAACGTCGAACTTTGTTGATAAAAAATCTTCAAAATCTGACGATTATTCCCAAAAAAAATTCTTCAAAAAAAGCATTCAAACCCATAAAAATGTGCTTATGTTCTAATTGGAATCTGAATAATTTTTTGGTTCTGTTATGAAATGTAAAATTTATCAGAAATATTTTGACTTTTTTCGTAATATTTATTTTAGAATTTTTCATAAATGTAATTGATATCTTTAAATTAGAGGAAATTTAAAAATTCAATTCCCGGTCCCGGGATCCCGCCCTGATCCATTTCCAATTCTCGGCAATTTCAAAATTCCTGGTATCGAAGTCTCTAATAATTATTAATGAAGGATAATTGGTAAAGAAAAAATAATGCCGAAAAGATTTTATAAATAAATAATAATATCATATAAATATAATGTTCTTTAGAATTTTACAAAAGTGTACCATCAGGACAATTTGAAGGTGCCATGGTATACAATTGCTGGTAACAACGATTGGGACAGTAAAGATGGAATTAAGCCACAAATTGAACAAATAGAGGGCAAATGGTAAATGTCAATTTTCATTAAAAATGAATAAATTCTCTTGATCACTTTTTGAAATTAAGGTGGAAATAAAGGTTTGCCTGCAAAATTTCGGAAAATTCAAAAAGTGTGACAAAAGGAAATCCAAAAAATAATAATTTAAATTAGGGTAGGCCGGGTCCGGGTATTTGGCCAAAAACCGGGTCCGGGTCCAAGTTTTTTAACCGGGTCCGGGTATCGGGTCCAACCGGGTCCTGAAAAAAAAATCCAAAAAATATTTATTTTTTTTTCAAATTAGGTAATTTTTTTTAATAAAAGCTTATACTTAGCGGCGGCCGTGAATTTTTTTTGTAATTATTAATGCGATTTGTAACAGATTTTGTCCAAAAAATAACTAAATTTTGAGCCAATTTTTTATGAAAAATAAGAATTTCTAGGCCGGCGGTGCCGACAGGCGCCGCCGGGAAAAATTTGGGAATTTTGGTCATATTTTTAGAAGATTTTCAACAAAAAATTAGTAGTTTGTGGCTTTCGTAAAAATTTAGCGAAATTTTTACGAAAATTTGGGTGTGGTAGGTCTTGGAGGGGCACCAACACAGAAAATCGAAATTGCAAATATACTATTTTCCTTCAAAATTAATTATTTTGATATTGTATAAAAAATATATCAAAATTTTTTAAAAATCTATTTATTAAAGAAGAAAGTAATTTTATTTAAAAAATTTTTGATTTATGAAATGATAAACTAGCAGTGCAACAAAAATCTTAAAAAATATCTAAAAGAGATCGATATGAGAAAGAATTGAACCTGAGAAACAAGGAAAAGAATCCAAAAAATTAACCACTATGCCACAGGAGCAATTGACGGATTGGTTTTTAAAATAAATATTAATTAAATTTATTTAAAAAATTCTTTCCTCTAACTTTTACTCAATGATTTGACCCAAGACCCCATTCTTACCAGTGTACTTTTGGACCCGGTTGGACCCGGACCTACCGGGTCGGGTACCGGGTATTGGATTTTCAAAAAACCGGGTCCGGGTAGTGAAAAAACCGGGTATCCGGGTCTGGGACCCGGTCGGGTACCCGGACCCGGCCTACCCTAATTTAAATAATCTTATTTTTTGCAAGGGTGCACTTTTTGGCTAAATATTTATTTCACTATTTTAAATAATAATTTTCATTTCTTAATTTTTCAGGACTTTCCCCGCCCAAAATTATGTGGTCAATTACGAATTTGGAAAAAGCCCGGACAAACGTAAAGCTACTGCTCGTTTCATTATGATCGACACAACAGTGCTTTGTGGGAATGGGGCGAATTATTTCAAAAAGATGAAGACGGAAGACCCGGAAAAATATGCCGAAAAGATTGAAGATGCCAAAAAGCATTTCAAATGGTTGCGCAAGGAGTTGCGAGAAGCGAAACGACGGTAAAATGAGCAATGATTAAGATTAAATAATTAAAAAATCAATTTAATATATTAAGAAAATAGATAAACTGTATTTTATCCGAGAATTTTTAAATTTATATTACGGATTTTCCTTAACAATTTTTGCCACAAAAAAAGGTTGTATTTTTAGTCAAAATACCACACGGCGATTCAATTTTGGGCTCCTAGTGCAAATAAGTTTATTATTTATTTAGTAATCAGAACGCCAAAACTTTGCAAAACTTGAAAATTTTTTGGGATTTTGTAAAAATAGAAGAGCCGATCTCGAGTTAGAAAATATACTTTCAAAAAACAAAATAGAATTCGATAGATGGGGCCAAAACATGAGACTATGCAAAAATTCAAGAAAATCTGACACTAGGAAAAATTTTTTGACCCTAGTGAAAATTTTAATTAAATTTCTATCATTTTTCAGCTATTAAGCTATTTTCTTAAAATATTAAGTTAACTTAGACTGATTCTTCTGAATTTTCCCTTCAAAATGAGCATAAAATGGTTTTATTTGGTCTATTATTGCCTGAGTTATAAGTCTGAAAAATTTCATAAAATTATCGATACTATACGTAACCAACGTTTTTTGAATATTATTTTTTATTGACACGAAAACTTTTATATTGAAAAATAATTCTTCCTTTCTTTAAAAAAGAAATTGAAATTAACACACAACATAAGGAGGACTCGAACCTGAGATCCCCCTTTTGGTGACTAACTCACAGACCACTAAGACGAAAAAACCAACTTAATTGTACTTGGAGCCCAAAATTGAATCGCCGTGACCAATAGATGATAATCATTAGGGATGGGAATTTAAGTCAAATGACTTTTTTTCTGATATAAATGCCCTTAAAATGATTTAAAATGCTTCTAACATGCATTTTTGTGACTTTATTTGCTTTATTGGTTCTTCCATCCAGAGGAGTGCAATTTTTGTTCATGGCTGGCCACTATCACCTGCACATTATGGATAAGCCAGATGGTGAAAAAATCGATGCTCGCGTCTTTCCATGCGCTCCGCGTCTGATGGCACTGATGCGCTTCTTCAAAGTGCAAGCCTATTTTTCGGGCCATGAGCACAGCCTGAAGCATGTCGACTTGAGCGATAGCCATTACCGTATCAACACCAAATACATTGTGTCCGGTGCCGGGTCGCGCATGGAAAAGGAGAAAAGTCGTCACGACAAGAGTCGATTTCCGGATGAATATAAAAAATATGCGAAATTCATGTAAGTTTTTGCATTTAAAAAAACTTGAGGGAAGGGTGCTGAGTCGTTATATAAAAACCATCAATAAGGGCGTTATATAAAAAACCATCAAATGAAAATTTTCAACATAAAGCTGTCCATAACTTTTGCCAAAGTCTACCAGATTTGACATTCTTGGTATCACTCGATAGCCCTAACATTTCTCTATTAGCGCACCTAAATTTCAAAAAATTTGACCAAGTTTGAGCAAAGTTATCGCCAAAAGTTCACATGTGGCCAGGTTTTCACCCATTTTTCGCTATAACTTTTTTTAAACCTAACGAAATTTTTTGAAATTTTGCAGGCTAATAGAGGACACATAGGGCTATCGACTAATAGCAAGAAAATAAAAAACAAAAATAATTTCTAACAGAAATTTTTTAATTAAAAATAAAATTATTTTGATCATGAAAAATTCTGATCAAAACATTCTTAGAACGAACAAAATAAAGTGATCTTGCTATCATTCGCTAGCCCTATGTGTCCTCTATTAGCCTGCAAAATTTCAAAAAATTCATTAGGTTTTAAAAAAGTTATGGCCAAAAATGTTTGAAAACCCGGTTCCTTGGGTACTTTCGGCCATAACTTTGCTCAAGGTTGGCCATATTTTTTGAAATTTAGGTGCACTAATAGAGAAATGTTAGGCCTATCGAATGATATCAATAATATTTCATTTTGTTGACTTTAACAAAAGTTATGGCCAGTTTTTGGTTGAAAATTTTCATTTGATGGTTTTTTATATAACGCCCTTATTGATGGTTTTTATATAACGACATAGCACCGAGGGAAGTAAGAAGAGATAAATAATGACGTCATTCAAAAAGGATCCGGTTAAAACGCTAAACGCAGGGAATGATGATAAGTCCAAAAGGGCGGGTGTGACTAGATAGCTGAATGGTTGAACTGCCAATGTTTGGCTGGAGGCCTGGGTTCGATTCCCGCCCAAGGGCTAACATTTTGTCAATTCTTATGCATTGCAACACCAAACTACCGAATTATTACTATGTCAAAATGTTTTTAACAAATTAGAAAAAAACTCAGATACCCAAATATTGTTGGCAAAGTTCTCGACGGAGGCGCATTTGTTGGTGTTGAAATTGACGCAGAAAAAATGGTCGGTAAATTGAACTTTTATGCTGCCGGAATGTTGTACAAAGAAAATGGTAAAAAAGTGCCAATTGAGAAATGGCACAAATTTGAAGGGCAAGAAATTGAACTGATGCCACGGAAAATTGATACGACAGGTGAATAATTGGTGGAATAATAGAACATGGAATTTGGAAGAAATAATTAATTTAGAAAATATTGTTCTGGAATTCTAGATTTTGAATTGGTTTAAAACTCAAAAAATGGCCAAAATTCGGAACTAACCTTTTAAAATAGATAAAACATGGTCAATTAACCGTAAGTGGACTAGGAGGGAGGGAACATAGATTAAAAAGATTATAATTAGAGACCGACTTTTAAGCATAAAATTTTTGTTCTGCGCACTAGTTTCGATATATTATAAGAAGCACTAATAACACATTTTCCACTTTGTTTGAGGCTTCTAACTTTGATTTTTATTATGCCTTTTTCTGGATTTTCTTGCCTTGAATACCTTTTTTTGCATTTTGCATTTTGCCTGCCTTTTTTGTCGTTTTTTCCCACTTTTCTGGGCGTTTTTCTCCCGAAAAATTCCATTAAAAATTCAATAAAATCGGGAAAATACACCCCCCTAAGAAATGAACTGAAAATTTTCAGAAATACACTCCTAAGAATTGAAAAGTTTTCTAAAAAATTGATCACCAAAATTTCACTTTTTTCTTGATAAAAATTTTAGGTTTAAAAAGGTTCCTCATTCGAAAAACATTAGGAAATATTTAATAATAATCATTTAAATGACCAAAATTAAGTTATTTGCTTAAGTTTTACGTGTTTTGCTCCCAAAAATCCTTAATAAAAAATTTAAATGCCTTTTTTCATGCCTTTTTCAGGATTTTCGTGCCTTTTTTTCAATTTTTTGGTGCCTATTATAGTGCTTTTTTCGCGATTTTTGGTGCCTTTTTAGCCGGTCTCTAATTATAATAGAAATCTTAGGAAATTTCTCCAATTTTAAAATTCAGTTTTTTAATTAATAAAGCTTAAGTTTTATGCAATTCTGAGTCTGAGACCTCAGAACGATATTTGCCATTAATTTCTTGCTTAATTCTATAAATTGATAAAATTTTAAAAAATGAGTAAAAAATTAATTTTGTCTTTTTGAGATGAAAACGACAAAGTTTGCAATGATTTTTTTGCACTGTTTGATGCTGACGAAATGAAAGACGATGAGCACTTTAAGATGGGTGATGCAGAACAAATACAAGCAAAATTGGGCAAATATTTTTGCAAAAACCTAAGAAAACAGTCCAAAAAGAGTAAATACGACTTTGATTGGTCAACCGTGGATGTTCAATTTTATGCGGAAAAAGCAATGGGCGCAATGCGGGAGAAATTTGGAATTACTTACAAGAAATTAGCGGTAAAATTTAATAATAATAATAATCAGGGAAATGCCAAAACAGTGACAAAACTCCGAAATAATTTTCAGCCTTTATGTGGTGTAAAAGAGAAAATTTATTCAAAAAGTAACAAAATTAAGTCTAACCACTATTGAGACAGATAATTTAAAATCTAAATTTTTTTTTGTCATGAAAATAAATGAATAATTTTGGAGATGAATTTTTGAGAAAGTTTTTCATTTTTTATGGGCTGTATTTTCTAAAAATTTAAGGTCGATTCTTAGGGTTGTATTTTTCGTTTTTTACATTTTTGTTTATAAATTTTGGGGGCAAAACGCTTAAAATAGTAAATTCTAATGAAGAAAATTACGTTAAAATGAAAATATTTCATCGCATAAATGCACTTTTTTGAGCTCCTTTCTTCAAAAGAAATGAGTTAGAAATCGCATACCTAATAATAATAATTAAGTATTCCAATAATATGTACGAAAAGTGATCAAAATATGTACATAAATATGTAAATGAAATACTGAAATATGTATTAAAAAAAAACCAAAATTTGTACAAAATATGTAAAAAAAAATATTTAATGGTTATTTTTTTGGAAAAAATTCTTCATAAAGGGTGAATAGGCACATAAATAGGCTTAAAATTAATAAAATCCTAATTAATGTGTGAAAAATTTTCAAAATATTACACTTTCCAATTAGTGCCTAATATTCTTTAAGTGGATTTTTATTACCTAATTGTAAGTGTAACGCCAAACATGTATATTCATAAAAACACGGAAAAATAATTTATTGGCAATAAAAGTCAATTTAAAATTTGGACAATTAATAGACGAAAAATTATTTTATAAATTCCAGAAAATATTATTTCAAACAAAATTTTAGGATTCTTTTCTATCGGATGATTTAACTGAACTGAATGTCCTCGGGAAAAGTTCAAGCAAATTCTATCGTACTGAAGACGAAAGATTTTTGTTAAAGCAAATTCCACAACTCTATGAAGTGGAAACAATTGAAACAACGTTAAAAAATTATTTTGACCATATGATGAAAAAGGGAGGAGAATCATTTATAAACAAAATCTTTTTGGTTTTTCGAGTGGAAATTGAGGTAATTAAAATTTCAAATTCAATAAAAACATCTAAAAATTGTAAATTAAATAAATGATTAAGTTTTTTGATTATATCATTTTATAAATTTTATACAAATTTTCGATTAAGATTTATTATTTTATAAATTACGGGTGGAAAAAACTTATTTTTAACTCTTAATAATTAAAATGTTTTAAAAATCTTTCTCAGAACACTCCAACACTGTTTCTGCTGATGGAAAATGTGTTCAAAAATGCTAAGGACTTGAAACTTTTGAACTTTGATGTGAAGGGTGTGTTCTCCCGTCAGCCCAAATTGGTCAAGGTTGACCAGGAACAGCGTTTAAACGACGTCGTGCTCAAATGGTACAATTACTTTGGTGGCAAACCGCCCCTTGTGCCGAAAGAAGTGGAGCCAATGTTCCCGGAGGGCATTTTGTTGGACAAAGCGACACATCAGAACATCACAGAACGGCTGAAACGCGATTTTGAGGTGGTGGCATTTTTTGGTTGTTATTTAACCTGGCATTGATAAATGCAAATTATAAATTTTTTAGGATTATTTTACAAAAATTAATTTTTTTTTTCCAATTTTAAATGTCCAGCTGTGGCTATAGGCGTGGCGAGAAAATTTTTGATGAAACTAATTTGCCCCCCCCCCTATTTTGATTAATAAATTTATAAATATTTTAGATTTTGGCGGAAAATAATGTAAATGATTGGAGTATTGTATTTGGTGTTTATTTCAAACAAGATGCTGAACATCAAAAAAAAGCCGAAAGCTTGTAAGTGTTTATATTCGGGGTGTTCCCCGCCCGACCTTCGGGAAAAGAAAGAAAAGGGAACGGGGAAAATTGTGGGTGAAAAAGAATTGAGAAAATTGAAAATGGAGGGTATAAACGAACCTTCTTCTGCAGGCGTTAATTTTTTTTTTTTAATTTAGTGACGAAAAGTCATTTTTCAATGCCACCTGTAAGCAGTGCAGAAATCACCCGAACTCAGAGACACTTCCGAATGGCCAAAAGTTGGGCCTTTGCATTGGCATTGTGGACATTTTCACGCCATTCAGTGAAACTCGGAAACAAAAATATATTGAAGGTTTTATAAAGAAAAAAGAGATTACTGTGCCAAAAAAGGATGCTGATGATTTGATGGCATATGTGAAGACGGGGAGAGTTTGGGTAAATCAGTCGTAAATTAATTTTAATTGGAAAAATTAATCAAATTAATAAATTACAAAAAATTTAGGAAATGTTTGGACCGATTCCGCCTCAAATGTATGCATATCGTATGTTGGCTTTTAGGTATTCCTTATAATTTGGTATTTTTTTTATTTTTCTTCTGCTAACTTTTCTGCGCTAAAAATTTGGCAACAAAGAACTAATTAGAATCTAAAAATTAAAGTTAATGCTAATAACTAGAGTTGGTCGGGACCGGGGCGGGAATTCCCGGTCCTCCGAGGTCCCGGTCCCGGATTTTAAAAAGCTATTTCCCGGTCCCGGTAGGGCAAACGGGAACTGGCAAAAACAAGAACTGGTAAGAATGGGGGTCTGAGTGAAAAAATAGTGATGAAAATTGGAGTTTAAAGGAAAAAAATTAAAAAAAAAATTAATATAGTCTTTAAAAGTAGAAAAGACAATTGTGCAAATGGCCTAGTGGCTAATCATCTTGAATTTCCACTTCTTTCCAATGGTTCAAGTCCTCTACAGTAATTAAAATATTTTGGTTTTCTTTTTGTTCATGGGTTTCCTATCGACAAACTATGATTGCTCATATATTTTTTGAATTGGCACATATTTTATCATTTTTAAATGAAAATCCGTACAAATTGAGCCTAATAATTCCAAAAACCTGCTTTGTTGAAAATCTGTTTACAAACTGCCCTCAAATTTTAAAAATTTTCCCCGGCGGCGCCTATCGGCACCGCCGGCTTCCCGGTTCCTTAAAGTTTTTTGGAAAAACCGGGCCGAAAAAAAGTGCTGTGCTGTGAAAAGCAAATCTGTATTTCTAATAATATTCGATCATTTAGTCCAAAAAAAATGCCCAGTTCGCCCCGGTCCCGGACAAAAACCGAGGTCCCGGTCCCGGCTTCTCAGGTCCCGGCAAATCCCGGTCCCGTTTTGGCAAAAATTCCTGGTCCCGACCAACTCTAGTAATAACCGAATTTAGCTACTTGTGTCTCTTATAGGGTGTATCATGACACTCATAAATAAAATGTTATTTTGTAAATTTTTAATTTAATTTTAAAATTATTTCTCTAAAAAGATTAATAAATATTTTTTAATTTCTTCTAATAAATTGTTTTATCTTTTAATTTTTCAATTATTGGATAAATTGCCCATTCAACTTAATCCCCATTTTCCGTTTCATACATAAAATAAAATACTCTTTTCAATTTAAGCATGGCTTGCGCATTTCGCTGGAAGGCATCGGCAGAAAATGTTATGCCATCGGAGGCCATTCGACAAGCGCTTATTTCGGCATTTTGCGACTCGTACGGAAAGTCAGAACAATTGAAAGAAACTGAAAAACAATTGAAGGAAGCAAAAAAGAAAAAGTGGAGGGATTTGGTGCAAAAAGAATATTCAATTGGCAAAAACACTGTGACCATTTTTGGGGTTGAACTGTTCAAGCATTTGATGGAGCAATCGGGCAAATACTCCTGGGATTTTTTGGTAAATTTTAAAGCACGGCTAATTTCCTTAATTTCAAAGCTAAAAGCATTAGCTAAAGCATTTGTTATTATTAAAAATTATTTTTAAAGAATGAGTTGGCCGAAGATGAGCTGAAGGCTACTGGTGAAAATTATGAGCACATTTCCCAAAAATTTGTTGTGGAAAAGTTTGATGAAAAAGTGATGGAAGAAATCTTTGGGAAAGTTGAAGAAAAAGAGCCAAAAAAGACAATAACTTTGGCGTTGTTGTCATTGAAAGTGAAAGAAAGCGACAAAGAAAAATGCAAATTCTTCAAAGTGATCAGCAAATATGAGGACAACCAAAAGAAAGAGGACCAATGATCAGCCAAATGGTGGTGATCAGCTGATCAGAACAGCTTAGATAGAAAAGTGTTGGTCATTTGATTAGCATTGTGTTTTCTATTTTACCTCCTTTTCTTTTTCATGGGTTGCCAATGATGTTGATAATTTGTAAGACTGGGGACAAATTTGGGTTTTTAGGCCTAAAAATGGTGACACGGATTTTGTGCCCTGTAAAATTGAATCAAAAAAATTTTTGTTGGTTGACCCCAGAAAACCTTTTCAAGGAGTTTTTTTCTTTATCAAAAAATCATTCCTTTACATATTTCGAAATTCGATTAGCATCATTTGTGTGTTGGTAAACTGTCTTAGTATTAGATTTGCTTATGTAATTTGTTTCCTTTTTATGTTATGTTTTATTAAACTTTATTCTGTCTTATTATTATTTTTTCACAGTGCAAGGTTTTAGGGACAAAAGAATACAAATAGTGGCCTAAAAGGGCCGAAACAAAGGCGAAGAATATTAAAAAATCCGTACAATTAAAAAAAACTCTCTGTTATCAAAGAAAAATTATGACCGATATTTTTGTGGTTTTCAGCTGTTGAAAATATTTAAAAACACAAAAATAATAATAATATTAAAAAAAGATTATTGGCAAACAACTAAAAAGCCAAATTTGAAAAAAGGCGAGGAGGACATTAAGCAAAAAACTAAATTTTTAAATATCTTGAGAGAAAAAAATCAGGTTGGTCTTGATCAAAAATACTTGAAGAGGATGGGATTTCAAAGATGGACTCGGATTGTTATTTCTAAGATTTTATCTGCGTTAAAAATATTAATGACTGAAATAATACAAATAAAAATGTTTGCACAAGCCAATTCACATTTTATGTGCAAACCTTTTCCTACGCCATTTAAGCAAAAAATAATAAATTTAACGTAAAAACGAGTTTCAAACACGAAACAAAACAGATTAAAGATTAGTAATGTGCTGTCACGAATGCAGCAGATTAGTCAGCAAATGCGAATTTCCATGTCAAAAAATTATTACACAATTTTCTTCACAAAATTTTTGCTATTTAAACGGGACAATTTTTGGCAAATTAATCATTGCTCACAAATAAATACTACATATAATTTATTGAATAATGGCCAATTCGTCTCTAATGTTGCCAATTGTTACTCTGTTCGTCGTGCTCATTGCGATCCAATTTTACGCAACCGAGCAAAGCTCAATCAGTGTGGACCTAAAGGTGGTGAAACTTTTAATTAAAATAAAAATTCTTTTATTGTATTTACCTTCCTTATTTTGAGTGGTAATTGAGACAAATCTTGGCAAATTAGTGTCGTACATATATACGAAGAATTGCTTAACCAATTAAAACAAATGTCGCAATTAATTTCCAAATACCGTATTTCATAAAATAGCGCCCCTGGGGCTCTATTTTTTAACACCCCTCCCCCCTCAAAAAGGGACTTTATTTTAGGGGGAGGGCTCTAATTTAGGGGGGGGGGGGAGGGGGGGCTGTATTTTAGGAAATACGGTAACCTCACAATTTGGAAACAAGCATTACATTCATTTGACCCGGTTTGAAACAAAATTTGCAGCAATTGGATCACCAAATTCATGAGAAGCAGCAACGAGCGGACCAATTGCGACAACAAATTGCGCGTGAAAATAACCCGGCGATTAAGCAGTCCGACATGCGCACATTGCAAGTGATCTTGCAAGAGATCAACAAATTGCAAGCGCAAAAGACATCGTTTCAAAACACGGACCGAAATGCTCAGCGCAATTTTGGATGAGCCCCAGCAAATGATGGGGAGATTTGGCAAAAGTGATCGGTGAGCAAAACGATTGAAAATGGCTGAACTATCGATCGATAGCGATTGATCAGAAAAGAGTGATTGACTGGTTTATGCCTTGAAATGTTTTGAACGGTGATAAAAACTTAAATATCAAAGAATTTAAAAAAACATTTCTTACAAATAGTTTATTAATGAAACAAAATAACTACCTAGGTCTTTTCATTCCATTGTAAATTTCAATTTTTCGAGTTTGGTTCTCTCGAGAGATTTAGATTCGAAAAATAATTTTAAATCTTGCTGTTTTTTAAATTGTAGATATGCCTCAAAATATAGCTAATATGTAGGGGGTTTTAAGCTTAATTCTGGGGAACCTATAGAAATGGAAAATTTAATTTGACTATTGCAAAATCATTTTTGATAATGTGAAAATATTCAAAATGTATCTTCAGGGCCCCGGAATTCCGGTTTTTTGGCTATAACTTTTTTCTTTGCCAACTGAATCCAACAATCTTGGTATCATTTGATTGTCACAAATATCCTCTATTAGCCTGCAAAATTTCGAAAAATTTCGCTAAGGTTCCAAAAGTTATGGCCAGAAAACTTCAAAAATTAATGCCAACAATGCGTATCTTTTTGGCTCTTTTTCTACGACGTTCCCAAAGATTTCTTCCACCATTTTTTCATAGAATTTTTTCACAACAAATTTTTTGAGAATGTGCTTATAATAAAACAAGTTTTTGGTGGTTGTAAGCTACTTTTCGAGTAGATTAATTCCTATTTTCGAGGTATTTATTTGTAGAGCCAAAAAACCTAAAATTATGAAAAAATATAATTTGATCTATTATGGTGTTTTGACCAAAATTATTAATAAAAATTCAAAAAATGCACCCCCTAAGAACCGACCTAAAAATTATGAAAAATACCACCAAAAAATCGACCTAAAAATTCTTTCAAAAAGTACACCCCTAAGAAATTAAAAATTTTTTCAATCTCCCAAATTATTTATTTATTTAAATGATGATCAGAGGTTAGGCGCAAAAAAAGCTTGCTTTTCTCAATAATATTTTATAATTTTTTTCTTTAAATGACCATCTAATTTATCAAGAACCATTTAAATAGATTTAAAAGTTATTTTATTATCTATTTGACACTTTTAGTGATTCCTAAGCATTTATTGTCTTTTCAAAGAGATTTTTAAAATTATGCAAACTATTTTCATACTTCGCCCTTTTTCGCCCCTATTTAATTTTTTGCCCCTAAAAACCATGCCCTGTTAATAAATAATAAACAAGACAGGAAAAAAGTTTAACAAAAGACCGAAAATTCAAAATAATTACATAAAAGGAAACAAATTACATAAATAAATCTAATACTAAGACAGTTTACCAACCCACAAATGATGCTAATCGAATTCCGAAAACTGTAAAGGAGGGATTTTTTGTGAATATAGAAAAAATTAACGGAAATGATTTTCTGGGGTCAACCAACAAAAATTTTTTTGATTCAATTTTACAGGGCACAAAATTCCTGTCACCATTTTTAGGCCTAAAAACCAAATGTGTGCTTCAATCTTACGAATTATTGGGGTCAGGGCAGGTCATCCACAGGCATCTCATCCACAGTCAACTCATCCATATTTTTCTCGGATAAAATTAAAATTAAATGGGTGCAAAATGCTGATGAAAAATAAAATAAAATTGATAAAATGTTCGAAAGAACATTGGTCCCGAAATTTTTTTTAATTTTGATAAATTAATTTTAGGGGTAATCCGGCGAGCTTTGGCTCAATTTCGAATCACGGCCCAGATTAGAAATTAGAACATTTTTAGAATCGAAAATTTTTTTGCATATATTATATTATTGCTAAGGCATTGACTATTTATAAAACTCATCAAATTCATTATAGACTCAAGCTCTGCCGGATTTTACAATTTTATTTTATTTTTCATCGGCATTTTGCACCCATTTAATTTTAATTTTTATCCGAGAAAAATGTGGATGAGTTGCCTGTGGATGAGATGCCTTGAGGATGAGTTGCCTTGTGGACGACTTGACTGTGGATGACCTGCCACTGCGCCGAATTATTATCAGCATCATTTGAATCCCATGAAAAAGAAAAGGAGGTAAAACAGAAAACAAAATGCTAATCAAAATGATCAACCATTTTCTATCTAAGCTGTTCTGATCAGCTGATCACCACCATTTGGCTGATCATTGGTCCACTTTCTTTGGGTTCATTTTGCCGACATTTCGAACCAATTTGGTCTGATGTGAAAAGACATCCTTCACATCAAAATTCTGCAAATCCTTGTCGTTTTTGAACACATTTTCCATCAGCAGAAAGAGTGTTGGAGTGTTCTGAGAAAAGTTTTTATCAACAAAATTGTTAAAACATTTTAATTATTAATATTTAAAAATGATTTAGTGAATTTTCCACTCGTAATTTATAAAATAAAAAATCTTGAAAAAAGAATACCATTTTTGAATTACAATTTTTGGTGTTTTTTTTTAATTTGAAATTTTAATTACCTCAATTTCCACTCGAAACACCAAAAATATTTTGCTGGTCAATGATTTGTCTCCCATTTCCATCATATGATCAAAATAATTTTCCAATTTATCAATTATTTCCGTTTCTTCAGCCTTTGGAATTTGCTTTAACAAAAACATTTTGTCTTCTGTACGATAGAATTTGCTTTTGCTTTTCCCGTTGATACCAAGGTCAGTTAAGTCATCCGATAGAAAAGACTCCTAAAAATTTTATTAAAAATAATTTTCTAAATTTATTAAATAATAATAATTTCGGTATTAATTGTTCAAACTTGCAATCGAATTTATCCTCAATATGTTTAGGATATGTTAATATTTTACCGCTAATTTCTTGTAAGTAATTCCAAATTTCTCCCGCATTTCGCCCATTGTTTTTTCCGCATAAAATTGAACATTGTCCACCGTTGTCCAATTAAATTTGTAATTTATCTCTTTCGGATGGTTTTGTTCGTTTTTTTCATTTTCTTTCATGTTTTTGCAAAAATATTTGCCCAATTTTGCTTGTATTTGTTCTTTATCGTCCTTCTTAAAGTGCTCATCGTCTTTCATTTCATCTGCATCAACAAATTCCAAAAATTCATTACAAATGTTGTCATTTTCATCTTTAAAAGACAAAATATTGCTAGGTTTTATCTTTTTAAAAGGCTATTTCCAAATTTTATCCGAGTTTTAAGCTAATTCAAAATCTGTAACTTCTTTACAAATTAATTAATTTCTTCCAAATTTTCGTAATTTAATTTATTATTCCACCAATTCATCACCTTTATCAATTTCCCGTGGCATCAATTTAATTTTTTGTTCGAATTTGTGCCATTTATCAATCGGCACTTTTTCACCATTTTCTTTGTAAAACATTCCGGCCGCATAAAAGTTCAATTTGCCGACCATTTTTTCTGCGTCAATTTCAACACCAACAAATGCGCCTCCGTCGAGTGCGACTCCTTCGCGTGCTTCACTTGTTTCATCATCGTTCGTTGGCCGTTTGCCAACATTTTTTGGGTATCTGAGTATTTCGCATTTATTAAATAATAAAATGATTATAAAAGATTTTTTGATACAATATAAAAAAGTGTTTAATGTAGAGAGAGAGATAAACACAAAAATGAATACAATGGTTACAATTTTACATATTTTTTAATTACCCAAAAAATATCAAAACAGGGGCAAAACATTTGGCGGTGCAAATAAGCGCACGCGTGAAAAGTTTTGTTGAATTTTAAGAAATTTAACAAGATAAATTAAATTAGTAATCTAAATAACGAATAGGGAAGATTCACTTAAAAGTAGAGTTAGACGGGTCCGCGTACCCGACCGGGTCCCAGACCCGGATACCCGGTTTTTTCACTACCCGGATACCCGGTTTTTTCACTACCCGGACCCGGTTTTTTGAAAATCCAATACCCGGTACCCGACCCGGTAGGTCCGGGTCCAACCGGGTACTAAAATAGACTGGTAAGTAGGGTCAAAATGTTGACCAAAGTTGGAGGAAAGAAAATTTTTTTTAATTTAATTAATATTTACTTTAGAAAAGATTTGATTATTGCTCAAATGGCTTAGTGGTTAGTCTCTTGGATTTTGTTCGTTCTTTATTAGGTTCAATCCTTCCTCATTGCAAAATCTTTTAAACAGTTTTTTAAAGATTTTATGAAAATTGATATTTCATCATTACGTAAATAAAGTTATGTTTTTTAATAACTATTATTTTAATAGAATTTTATAAAAAAAAATTCTTAATTTTTTAATAATTCCCCATAATAAATTTAGGAGAATTTAACCATATATTTATTGAAAATTTGAACATTTTTGGTAAAAATTCTGTAAACATATTAGCTAAAATCACAAAATTTTGTCACTTTTTGAATTGAATCTGTTAACAAAACAGAAGTAAATTTTTAAAATTTTTCCCGGCGGCGCCTATCGGCACCACCGGATCGCCACTGGTCCCGAAAAGTTTTTTGGAAAATCACCGCAAAAAAAGTAGTTTAAATAACAATAGAAAATTGGGCAATTAATAAAGCGTTTATTTGTAAAACATTTTATTTTTCATGATTTTTAAAAGTATAAGCTTTTATTTTAATGAAAATTTTTTTGAAAAAATGGATTTTTTTAATCTTTAAATACCCGGTTTTACCGGGTACCTGGACCCGGTTTGAAAACTGGTACCCGACCCGGTACCCGGCTTTTCAATACCCGGCAATACCCGGACCCGGTTTTTGCCCAAATACCCGGACCCGTCTAACCCTACTTAAAAGTCAAATGGCTTTCCTGTGGGGTGTGAATTTTTGAGTGATTTGAAATTCTGAATTCATTTAATTTAAGATTTCGTCCTCCACATTCGTATAAATAACCAAAACTTACAAGAATTTCATGTATCCCTTCTCCAGATATTCCACCGGAAATCTGTCTTTGTTGATGGCATTTTCCATGCGCGACCCGGCACCGGACACAATGTATTGGGTGCGGATCTGGTGTTTGCTGCTGCTCAGGTCGGCATGCTTCAGGTTGTGCTCATGGCCCGCAAAATAGGCTTGCACTTGGAAGAAGCGCATCAGTGCCATCACACGCCGAGCGCACGGATAAAGGCGCGCACCGGGCAAATCGTCCAAAATGTGCAGCGGATGGTGGCCAGCCAGGAACAAAAAGTGCACTCCTCTGAAGGCAATAAATAAAATAATGTTTTTAAATTATTTTTATTGTTTGTTTTTTGCGTGAATTTGAGTCTATGTTTGGTAAAATTGCTGAGAGCGGAGGCTACAAAATTTCCCGAACCGACAAAATCTTGGAAACCGAAATCAATTTTTTTTATATATAATTCTTTTAAATGTATATCAATTTTGTTACAGCATTCCATTAGCTATGACTCCACTAGTTTGCTATTATATTTATTTTATTACTAGGGCTAATATTTATAGTTTTTTCACTATTTTCCTGAGCCCCCCGTAGCCTAAAATGCACGAAAACATGTTTTTTTTCGGCTGTTGTTAAGCTACTTTTCGAGTTATTAGCAACTATTTTCTAGTTTTTTACTTTTAGCAACCAAAAAACTATAAAATTTTTGAAAAAACCATTTTCAACTATTTTGGCGTTTTGCCCAAAATTTGTTAACAAAAATGCGAAAAATACACCCCTATTAATCGACCCAAAAATTTTTTCAAAAAATACACCCCAAAGCATACATGATCAAGGGGTGCGCCGGCGCACCCCCCCCCCCCCCCCCCCACGTGCGTCGTAAGTGGGGGGGAGGTCGTTTGTGAGGGGAGGAGGGAGCCCCGAAGGGGAAAAGAGGGAAATTTCTGAAAATTTTGGCTATTTTCTTAGCAAAATTCGTTAGAAATTCTCAATTTTTCTCCCGGCGGCGCCTATCGGCACCGCCGGACCCTCCTTCCACGAAAAAAAAAAAAAAACGCGCCGTAAAAAAAACCGTTTTTTAGAAAAAAAGTCGTCTCATGGCTTAAAATTGCAAAAATTAGGCAGTTTTTGGTGAAATTCTGTTAACAAATTGCACTCAAATTCTAAAAAATTTTCCCGGCGGCGCCTATCGGCACCGCCGGACCGCCCCACCCCCTTCTCACAAAGTTTTTTGGAAAAAACGCGCCGCAAAAAAAGGTGGTTTGAATAGCAAAAAAAAAAAAAAAAAAGGTCGCCAGAAACAAGTGTTCAAAATAGCAAAAAAAACAAAAAAAAAAAAGGTCGTCGCTGGGGAAAAATAGGGGCCGACGTAAGAAAAATTGGTCCTGGCGCACCCCCCCTGCGCCAAACGTCCGACGTATGGGAGTCTGACTGGCGCACCCCTTGATCATGTATGCCCCAAAGATCGACGCGAAAATTTTTTCAAAAACACACCCCTGAGAAATGAATCCTTCATTCAGTTGTTAATTGTGCCCACCATTTTTGACCTCCCAATTTATTCTCTGCATTTATTTTGTTATTTATTTTATTCGGCAAATAAACATTATAATTTCGGACATAACAGAACTTTTTACCAACTATTTACCCATTTTTAGCAACTATTTTGGGGTTTTTTTAGAAACTAAAATTAATTATTTTGGCAGTTTTTAGCAACTATCAATATCAGCCCTATTTATTACATAATATCATAAAAGTTCTTTAGTAATTTATTGATTTTTAATTTATTAAATATTCATTTAATTTTAATTTTATTCATTTTTCATATTTCTACCGTCGTTTCGCCTCTCGTAACTCCTTGCGCAACCATTTGAAATGCGTTTTGGCATCCTCAATCATTTTGGCATATTTTTGTGTGTCTTCTTTTTTTTCTTTTTTCTTCATCTTTCCGAAAACGGTTGCCCCACTGCCACAAAGCACTGTTGTGTCAATCATAATGAAACGAGCAGCAGTTTTGCGTTTGTCGGGACTTTCACCAAATTCGTAATTGACAACATAATTTTGGGCTGGGAAAGTCCTGAAAAAAATAATAATGAAATAATATTATTTAAAAATTAGAGCAAGTTTCTGTAATCAACGCAGAAAACAATAATTTTACATATTTAAAAAAAAATTGTACGTTCAAAATTTGTTTTTCAAAAAAGGCAATAAAAACAAAAATTGCAAGTGTTAGGAGATTCTTTAGGAAAATGACCCCAAATGACGGAATTTAAAGAAAGAAATTTTATGCCTTTTTTTGAGACTCAATTAAAAATTGACTGATTTGCCATGTTATTTTGCACATCAATTTCAAAAAGTAGTCAAGGGAATTCATCATTTACATTTTTAATTCGAATTTTTACATTTACCATTGGTCCGTTGGGTAGTCAATTTGTGGCTTAATTCCATCTGTGCTTTTCCAGTCGTCGTTACCAGCAATTGTATACCAGGGCACCTTCAAACTGTCCTGATGGTACACTTTTGTAAAATTCTAAAGAACAATGATATTTATACACAATATTTTAATTTATAAATCCCTTGGGAATTTTTTTATTAATTCTTGGACTTGGACCGGGGCCCTGCATGGACCGCGAATTTTAAAAAAATGATAAAAATTTAAATAATTTGAGTTTTTTAAATTTCCTCTGACGTATGATTAGGGAGAGACCTTATATCAATGAAAAATTTAAATAAATATTTGCAAAAAAAAGTCAATAATAATTACAGTTCAATTCAGAAGCTATAAATTATTCGCCTGGTTCTAATTGTAAAATTGATCACATTTTTAGGGTTTGAATGCTTTTTTTCAAAGAAGTTTTTTTGGGAATAATCGTCAGATTCTTAACAGGTTTTTTATTTAGCAAAATTTTTTGAAACTTTGTAGGATAGTAGAAAACACTCGGATAATATTAAGAAAATAAAAAATCTAAATAGAAACAAAATAATTTTGATCATCAAAAATTCCGCTTAAAATTTTCTTAGAATCAACTAAAACATTCATTCTTGATATACGATAGTCCTAAGTGTTTCTACAAGCCTGTCATTTCAAAAAATTTGGCTGTTTCAAAAAAGTTATGACCAAAAATACTTTTGGCCATAACGTTGATTAATCCCGGTCGAAATGGTCCCGACCAGCTGGACTTAGGAAATGGACTTGGATACGATCCCGGGTCTCACGTTTTTACAGGAATCCCGGCCCGGAATTTGGTCTAAAATTGTGACCGAGAGTCGCGGCAAAATCCCGGTCAAATCCGGTCTCTAATAATTACCTCTTCAAAACGCTCTTTAACGTCATCGTTTGTTACGCCTTTCTCGTAAAAATTGTCGCCAACGTTCAACAGAAAATTTAATGCTGTTTTTCCACTCGTAGCAAGCGAATGCATCGCTTTGGCCACCGCTTTTTGTGCCTCAGTTGGACGATGCTTTACCACCGTAGGACAATTATTTTTCACACAATCAGCCACCGTTACTTAACTCACAGAGGTCAAAAAAGCATTTAAATAATTATTGCCTATTTAATAATTCCCATTTTTATTGTATTTTAAAATTTTTATTTTATTCCCCCTCTCCACAACTTACCGTGTCCTTCCACCGTACACTGCTGTTGTTCGTCCTCTACCGTATACTCTTCCCCACCGATGTCACCGATGACAAAAAAGCGCAAAACATTTGCCTTCACTAAACAGCCATAATTTTGCGAATTTGAAACATTTGTGCACTTAAAGCCAAGTTGGTTTTCGGGGTCGGCAACAGAAGAAAGGAATTGAAGAGAAAATGCCAAAACAATTGCCAAGAGAAACATTGGCTAAAAGGAAAATTATTTATTATTTAAATTATATTATTCAATTGAAAAATAATGCAAAAATGAAAAATTCTGAGTGAATTAATTGAGCAGTGATAGCCTTTTATGCAGAATGTTCTACTTAACGATGTGAAGAAATCCTACTCATTGACGTAATGCTAAGCTGAACATTATTTGGCAAATATAATTTTATATATTTATTTACATAAAAAGAAGAAAATTACTATTCTATGAATTATTACTATTTTTCTATGAATTATTACTATTTCTATTTCTAGAAATAAATGCAGAAAAATAATGTTGTGACTTTTCGATTTTTTTTTTATTGAAGGGCATTTTCATGGCAATAATGTAAAGGCAATGTTAATGTCAGGTGCCAAGCAAAATATATTTTCTTAAAAATGGTAAATATAGCAAATTTTTGATTTTTCTTTTTTTAATAGGAATTTTATTTATGGCAATGATGTAAAGGTAATGTTAATGCCACCAGCAGGTGGCAAGCAAAATATATTTTATAAAAAATAATAATTTATTATCATCCGACAGACAGACCTTTTAAATTAGAAAATTTTAATGTATTATTATAAGTAGGGTTATAAGTTGTATGCACTAAAAAATGCCAAATATGCGCATAAAATATGCACTAAAAATCCGAAAAATGCACAAATATAGCACGAAAATATGCTTCAAAAACTGCCAAAAATGGCTTTTGAAGGTTAGCCGACTTTTGCGCCGCGGACATTTGCGCCGCACTATTTGCGCCGCGACACTTGCGCCGCTCAGCAAAAAAGACAATTGCGCCGCGGACATTTGCGCCGTGCCATTTGCGCCGCGACACTTGCGCCGCCTAACAAAAACGACATTTGCGCCGCGAAATTTGCGCCGCTCATTAAAAATTTTATAAGATTGACCCAACAATTTTTCTAAATTAGAATCGATTGATATTCAATCAAAAATTGCGAAATAGGGGCGAAAAATTAAAATATGTGCTTTTTTCAAAATTAAAATCGATGTAAATAACTTTGTAACAATTTTAATGACAAAATACATACATAAATTTCATCTTTTTTTGAATAAAAAGCAAAAAATAGTCTGTTTTTCTTACAGAAAACATAGGGGGGGGGGAGCATTAAATGAAGTATTTTCGTGTTAAAAATGTGTTTATCTTTTCTCATTGAATTAAAAGCCGCAGAAAAAATACCTAAAAACCTAAAAATCCCCACAATATTCATCAATTTCAATTATTTTTTGAGCCGTGGGAGGTCAAAAATCCGTGAGTAGGACTAATTCAAACAGTGTCAGTCTGTTTAGTTGTTATTCGTCTTCATTTTTCATATCTTTGATGAACCTAATCAGTGTTAAGGTTTTTAATGATTAAAAATAAAAAAAATTAATGTTTATCTTTAAGACTAGTGATTTTTTGAAATTTTTTACTTCGTTATTTTCGTCGTTGGTTTTTAGTAATCTTATTGATATTAGTAAAATTGAAATGCAAAAATATTATTTTTGACTGCGCGGCGCAAATGTCCATTTTTGCTAGGCGGCGCAAATGACGCGGCGCAAGTGTCGACTTTGCTGAGCGGCGCAAATGTCCATTTTTGCTAGGCGGCGCAAATGACGCGGCGCAAGTGTCGACTTTGCTGAGCGGCGCAAATATCCATTTTTGCTGTGCGGCGCAAATGGCGCGGCGCAAATGTCGCATCACGGCTTTTGAACACTCAAAAATTCAGAAATTATGTAAAAAATTACCAATTGACTTTCAAAAGTTCAAAACAATGGATAGGGAGCGTTTTTTAGAGAATTGCAAAAAATTTTGATTTTTAAAATTTACATATACAATTTTGAATTTTTTACATCTTTGTTATATGCTAAAATAAAATTAGATTTATTAGATTTTTAGGGGCGTATTTTTCGCTTTTTTTTTTTGCCTTTTTCTTGTTGTGACTTTTTTTGACTTTTTTATACTTTTTGGGATTTTTATGGCTTTTTTGCACTTTTATGACTTTTTTCGTGAACTTTTTGAACTTTTTAAGGCAAAATTTGAAAATCATCAAAGAAAATGCCGAAAAATAAAAAAAAATTCAGAAAAATTAATTCCGATCGGGAAGAAAAGGCAAAGAAATCTGGTTGAAATTTTTGTAATTGTTGGAAGAATCATCTTTTTATGCCTATTCTAAGTGCCTGTTTTTAAAATTTTGTGCCTAAAAATCCACTCTCTCTCTCTCTCTTTATAAAAAAGGGATTTTTTTAAATTTTTGTCAAATTTATCAGGACTTTTTTGCATTTTTCGTGTTTTTGGGGGGGGGGGGGTTTTTGTGACTTTTTGGCTATTTTTTCTGAACTTTTTTCCATTTTTCGTGACTTATTTGTGTTTTTTTATGACTTTTTTGTGACTTTTTGGCGATTTTTATGACTTTTTTAGACGACTTTATGAAGATTTTTCGTGACTTAAATTCCCAGCCCTAGCAATAAATATTCCCAATGTTTTGAAAATTAGATTAAGGTAATAATATGATGAGGACATGAGCCGCGGTGGTAATTTGAAATTTTTGCTGAATGTTGTTAACAGATTTGACCAAAAATGTTTATTTAAAAAAATTTTTTATATAGGTAGTACATTTTTGGAGATTTATTTCTATGGAAAAGTTGGTCCGCAAAGAACACCGCTCATTGTTGGCAGCTTTTGGCACAGACTCAACATTTGGGCTCCTTTACTACACGAATTTCCGCATGCCTAACCTTAAAAAATAAACGATTTTTTTTTTTGAATTTTGCCATTCAAAAACCCATAGCTCATTCCTAAATAATCTGTGCTCGGGCTTGAGTTCTTAAGAACAATAACAAGTGACCTACCTAGTTGAAACTCATAAACCGGGGAAGGGAAATGTAGGGGAACTTTGGGGGGGGGGGGAGGCAATCAGTGGGGATAAGCGCCAGATTCATTTTTTTTTTTGGTTATTTATATACATACATTGAAAGAAATGATAAATGTTTAAAAAATAATATAACGACAAAATCTTAGCGAAACAAATCCCAAAATTTGGAAGACAAATCATTTTTTTGAAAATGAATAAATTCAGGAAATTAATCCTGACATTGGGTTTCTTTAGGTTAAATATTGTCCAAAAGTGTGTGCCAAAAAGCTCAGTTTTGCTCATTCGAAACCACCACAATTTGGCGTGGATGAAAAAGCGGTCCAACAGCAGAAGAATTGTTTTTTCTTCGCATAATCGCCTTTTTGTATGCAGTCCGATAATCGCTGCTAAATTAAATATAACAAAATTATTAATTAATTTAAATTTGTCGCTTTTTCACCTGTTCAACAAAAGGATGGGCGCCCCACTGGCGGATGCCAAAATTGGCACGCAAGTGATAATGCCGATCAGTACACTTTTGATGTTGGTACACATAACCGCTTGAGCCACAGATTCAGCGACAAACAAATTTACAATAACCGGTGTGATAAAACTGATAAAATCGGTGATTTGGTTGCGTGCAGCCGATGCGATCAGCCAGCCGATCAGAAGGACCAAAAGCAGCAGAAACACAGAGCGCAACATTCTGCGCACTGACTGATCAGCAGCTAAATGACCAAAATGAAGCAAAAATTGAATTCAAAAAATTGCCAAACTTTGTGAATTCGTTTGATTCTTTCTTTTCGTTTGAAAATTGCGCCACAAAATTAGTCCAAAAATTGCCGCATAAATTAAGGAGCACAGTGAAAGGATGACAAAAGCGGGGACGGAGTTCAGAACATCCGAATAAAGCCCACTGTTACAGTAAACCCACCTGAATATCGTAATAAATTTGAAAAATTTCAAAACTAATTTTAATTTATTTCAAATGTTAATCGCCTATCGTAAGAGTTGTTGATAATTGTCCAAACATTGAACACTTCCAAATTCATGACCAAGCCAAAAAGGGTACATAGAATGGCAGAAGCAAACGAACATTGGCAAACTGTCGTTTTTTTGATCGAATTCATTCTACAATAATACATAAAATTTATATATTCCAACTATACATATATATAAAGAGTCACCTGATCGGGTACAGAATGATCAGCAATCGCTCCATGGAGATCAGAAACATTGCCATGATTGCGGCATACGAGGCTATGGTAGCGGCCATGAGAGTGGCCAGACAGATACGGTAGTCAATGGTACTGTACTGGAAAATGACGCCGACCAAATTGACGCCGAAAGGTGCGACAACGAAAAGTTGGCACAGCGAATCGAAGGCGATCAGCCAATTGCACACTTTGCGATCCTTCCTGAAATGAAAAATATTGAAAAGAAAAATGAATCATTAAACTATTATTACATTTTCGTAATTGTGACCAAAATGAGGGAAATGTTTAAAATGATCGAAATTGGAGTGAAAATGTTTGGCAACACAATCCATGCGGTCACTTGAGAAATGATTGAATTTTTCTCATAGAAAACGAGGACATTTTCGCGATAAAAATCTGACTGTAATTGTAATTAATTAATTAATAATTAATAAACTAAAAAATTTACCGCAACAAACGCAATTTTGTACTGATAAGCGCATTTTGCAACCACAAATTGGTGCATCATTGAGCTGAAAAGCCATTCGAAAAGGGTCAAATTTTGCGACGCATCCAAAAGGGCAAATTTTGCCGTTAAATTATTTGAATCGACTTTTGTGGTTGTGGTGATGTTCAAATAATCACAAATTTCGTTATTATCGTCACTCATTTTGATATCGAAGAGCTTCAAAAATTATGAAATATTTTAATATTATAAGAAAAAGCTCTAAAAAGGGTGAAAACTTCAAAAATTAAAAAATTAAAAATTTTAAATATTAAAATTATTGAAATTTTTTAAATAAATTAAAAGAAAAATTTGGAAATTTTGGCTAATATTTCCTTTAAAGTGGCTATTTAAATTATGTAAAATTCAATTAGTGCCTCTTTTTCATGTCCATTTATTTGTACTTCATTTTTAATTCGTTTTCAGATAAATTGCAGTTCACTAATTGCTTTATTTAATATTCCTACACAAAATTTAATTAAATAATTTTTCAGATGCGGACTTTCTTTACTTCATAAGCCATCAACATAATAAAAAGTCAAAAATGAAATTTTGTTGTGACGAAAGATTGATTATTGCATAAAAAAGAACTTCGTTTTTTTTTGCTAATGTCAGTTATTTTAATTTTTTTTAATTATAATTTTTAACAAAAAAAAAATCCCTTTAAGTTTTACCCTTTTTATGAGTTCATTTGTTAAATTCACAATTCATAAAATAGACAGAAATTTTCATTTAATTGATTGAAATAAAAGTAGGGCTCGCAAATTTTTTTTTTGCCCTCCAAATAAGGGAAAGAAGGACACTTGGCAACCCTGAATAAAAGGTGTAATTTCATTAATTAATTGGCAGGTGAATTGTCGTAATTATTGGAACTGTTTTCACTGCTACTTTTTGGCTTTACATTCATTAACAAATGGAAAGTGGCAAATAAAAATTGCATTCATCATTGACATTGGCATTAATTTATTTAAAAAAAAAATCAAAATGAGTGAAACAACGTATAATACTGTATCATTAATTGAACTATTTAAAATATTTGAATTTTAATTTTATTTGGCATTCAAAGATGTCCAAGCGGCTGTCCACACTAATTAGTCTTTTTATGAGGTTCAATTGCTATATAATAAAAAATTGCATGACGCACAAGAACATTGATAAGTAATTATTGGAATCAAAGGTGTAATTTAATTAATTATCAGGTTAATTCTTGGGATTACTTTCAAATTGTCTTCATTGCCACCAATCGGCATTAAATGTAATTATTAAATGGGAATAAGGGGCAAACAAAAAGCTCATTCATCATTTGCACCATTAAATTTAAAAACAAATTTTAAAGTTCCAAATGAATGCCACAACGAACAATACGGTATTCATCAATTTATTGGGATAATTTTAACAAAGTTCGTAATTGAAAGTGTAAATTGAGAGATTGAAACCAAAATCACAATTTTATGTTATTTTATTTTTGGGCTTGAGATAAATTAATTTAAAATAACGAACGAATTTAATTCCATATCTTTAAAAGGTTTAAATTTTAATAACTCTGATGGGTGGAGGCACCGGAAAATTTTTTATGAAATAAGTAAAACAAAAGTTTACAAGTCTTTTAATTTTCAAATTCAGGACAAACCAATATATGAAAATTTAGCCTTTGACCCTAATTTGTTAAAAGCCTAAATTTGATGTTTTTTTTTTGCTTTGGTTTTCGCAAAAATTTTGCAGAACGACAAATTTCTTGGAAGAAGGGGGTCAACAGTGCTAGCAGACGCCACCGAGAAAATTTTATGAAAATTTAGAAAATTTTATGATTAAAATTGAATTCTTAATCCCTTAAATAGTTTTTTTACTCACTTTGGTTCAATTCTTAAACGGACGGTTTAAAGAATTTTTTTTAATAAAAGATAGTTTTTATTGAAAATATTTTGCGGCAAAATTTGGACAATAAGATAAAATTTTAACATAAAGCAAATAGATTGATAGAATCACACAATAAAATAAAAGCTGAATTATAGAAAAATTTTTATCAACGATTTTCTTTTTCTTTGTAAATTCACGTGAAAGCTTATAAGAAAATCCACCAATTTCCGCAAAAAGATTTTTTGTTTTTGTCTAATAAAAACCACGTCTATTAAGGAAATCAAAAAGGGGTATTTAAACGGGCTGTAAAACAACAAAAAATCATCAAAAATATTTTTTATCCATTAATTAAATTTAAAAAAATATATTTTTTGCCATGTCTTCTTTGCTGCTCTCCATCTTCTCAATTGTCTTTTTGGTCTGTTGCAATGCAATGCCAAGTAAACCAAAAATTTTCAGAAAAGAAAAGAAATAATTATTAATATATTAAATTTCCCAGATTTCCCGTGCTGTCCGGGAAGTCAGCAAGTGGTTTCTGAGATGTCCAAATACATTGGCATTTTCTCTGCTGTCGGTGAGGACGCGTCTACAGTATGTTCAATCGCAAAAAGTACTGTGGATGGGTTAAAAAGTGATCTGTCCTCACGCGGCGGATGCCCCAGCGGAGGAGAAGCACAAATTGTGGACGAAATCGACCGACAGCTGAAGAGTAATTAATTGTGAAATTACGGGAAAATATCAAATTTCGAAATAATTAAAGAAATATATTTAGGGGGAAATTTTTATGAGAAAATACTTAATTAAATGCGCAAATTACCTTATTAAGTCTTTGTGAAAATGGAAATCACTTATGAGGACGAGTGTCCGTACAATTTGGGCTTTGCCCGTGCCATGTTCGACTTGGCCACTGCTGCTGCTGGCCACGCGGGCACCGGCACAGAATGGCACAGTTTGAAAAGTCAATTTGAGCAGGAAAGCCAAGCAATCAAAGCAATTGGCCAAACACTTAACATTGAAGTTACGGATGTGCATTTTGGACATCCAAGCAAAGGCAAACAAAAAATTTAAATAATTTTTTGAAAATTAAAATAATTTTCAAGGTAATTCCGCGCACCAAAATGTGCCGAGTCCGAGCCACGTGATTTCCAACCCTGGCCAACAAAGTTCGGTTGGCCATGGAAAGGAAGAAGAAACTTTGTCATCCGATTTCGACTTTTGAGGAAATAGAAAAAAGGAATTAAATAGAAGGAAAATTCATAGAACAGAAAACATTTTGTTGATTAATTATGAAGAATATTCATTTATTTTGAATAATATAATATTAAGAATGAAAATAATATTTATTGATAATAATGTGAAATCGAAAACTTTCATATAAAAAAAGATAAATCCGATAACTAATCATTAAATGCAAATTTAAAAAATCTAATTAGATTTTTTCTATATTGAAAAGCCAAAATGTTTCATAAGTATTTGTAAAATAAAAAACTAAAAAATAATATAAATGATTCGTAAAGTAAAACCTTTAAAATAAATATATGTTTTCCCATTTCCTTTGTGAAATATTTTGGCTTTTCAATTCGCCTTTTTTGTAATTCATTTAAAAGGAGCTAAAAAAATTCTTTTATACAATTTCCTATAAATATCAGCTTCTTTTTTACCATCCATAAAAATTCTGTATCATTTAATTCATAGAAAATAATTTATTAATTTTTGAAAATGTTTTAAACAATTTTTTAAAAAAATGTTAGCCAAATCATCCGATTTCGACTTTTGAGGACATAACAAAAAAGGAATTAATTAGAAGGAAAATTCATAGAACAGAAAACATTTTGTTGGTCAATTATGATGAATATTTGTTTTGATAATTATAAAATATTAAAATATTTTTTAAATTTATTTTTTTGATAAATATATCAAAGAACTTTCGTATTTAAAAAAAGAAAGTTCCGGTTCCAAATCATTAAAACCTAATTAGTTATTATCCGGACAATTGTTTTGTATATTTAATGCATTATGAATATTTAAAATTTAATGTTTTCCATGAAAATTCGTTAAATGAAAAGTAAAAAAAATAATATAAATGATTCGTAAAGTAAAACCTTTAAAATAAATATATGTTTTCCCATTTCCTTTGTGAAATATTTTGGCTTTTCAATTCGCCTTTTTTGTAATTCATTTAAAAGGAGCTAAAAAAATTCTTTTATACAATTTCCTATAAATATCAGCTTCTTTTTTACCATCCATAAAAATTCTGTATCATTTAATTCATAGAAAATAATTTATTAATTTTTGAAAATGTTTTAAACAATTTTTTAAAAAAATGTTAGCCAAATCATCCGATTTCGACTTTTGAGGACATAACAAAAAAGGAATTAATTAGAAGGAAAATTCATAGAACAGAAAACATTTTGTTGGTCAATTATGATGAATATTTGTTTTGATAATTATAAAATATTAAAATATTTTTTAAATTTATTTTTTTGATAAATATATCAAAGAACTTTCATATTTAAAAAAAGAAAGTTCCGGTTCCAAATCATTAAAACCTAATTAGTTATTATCCGGACAATTGTTTTGTATATTTAATGCATTATGAATATTTAAAATTTAATGTTTTCCATGAAAATTCGTTAAATGAAAAGTAAAAAAAATAATATAAATGATTCGTAAAGTAACCATATAAAAGAAATATAACTATTTCTCATTTCCTTTGTGAAATATTTTGGCTTTTCAATTCGCTTTTTTTTGTAATCATTTAAAAGGAGCAAAAGAATTCTTTTATACATTTTCCTATAAATATCAGCTTCTCTTTTACCATCCATAAAAATTCTGTATCATTTAATTCATAGAAAATAATTTATTAATTTTTGAAAATGTTTTTAGAAAATGTTTGCCAAATTGCTGTTGTTATTATTCGTCTGCATAATTGGCAAAAAATTTTCATTATGCGAACAAATTTTGTCGCCATGAACAGAAGATTATTCGGAATGCGGAGTTTCGAAATTTGACCCATTCAACGAACGAAGCGCGGAGGACACGGAAATTAGCCATGTAATTAAAGCGGGGAATCAATTATCATTAGATAATTATAAAAAATGAAGCAATATTTTAATATTTTAGTTTTTTTCAATAGGTCGTAAAAGGATATACCGTTGATGATGACCGGGCATTGCCATGGATGGCCACATTGAAACGCCTTGAGGGTCTTTCTAATAAAAGCATAAACAATTAGGAGCAATAAAACCAAAATTAAATAAACAATGGATGCTTCGAAAGCGCTATGCATCTCACAATTCGGCAGTAAATTATTAAAAAAATTAGCACCGCATAACATTTGCCAAATTTTTGTGGCAAAAGTGACTAATACCCGCTCTCAAATGTTATATATCTCATTATTTATTAATTTTTTCATTATTTTTGATAACTGCTCTTAGAAAAAAACACTGAAAATTTCAAAAGTTGGTCAAAATTCTAAATTTGGTAATTTAAATATGAAATTTAATTTAAGTTAATTCATTAAAAATACTTTTCCTTTAAAGGAAATAATATTTTTTCTTTTGAAATTATTTTAAATAATTAGCATTAATTTATTTTACAAATAAAGTTTATGAAGCAAGCAATGAAACAGCATATGAACCATTTTGCACCGCATCAATCATTGGCCCACGACACATTTTGACCGCAATGCATTGTGTTGCAGATGGAAGTTTGTTTTAATAAAGTTATTTTTTGTCTTTTTTAGTATAATAAAATATTAGACCCTGATTTATTACTATGTTTAAATGCCAATTTTCGCATTATTAAGGAAAACAAATCGAAAGATAGATAAAAAATAAAAATAAATGAAAAAGCGTAAAATAAATGTACAAATGAATTAATTTGCAGTCCCCTTCATCGTTACCTATGGTGCTGCTCAAAATTCAAAACAAAGGCACACAATACGCAATAAAATTGTCAAATACAAAGAAAATGCCATTTATGTGACCTTAAAAGACACATTCACGAATAAGGAAATTGGATGGATAAATAAACCTGATTTAGCACTAATTGAGGTAATTAAAATACCATTAACAAATGGGATTTAATTTTATTTGTTAGAGTGAGGAACCAATCACTTTTTCGTCAACCGTTCGGCCCATTTGCTTATTCGGCATTGGTTGGTGTATTTGTGCTTTTTTAATAGCTTTTATATATCCTTTTTTTGTTTCAAAATTCATTTTCAAGGACACTCAAACTCCAAACTCTCATTTTCCAACAAATTTACTGACGCTGCAAAAAACTTGTCGAATTCACAACCATTTGTTGTTGCCGGATGGGGCATCACAAAACCATGGTGTTCAAGTGGAATACACAGTGCAAGTGACCAGCTGATGTACGGTACAATGCGCATGATTTCCATGGAAGAATGTGTTGGCGAAAACACTAAAGCCGGTAGGGTTTACTGAATTTGGTTACAGTACCATGTGGCCCGTTCACACAAATTTATAAATGTAATATGGGCAGTAGTTTTTTAAATATAAATGATGCCAGGTTTATAATTTATACTTATTTTAAGTGGCAAAACTTAAAATGGGATCAAATTTAAATTCATAAAAATTTTAATGTAATATATAGAAGAAATAACATTTAAAATTTTTATTAAAAAATAACATTATTAATTCATTCATTTCTAAAAACATATTAATATTCATTAATTAAGCTAAAAATTTCCATGCTTTACGCAATGATGATGATGGTGTACGGTACAATGCGCATGATTTCCAAGGAAGAATGTGTTGGCGAAAACACTAAAGCCGGTAGGGTTTACTGAATTTGGTATTCAGTAACATATGTATTCATGCCCCGTTCTCACAAATTAAATATAAATTTAAATATATAAAATAGAAAATCATTTATAAATTTTATTCAATTCTAAACATATTAATATACCTTAATTAAGCTCAAAATTCCCAAGTTTTACGGAATGATGATGGTTCTTATGATAACCAATTGAATTCCATTTTGAATGAAATAACTGAATTTGATAAGGAGGACAAAATTTGCGTTGTGCCCGAGCCAAGCCAAACGGAATCGGTGAATATGTACATAAATAAGAAATTTAATTAATATAAAGCTTTTATTAAAATTTTTATTTAAAAACAAAATGATTTTTAAAGGGCGACAGCGGCAGTCCCCTGTTAAGCAAAATTGGAGATAATAATTGGATTCAAATTGGCGTTTTAAATGGGGGCTCATGCAATGATAAACATCCATTTTCGCTCAAGGACAATATTGGTTAATTAATATTATTTTTACAATATAAAAAATGCAAATTAAAAAGAATAACATTTTTATTTCAACATAAACAGCAACTTTCGCGCCAATTGATTGCGATTGGATTGCTCGTGCCACAAATGATGAAGTGAAATGTAAGGGATGGTGAATGAATGAATGGACATTGTAAATATGGACGATTAATACATGTGCATTTATGCCAAAATATTATATTACCATCACAGCATGGCATTCTATTAATACTTAATGAGCGTTGAAATTACGTGCGGCACGGCATAAAATTTTTGCAAATGATATTACCAAAATAAACCATAAACCAACTTCTGTCTTGTTTCTAATTATGGTTGCCGAATCAACGGGGGTGGGCCCCAAGGGAGGGGGGGGGGGGGGGGCAGAGGGTTGATTTTTCGGAACTTGGAAACAGGGATCGCCGAACCTCAGCCTGCAGGGCATTTTTATCATAATCTTTCAAAAAAATTTCCCAGTAAAGTATAATCATTTAAAATTTTTTCAAAATTGACAAAGTCGTCGAAAATCAGTCATTTTTATGCAAAATCTATTAGTAAACGATTTTCAAAATCTTCCATGCAGCGCTTCTCGGCACCACCGAACACTTGGAAAAATTAGCAAAAAAGAGAAATGAAACAAAAAAATTTCTGCTAATTTCCTATAGCCTAATACTCATGAAAAATTTAGTTGCTTTGAAGTTTCTATTATTTCTCGTTTTGCCGTTCACTTTAAAGATTGGACAATAAAAAGATGATGAAAATATGGCAAATAAAATTTCATGCTTTTGTGGCTTTTTGACACTTTAATTTTTGAAATTTTTATAAAAGTCAGCCTGCCCAAGTCAAAATTTAACAGGTTTTAAGCGACCCGGCGGCATATGTCAAATTTTGAGTGTGAAGGCGGATTTTTATAAATCTTTCAAAATTGAGCAAAATTTCTGAAATTATGCAAGTAAAAAGGTCGTAATGTTATTAAGGGATTTTGTGCTAATTTTCAGCCAACTGAAATTGTTCAAGACCCAATCCTTGACCGTGTCCAAAAGCGTTAAGTTGGACCCAGACCCGACCCGTTTAACCATAGTTTTTATGATTACAGTTCCGTTTTATATATTTTTAAATATGAAAGTTCTTTGATTTCACAAAATCATTAAAAACAAATATAAAAAATATATATTTTTAGTATTTATGGTAGACAATTTTTATAATTATACAAAATAAATAAATATTCATCATAATGACCAACAAAATGCTTTTCTGCACTATGAATTTTCCTCCTAATTACTCTTTTTTTTACGCCCTCAGAAGTCAAAATCGGATGAGAACGGTTCGTTTTCCTTTCTATGACCAACCGAACTTTGTTGGCCAGGGTTGGAAATCACGTGGCTCGGACTCGGCACATTTTGGTGCGCGGAATTACCTTGAAAATTATTTTAATTTTCAAAAAATTATTTAAATTTTTTGTTTGCCTTTGCTTGGATGTCCAAAATGCACATCCGTAACTTCAATGTTAAGTGTTTGGCCAATTGCTTTGATTGCTTGGCTTTCCTGCTCAAATTGACTTTTCAAACTGTGCCATTCTGTGCCGGTGCCCGCGTGGCCAGCAGCAGCAGTGGCCAAGTCGAACATGGCACGGGCAAAGCCCAAATTGTACGGACACTCGTCCTCATAAGTGATTTCCATTTTCACAAAGGCTTAATAAGGTAATTTGCGCATTTAATTAAGTATTTTCTCATAAAAATTTCCACCCAAATATATTTCTTTAATTATTTCCAAATTTGATATTTTCCCGTAATTCACAATTAATTACTCTTCAGCTGTCGGTCGATTTCGTCCACAATTTGTGCTTCTCCTCCGCTGGGGCATCCGCCGCGTGAGGACAGATCACTTTTTAACCCATCCACAGTACTTTTTGCGATTGAACATACTGTAGACGCGTCCTCACCGACAGCAGAGAAAATGCCAATGTATTTGGACATCTCAGAAACCACTTGCTGACTTCCCGGACAGCACGGGAAATCTGGCAAATTTAAATATATTAATAATTATGCATTTTCTTTTCTGAAAATTTTTTGTTTACTTGGCATTGCATTGCAACAGACCAAAAAGACAATTGGGAAGATGGAGAGCAGCAAAGAAGACATGGCAAAAAATATTTTCTTTTATTTATTTAATGGGTAAAAATATATTTGATAATATTTTTTATTTTTCAGCTCGTTTAAATACCCTTTTTTTATTTCCTTAATAGACGTGGTTTTTATTAGACAAAAACATACAAAAAATCTTTTGCGGAAATTGTTGGATTTTCTTATAAGCCTTCACGTGAATTTATAAAGAAAGCGAAAATCGTTGACAAAAATATTTTTATTATTTGATTTTAATTAAATTTGTGACTCTATCAATCTATTTGCTTCATGTTAAATTTTTATTGTAAAAAATTTTTAAAAATAATTTTTTAAATTCTTCTATATAAATTAACTTTTTCTAATAAGAAATATTCTTTAACTGTCCCCAAAATTAACTTTTATTAATAAAAAATATTTTAACCGTTCTTTCAAGAAATGGACAAAAGTGAGTTGAAATAATTATGAGAGATTAAGAATTAATTTTTTATCTTTCTGACGACTGTTCAGATAAAAGTTTCGTAGAGTAAGTGAAAAGTTATATAGAAAAAGGGAAAAACAAAACAAACTAAATATGTTTTGGGTTGGAGAAGCATAAAAGTCAGACCTCCAGCAAAGGGAAATTTGTTTTTTTTTATTTATTTGGAGAAAATTTATTTTTGGGGAAAAAAATTTTTTAAAGAAATTGTTGGAGGTCTGGCAGAACTATTTATTGAAAAATTGGGGGAATTGTTTTACCAGGGATTCCATGACAATTAGTGGGGGATCTTTTGTTTTCGTCCATTTACGTCGACGAGAGTCCTTTTTTGCGGAATGGGGATGTCCGACCGTTCAATGACCGTTCCTGCGTAGATCACCCAGTCTCTGCCGTATTATAAGTTCTCCGCACATTCTTTCTGCAACTGTCGACGTAAATTCAGTTCGGCGGGGCTCAGCGACGGGCGAATGTTCATGTACTTCCATTTGTCCTTTGTTTTATTGCGCCCCGCTTTTTGTTCCACTCAGCCGGCGTCTGCCGATGGGATTTGCTTGATGGGAAGATTATCTTCATCAGACGAGGGTGCCGGTGACCTGACCCCGCTTGGTGGGGGAACCCCATCCGATAATTCGTAATGGGGCACTCGATGCCAAGCTCTTCGAGTATATTTAAGACGGCACTTTGGTCATTGGCGATGCGTTCGTACGATTTGGGGCCGGTTGGCTCGAGCAATCCCATGAGGACGATGCTGCGGCGTTCTCCTGTTCCTGGATTGCTTCATCCACCATTTTGTGCTGCTTGAACTGCAGCAGGTCGTTGTTGCTGCAAGATGGTCTGTTGTTGTTGTTGACCTGTGCACGAGCGACTCACAAACTTCGTAAAATTGTCGGAGGACCGGAGAGTCATTGGCTTTGGCTTTGTTGCTGTTAATAAGGCGAGCAGTGTCCGCGAGCTGGTCATTTAGTGCAGAGATGTGAGACGGAGGCTTTTTTAGGGGCAGAATTGTCAGAGAGAGGAGAAAAATTTGCTGCAGTTCTTTTCGCCATGGAATTCTAATGACTTAAATTTTCTATCGATATCGGTCTATCATGGAAATAAAATTTTTCCCAGACCCGGCCATTTTGATCGGCTTTGACTCGTTTTTGATCTCATAACCATTAATAAACATTTTCTCAGTGCTAAGCAAAAAATTGCGGTTTTTTGAGTATATTAATTTTCGAAAACATCCTTTAAGAACCGAGTTCTGATTTTTTGTCTGAAAATTCAAATTTTTCCAGAATTTCTGGAAAAAAAATTTTATTTGAGGATAGAAATTTAAAATAAAATTCATAAAATTCTCCTTATTTTTCTCTATTTTTAAAGCTTTATTGTACTTAAATTGACCCACTTTGAAATGAGTTATGAATTTTCAAATACGAGTCCAAATTCCCGAGGGCCAAAATGAAAAATTTTAAAAATTTTTTAAAAATTCAAAAATTTGTAAAACGTTAAATAATACGCATATTCATGCTCTGCACTATAAAACTGTTATAAAAATGGTTTTTACCCCTTTTTGACCCGCAAAAAAAATTCCGAGATTTGAGGGGTTGAACAATACAGTGCCCCTCTGTGGTAGAATGCCTCTCTCCAATTAAATGCCCTTTTTTGGAGGGGTTGAACAATAGAATGCGCGGGCACTCAAATAGCGGATTTACGGTAATTTCAAAGTTTCTCTTCCATTTTTCAATTATTGAACGGCTAACTCCAATTTTCTTGCAAATTTCGTCATAATTTTGGCACCATTCTTTGCTTGAAAATTTTCTTTTTTGTTTATAATCATTTGCCGTTTCAATAAATTTTTCCACAATTTCGAGTTTTTCTTCTTCACATTTTAATTTGTAGCCTTTCGATAATTTTTGATTAATCCCCAATTCTTTAATCCATTGATAAATTGTGGTTCGATTTGTTCCCAATTTTCTTACAATTTTTCTTTCAATTTTATTCCATTCTTTTCCAGAATATTTTTTTCCTTTTTGCTTAATTTTCTCTTTTATTTTATAATATTTTTGAATTGTTTCTAATTTTTTCTTCAAAATTTTCTTCCCATTTTTCTCCAAATATTTGGTCAAATGACTTATGCTGGAATTTTTTCTATTCTGGTTCAATTTTGGCAATTAAAAACATAATTAAAAAGAATTGCGCGAACAATTTCATTTTTGTCATCTCAAAATGGTTTTCTTTTTTTAATTCGCAATATATTTTTTGTGGTATAAATGAATAAAAATGAATTTTTTTTTCTGATTAAAGAACTGACATCAATTCATAACTCTACTGGTTTAACGTAAAAAATAAGAAAATCCTATTCAATTGCAATAATAATAATTTTTCGTTAATACTTTTATCCTACTGGCCAAAATAATTATCAATTCGGGAATAATGATTAAATTTTGCATTAAATAAAATTCCAAATCTAATGAGTTTCGATAGAAAAATCATAGAGAGATTTTAAATTAAAAATAATAATTCACTACTACTAATAACTAATTAACAATTTGACTCCACAGGTTGGTTATGAATAGGGCCTATATTTCAAGCTCTAAAAACCGCCGAAATAGGTAGGCTTTAGGCTCTAAAAAATTCATAAATAGATACTAAATATGGAAAATAGGCTGTAAAAAGCTCAAATTTAGGGATGTAAAATGACCAAATTTATTCAAAATGCAAGAAAACTAAGCCAAATCAATATTGATATTCATAATTTTTAAAATCATCAAAAATTCTTGTCAAAAAAATCAATTAATTAATTTTGCAGATGAATTTTTGAGAAAATTTTTCATTTTTTATAAAATTATTATTTGTTCGTTCCTTTGTCTGTGGGTCAATTGTCTTTGTGAACAAGTGCCATTTAATAGCCACTGCGGATGCAAAGATGGCATCTGCCCTGCTCCGATAGCTGTTGCTGTCTTTTTTTTTTGTGTTCGGTTACGAGGGCATTCGGTAGGCTTGTGTGATGAATTTTGACATAATGAAAAGTTGCACTGAGGTTTGTTAGGGCGAGGGTTGTGAGAGTGATGACAACTGGAAAAACCCGTCGTGGCTGATTTTGTGCAATGAATATCACAATTGGACTAAGCTTGACAGCCATCACGCCATTGTTTGGCTATCCATTTGGAGCCGAAATCTTGCCCTTGTTCGAGGAGCTTAAGTCGAATTTTGGAGGGCAATTTGTCCAAAAGAGCATTCATCACTTAAGGGGAATCGTTTATGGCGAAGTATAATGAAGTAAATTGCCGACAAATTCGCTCCACCGGCTCTGAGAAGAGGCGCTATGAATTGGTGGACGCAGACGCCTTGGGAAGGCGGCGAAAAAGTTCGCTCCGAAGTTCGTGTGCGCGCATAAAATCATCGCCAAAACGGTTTATGAGTGCCTCTTTAACTACATTTTCAAGGATATGCTGTTGCAGGAGGTGGAACGTGTGGCCATTAGTGGTATTGATCAAGAACAAGAAACGACCGATGTGACAACAAATTTGGACTTTACCGAAGAAAACGACGACCCTTTTAAAGCATTTCTTATCGAACAGTCCACCAGTAATTTGGTCTTTCCAACTATTCCATCGCCTAACCCGTCGCTAATTGATATCAAAGCAAAAGCTGCAGGGGTAACGCAAAGTTTTATTCATTTTTAGTTTTGTTATTCCAAAAATTTAGCAAGTTGCTGACTATTTGAACTCTGTCTTACTCGAAGGCACATCGGCTGTTTTTTGGCGTCAACCAACCATTTTAGCAAAATATTCGCTTTTGGTTCCCCTTGTTCGCAAATACCATTCCGCGCCTATGGGTACAATGGAAGTGGAACGACTCTTTTCAACTGCCACTTTCATGCTAAATGATCTACGGAAAAATCTATCCGCGGAAAATTTTGAAAAACAATTATTTTTACATCACAATTTATTGCTTTATGGGTTTGACTATGAATGAAATCTGCTTCTGAAAATTTTCGGTTTTTTCGTTTCGTTTCGTACGAAAACGGTTATTTTTTCGTTTTCGTGTTTCGTTTTCGTCCGTCAAAATTTTTTCGTTTCGTTTTCGTGACGAATGTCTATTTTCGTTTCGTTTTCGTATACGAAAATTTTTTTTTGTGATTTTCGCACATCCCTGCACCAGACTCTTAATCGCTCTGTCGACCAAGAAAGGGGAAACACGACGGAGGGTCGAAACGAGCAGTGGCGACAGGAAAGGGGTAAAAGCAAGTGGAGCTTTTGCTGGAAAAATCACTGAAGAATTTTTCCTTTGTTCGGAATAAAGAGATAAAAAAATTTTTGTTTGTCTGTTTTTATTTTGTGGGATTTTTTAGGGAATAAGATTTTGTTTGATTTGTTAGACTCGGAGAAATTTCCCTTTGTTGGAATTGGGGAATAAAAGTGGGTGACTAGACCCTGGATCAAAATTCACCTAAGGTAAAAAATGGGATAAATTTTGAATTTAAGCCTTCCTATAGAGGAAAAGAAGAATTTTTAGAAAAATAGTGAACGGCAAAACGACAAATATAGAAGCTTCAAAGCAAGTTAGTTTTTTGTGCATATTAGACCAAGAAAGTTAGCAGAAAAAAGCATTCAAAACCCGTTTTTCTATAATTTTACAATGTTAAAATTGTTTGGGACATGAAAAAAACTGCTAAATTAATTTTTTGTTACATTTTTTGCTAAACTTTCCAAATGTTTGGCGCCGCAGGGAAGATTTTGAAAACCTTTGTTAACAGAATTGTGAACTTTGATGTTTTTGTTAATTTTGAAAAAATTTAAATGATTATATATTACTGGTAAAAGTTTTTGAAAAATTGCAATTTGATCTGACGGGAAAATTTTTGAAAAAATATCAGTAAGAAAATTTTGAAGAAATAATACCTCTGTTTAATTCAGTACTCATTAGTCTTTATTAATAGAGTATGTCAACTTTCTGGCATAAATGCACATGTATTAATCGTCCATATTTACAATGTCCATTCATTCATTCACCATCCCTTACATTTCACTTCATCATTTGTGGCACGAGCAATCCAATCGCAATCAATTGGCGCGAAAGTTGCTGTTTATGTTGAAATAAAAATGTTATTCTTTTTAATTTGCATTTTTTATATTGTAAAAATAATATTAATTAACCAATATTGTCCTTGAGCGAAAATGGGTGTTTATCATTGCATGAGCCCCCATTTAAAACGCCAATTTGAATCCAATTATTATCTCCAATTTTGCTTAACAGGGGACTGCCGCTGTCGCCCTTTAAAAAGCATTTTGTTTATAAATATAATTATTTTCTTTTTTATGCATTCACCGATTCCGTTTGGCTTGGCTCGGGCACAACGCAAATTTTGTCCTCCTTATCAAATTCAGTTATTTCATTCAAAATGGAATTCAATTGGTTATCATAAGAACCATCATCATTCCGTAAAACTTGGGAATTTTGAGCTTAATTAAGGTATATTAATATGTTTAGAATTGAATAAAATTTATAAATGATTTTCTATTTTATATATTTAAATTTATATTTAATTTGTGAGAACGGGGCATGAATACATATGTTACTGAATACCAAATTCAGTAAACCCTACCGGCTTTAGTGTTTTCGCCAACACATTCTTCCTTGGAAATCATGCGCATTGTACCGTACATCAGCTGGTCACTTGCACTGTGTATTCCACTTGAACACCATGGTTTTGTGATGCCCCATCCGGCAACAACAAATGGTTGTGAATTCGGCAAAGTTTTTGCAGCGTCAGTAAATTTATTGGAAAATGGGAGTTTTGAGTTTGAGTGTCCTTGAAAATGAATTTTGAAACAAAAAAAGGATATATAAATCTATTAAAAAAGCACAAATACACCAACCAATGCCGAATAAGCAAATGGGCCGAACGGTTGACGAAAAAGTGATTGGTTCCTCACTCTAACAAATAAAATTAAATCCCATTTGTTAATGGTATTTTAATTACCTCAATTAGTGCTAAATCAGGTTTATTTATCCATCCAATTTCCTTATTCGTTAAAGTGTTTTTTAAGACAACAGAAATGGCATTTTCTTTGAATTTGACACTTTTAATGCGCATTGTGTGCCTTTGTTTTGAACTATGAGTAGCACCATAGGTAACGATGTAGGGGCCTGCAATTACAAAAAATACATTTCAAGGGATTTTTAAATTTTCTATTTTTTATATTTGACTTAAAGATGCCCCAAATGGCATTTGAAAAGACTGTAATAAAACAGGGTCTAATATTTTTTTATACTATTTAAAAAAAAGATAAAAAAACGCATTATTAACAATACTTCCATCAGCAACACAATGCATTGCGGTCAAAATGTGTCGTGGGCCAATGATTGATGCGGTGCAAAATGGTTCATATGCTGTTTCATTGCTTGCTTCATAAGCTTTATTTATTAAATAAATTGGATGAATATTAATATATTTTATGATAATTGAAAATTATTAAAATAATTTTCAAAAAAAAAAAATATTATTCCCTTAAAAGGAAAAGTTTTTTAATGAATTAACTTCAAATTAAATTTTCATATTAAAATTGCTAAATTTAGAATTTTGACCAACTTTTGAAAATTGTAACTATTTATTTCTACGACAGCACCAAAAAATAATATTAAAAAACTCAATAAATAAGCATTTGAGAGCGGATATTGGTCTCTTTTTGCTTGATATTTTGGCAAATGTTATTCTGTGCCGATTTTTTGACAATTTAGAGGCTAATACGATGCAAAGTGCTTTCAAACCATCCAATGCTTTTTTATTTTGGGTTTTGTTGCTCCTAATTATTTATGCTTTTATTAGAAAGACCCTCAAGGCGTTGCAATGTGGCCATCCATGGCAATGCGCGGTCATCACCAACGGTGTATCCTTTTACGACCTAATTAAAAATCAACAAATATTCAAATATGCCTTAATTAGTATTCAAGATCTAATGATAATTGATTCCCCGCTTTAATTACATGGCTAATTTCCGGGTCCTCCGCGCTTCGTTCGTTGAATGGGTCAAAATTCGAAACTCCGCATTCCGAATAATCTTCTGTTGGTGGCGACAAAATTTTCTCGCATAATGAAAATTTTTTGCCGATTATACAGCAGAATAATAACAACAGAAATTTGGCAAACATTTTCTAAAAAAATTGTCTAAAACATTTTCAAAAATTAATAAATTATTTTCAATGAATTAAATGATAAGAATTTTTATGGATGGTAAAAGAGAAGCTGATATTTATAGGAAAATGTATAAAAGAATTCTTTTGCTCTTTTTAAATGATTACAAAAAAGGAGAATTGAAAAGCCAAAATATTTTACAAAGGAAATGGGAAAAACATATATTTATTATATACGTTTACTTTACGAATCATTTATATATATTTTTTAGTTTATAATTTACAAATTCTTATATAAATTTTGGATTTTCAATATAAGAAAAATCTTAAGTAGATTTTTTTTTTTGCTTTTAATGATTAGTTATCGAATTTATTTTTTTTTTAATATGAAAGTTTTCGATTTCACATTATTATCAATAAATATTAATATTTTCGGAAGGCAATTCTTAATATTATATTATTCAAAATAAATGAATATTCTTCATAATTAATCAACAAAATGTTTTCTGTTCTATGAATTTTCCTTCTATTTAATTCCTTTTTTCTATTTCCTCAAAAGTCGAAATCGGATGACAACGTTTCTTCTTCCTTTCCATGGCCAACGGAACTTTGTTGGCCTGGGTTGGCAATCACGTGGCTCGGACTCGGCACATTTTGGTGCGCGGAATTACCTTGAAAATTATTTTAATTTTCAAAAAATTATTTAAATTTTTTGTTTGCCTTTGCTTGGATGTCCAAAATGCACATCCGTAACTTCAATGTTAAGTGTTTGGCCAATTGCTTTGATTGCTTGGCTTTCCTGCTCAAATTGACTTTTCAAACTGTGCCATTCTGTGCCGGTGCCCGCGTGGCCAGCAGCAGCAGTGGCCAAGTCGAACATGGCACGGGCAAAGCCCAAATTGTACGGACACTCGTCCTCATAAGTGATTTCCATTTTCACAAAGGCTTAATAAGGTAATTTGCGCATTTAATTAAGTATTTTCTCATAAAAATTTCCCCCTAAATATATTTCTTTAATTATTTCGAAATTTGATATTTTCCCGTAATTTCACAATTAATTACTCTTCAGCTGTCGGTCGATTTCGTCCACAATTTGTGCCTCTCCTCTGCTGGGGCATCCGCCGCGAGAGGACAAATCTCTTTTTAACCCATCCACAGTACTTTTTGCGATTGAGCATACTGTAGATGCGTCCTCACCGACAGCAGAGAAAATGCCAATGTATTTGGACATCTCAGAAACCACTAGTTGACTGCCCGGACAGCACGGGAAATCTGGGAAATAATTTTAATGCTGAATTTTGTAAATTTAATTAATTATAACTTTGCTAATTTTAGATTTCGTTTAAACTGCTTTAAATATTTTTCAAATGTGATTTATTTTTTAATTTATTTTATTTGAATTTACTTGGCATTGCATTGCAACAGATCAAAAAGACTATTGGGAAGATGGAGAGCAGCAGAGAAGACATGGCAAAAAATATTTTTTTAAATTTAATTATGATTAAAAATGATTTTTTTGTTGTTTTGCAGATCGTTTAAATACCCCTTTTTATTTCCTTAATAGACGTGGTTTTTATTAGACAAAAACATACAAAAAATCTTTTTGCGGAAATTGGTGGATTTTCTTATAAGCTTTCACGTGAATTTACAAAGAAAACGAAAATCGTTGATAAAAATTTTTCTATAATTCAGCTTTTATTTTATTGTGTGATTCTATCAATCTATTTGCTTCGTGTTAAATTTTTATTGTAAAAAATTTGCTCCAAAAAAATTCTACAAACTTTCATTAATAAAATATTTTTTTTATCACTTAAATCAGTTCTCGAATTCGTCTTTGTTTGCTAAGGACGACCTTTGATTTCGGATTAGAGTCTTGGAAAATTAATGAGTCCTTTTTCGAAGAGTGTCCTGGGAAATGAGCATTAGAAAAAAAACATACGAAAAATACAATTTTTGAATCAAATATGCATAAAATCCCGAAATATGTAAATTAAGTAAAAAACCACGAAACATGTAAAAATGAGCAAAACATGGATTGTTCATTCAAATTGTGCCAAAACATGGACTGATCATTCAAAATGAGCAAAACACTGAGTGATAATTCAAAATGTGCCAAACTAGGCTTACCATTCAAATGTACCAAAATACGGCTTAACCATTCAAAAAGGTGCCAACGCATGACTAAATCATTGAAAAAATGCCAAAACATGGCCTGATCATCCATATAGTGCCAAAACAGGCCTGAAACTTGCTAAACTGACCTTGCCTGCAAGTGAATGCAAGACAATATTGGCCGGAAACGTTCGGGCATAGTCTAACTATCTTACATTTCCAAAATAGTTCTCAGTTCCCAATTTACAGGTAAGCGCTTAATCAATTAATTAATTACCTCCTTAATTAATTTTAAATTGTTACTCGAGCATGGGTTTAACATGGCGATGCTCAGCAGCAAGACAATTAGCGGCAAAAGAGCAAAGGCGTATTTCATTGCAATTTATTGGAATTTTATTGGGTTATTTTTATTTTATTTTTTTATATATAAATTGTAAAATGAATTTTTTTCAAAATTTTTGTCACTTTTTCAATTCCCTTTTTTTTTGTGAATCATTCACTATCCATCCAAACAAATGCTTCTTTCTGCTGCCTCTGGTTCTGATGATTAAATGAAATCATCTTCATCATTTAATAAGAATTTTTTATAATAATTTTAACGTAAAATATATTATTTAATTAAAAATTGTTAACAATCCATTATTAAGAGTACCTTTAAATTTTGCCTCACTATTCTAATATTTAAAAGTAGTTCTGTTTCAAATTTGTTTATTTTTAAATGTTTTTTTTTTTGCTAAATTTATTATTTTTATTATTTCCTATTTTCCCATTTTTTCACTATTTAATAATCAATTATAAAATGAAATCAAATAAAAAATAACTATTTCATTTTAAGCCGATTTTGCAGCTTAAGAATAAATATTAAATTCATAAATTAATGAGAAAAAAATCGTTTGATCCTGATTAAAACTACCAGGGTCAGTTCATGATTTCGCAGATGGACCTGGATTCCATGTTGGATCATAATCTAGATTTCATGTACAAAAATTAAATACCTAGCCAAGATTTCAAAAAATTTGCCCGGCAGCGCCTGTCAGCGCTGCCGGCCCAAAAACCCTTTATTTTCTTAAATAAAGTTTCAAAATCACCAAAATTAGCCAATTTTTGAACAAAATCTGTTGATAAATTGCATTTAGGTATTTAAATATCAAAATTTTCCCCGGAGGCTCTTTTAGCCACACCACAAATTTTTCATTGTCTCCTCCTTTCCTTTCCTTTCTCTCCTGTTTCTTTTCCTTTGCAATTTGCTCTCTCCTTTTCCCCATTCCCTCTTGACGCGTCTGTCCACTGTCTGCCCATCCCCGCGTCGACAGACCGGCAGACAGAAATGCACTATTTCGCTCCTTCCCTCCCCCTAATTAGAACTGTAGATAGAGGAGAAGAAATCTTTTTTTCTTTCTTACAACTATTTCTCTTGTTTTCTTCTTTTTCTTCTAACTATTTATTTCGTTTCTTTTTCTTTATAATCTCTCTCCCCTCAGCAAAATGCAAAATTTCTCATTTTCCTTTAGTATGTGGCAGGCAGAGATGTGTGCCGGTGCCCTCAAAAAAATTCGGCGATCGAAAATCGGCATTTCGATGGCTGAAAAAATTCGGAAATCGAAATTCAGAGCGCCAAAAATGTCGGAAACCGGCATTCCGACCCATTCCTTATATGTAGGAGTTTTCGCACATATTTAGTGTGTATTTGTGGATTAATTTTTACATATTTTATTTACATATTTTGCTATTTTTCTTATTTATATTTGCTTTTCAGCCCTATCGTTTAATTATTGTATATTGTATTATGTTTTGGTGGTTGTGTGCCGATTTCTCTAATTTGGCCGGCCTTTTTGGTTTCGCCAAAACAGTGAAGAACGATGAAAATGGGGGAGAAAGACAACAGAGGTGGACGAAATGGGAGGATGAAAAAAGACGAAAAGTAAATCGAAAATGCAAATTTTGGGGGGAAAATTTGAAATTTTAGGCCGAAATGGAGGCCCAATTTGGCACCATTTTCACATACGGCAATGAAAATAGCGGTGCGAATTTCTACAATTTTGGCAGCCAAAAATATGGCGCATTCGGAGGTTAATTTTTGATTAATTTGCAAAAATTTGATGAATTTATAACTGACGGATTATTCCAAATCGGTGATTAATTAAACGAATAATTTAAATTTCAGAATTCATTTAGAATTTTTCAAATTGTCTCAAAAATTCACAAATTTTTTGATTTTCTTTTTTCAGGTTTGAGTGTATAGTTCCGTTTATTCAGACAAAAAATTTTTTTCTAAAAGCATGAAAAAATGTTTCCTGGCGTTTTCTGGGGGCGTTGAACAATAGGAGCATCCATCCATTTCGACCAATTTCGAACCCCAGACTCGAATTAGTACAAAAGTCGAAACTCCAAGATTTTTTATTTGGTATTTTTGGTTGAAAACCGGCTTAAAATATGAAACAAACGAAAACTTACCATTATATTTTTCATTTTCGATTAAATCTTTTAATAAATCCTACAAAAAATCGGTACTTTTCTGTTTTGAAGGCACACCCATTTTTTAAAAAATGCAACAAACAGCATTCAATATTAATAGATTTATTTGGAGGCATAAAAGCAACAATTTCTGCCAAAATTTCCTCAAAAGCATCCGACGTGCGTCGTTTACAGTATCGCGCCAAAGAAACTCGCATAAATACGAGTCCAACATTTTTTTAAAAATTGGGGTTTGCCTTCAAAACAGGAAAGTACCAAAAAATCCTCGGTACTTATACAGTTTACAGGGTACTTTTAACATACATTTCCAGATGCCCTTAAATGTGTTAAATTTTCTTAGTAAGAAATTTCATAAATTTTTTTATGAAAAATTTCTAGGTTTGAAAATTTTTTTTAAAAAAAATTTCCGGGGGGGAAACGACGTGGGGGGGAAACGGCGGGGGGGGGGGAATGAAGTGCACCCCTGATCATGAATCCGGGCTCAGACCAACGCTACCAACTCTATTTTTGTTCGAGTTCGGGTCAGGGGTTCGAAATTGGCAAAAATGGGTGCTGTATTCGTGATCAGCGACCTCAAAAACCCCTTAAAAATTATTTTCATTAATTCCTAAAACACATTTATGGGCATCTGTGGAAATTTATGTTAAAAGTACCCTGTAAACTGTATAAGAAGTACCAAATCATCGGCACTTTTTTTTTTAGCGGTCAAATCCTTAAACTTTTGTCATTATTTTTGTAAAAAAATATCCCTGGATTTGATCATATTTTTCTATTGCCAGACACCGACGCGGTTCCATTTGCTGCTTCTGCTGCTGATGACCGTCAAAATTGGCCATTGTCCGACCGTTTGCTGCACACCCTGTGCACCGGGTTTGGCGCCGCTTTTCTGCTCCTCACGCTGCCCTTTTCATTGCCGTTCAGCTTAAAAGTGATTAGATGGGCCGGGTTATCTGCTCTCGCCCCGAAACTTTTATAAAAAAAAATATTAGCAATTTTTTCATATGAAATTTTCAAAAAAAAAATTTTTTGATTATCAGTGATTTTTTCAAAAATTTTTCCAAAAACCGCTGAAAATTTTCAATTTTTTTGAAATTTCTTACAAAAGTTTTTCTAACAACAAGATTTATTTATTTTTTTTTTTATTGCAATAGAGCGCAATTTTAATTTTTCGTCAAATTTTTTTTTTTTTTTGCAGTTCATCGGACCGTCTGAACGTTTGGTGATAATGCGACTCGGGCGTACTAAAGGTGGGGTTTAAAAAAATTTTCCACAATCTGTTGGACTAATTTTGAACCAGAAAAAACGAGAAATTAAATTTTTCAAAATCCCAAACGGCGGAACAGAAATTTTGTAAAAATTGGAAAATGCGCTTAAAAAAAAGAATTTTTGGTTAGCACCCCACCCAAAAAAAGAGGAGAATTTTTGGACAAATTCGCACAAAAATGAGAAAAGAATATGAGAAAATTTTTTGGTTTTATGAAAAGTTGTAAAAAAAATTTTCATTTTTCTAAAACGGCTGAAATAGACGAAACATTCGTGATCATCATCACAAATTACCCTAGAAATGAGTTTATTTGAAATTTTCAGGGGTGTCACAAAACCGAAAAGTACTCTTTCCACTCTCCCCTGTTTTTATTTATTTATTTTTTGGTGTCCATGGCCCCGGCGGCACTGTGCTGGTGTTGCCCTGGGTGGACAAAGCTGTCAAGGTCGACTTAAGGTACACTGTATAGCTACAGTAACAAAATTTTGTGCCAAATTAATTTTATTTTTTCATTTTTTTCGTCAGTGTGTCGAGCATTGAGCTGCCGCCCATCCAATCGCTCACCGCCGACCAGGGGATGGTCGAGCTGACGGTGACCGTACTCAGCCAAGTCACCGACCCCCTCGCTGCCTACTGTAGCATCCAAGACGTGAAGGAGGTGTTTTTTCATAAAAAAATTATTAAATTTCATAAAAATTTTGAAGTTCTCTTTCATTTTTTGCTTCAAAAACATTTTTAAGTTACGCGTCCGTTGTGCCAATAAACGCGAGCTTTTTGGAAATTGTTGTATTTTAATAAAGTGAATTTAGCCAAATATACGGCATTAAATTTTTACTTCATGGCATTTTATAAAACTAATTTTTACAAAATTACCCACAAAATATTTTAATTTTTCGACAAATTGCCCCTGCCTCTCCCTTACAATTAGCCCCTTTTTCAGACTTTGCATTCGTTGGCCTACGCGACGCTGTGCCGTCGACTCAGCAAACTGTTGCTCAGCGACCTGACCAGCGCGGACACCATGGAGAGAGTGCTGCTGGTCAAGTGCCAGGTTTGGTGGCAGGGGCAGTCCCAGGATTTCGGCTTACAATTAGACAAAACCATCCCGTTGGGCGATGTTTTTCTTCACTTTTTCCCCCTTCGTTAACGATACCCCCCCCCCCCCTTTTACAGCCGCCCCCCTTACGACGAACGAGGGGGGGGGGGGGGTGTCGAGACACCCCTTGTGAATGTATGCTCCTTATTTTACGTCGTTTTTCCCAAAAACTTTTCGGCGAAGTAAAAGTCCGGCGGCGGTGCCGAAAGGCGCCACGGTGGAAAATTTGAGAATTTTGGCGCCATATTCTTTCTAACAGATTTGCGTCAAAATGGTAACAATGCCTTAATCGGGACAATTTTGCGAGATTTTTTTGCAAATTTTAGAATTACAATAATTCTTTTGCCCAGGATGAGCTGAACGCGTTTGTGCGGCCCCGGGGCGTTTGCGTTGAGCGCGTGGCGCTCACTCGACTGAACGTGCTCAGAAAGGCGGACTCGAGCACCTCGGCCATGTCAGTGCTGCGCACGTTGGCACGCTCACAGTTCGGCCAGCAGTTGTTCGACCAGTTGGGCACCTCTTTTCTGGTACAAGAAAACTTTTTGAAAATTTTCTTGACAAATTCCACTAAAATTTCCAAAAAAAAAAAAAAAAATTCCGGCAACATATAATGGAACCATAATAGGCCAATTTTTTTTTCCAAATTTATCCAAAAATGGCAAAAATAGTCATTTTTGGCGAAAAACTGCTACAAATTCTTACTTTTTCTCCCTGGCGCTGAAAATTTTAAAATAAAATTTTAAAAATTTTGTAGTTTTTGGCCTTGGTAAAAAATTGTAAAAATAATCTTGAGTTTTGGGTCTAGAGATTTATTTTTGCACGTTCCATTGTCACATCTTTGCGCCAGTTTTCCTTGTCCTAGCAAATTTTATGGGAATTCCGACAAAATAAATTTTTAAACCTGATCATAAAAACAAAAGGTATTCTAAAAAAATTTCATGAAGAAAATTTGAAAAAAAAAAATGAAAAAATCGCTAGAAAAATTTTTTAATTTTTAAAAATTATTTGGGAAACAAAATTCGAAAAATTTTAACCTCACCCATTCACTAATTGTAAAAACTCGATTTATGAAAAGGAAAAATTTTACTTAAATTTTCAAAAATCTCACCGAAAGCCTCAAAATTCATGGTTTCAAGACGCTAAAATGAGATTTTTAAAGGCCCCGCAACCGCACAACAACCACTGCACTGCTCCGACCGCCACAACTCCGCTCACTCCCGAACTGATCATTGCCAACGACGACGACGGCAAAATGAATGGCAGTCAAATCGATGCCGCGTTTCAGCGGCACCAACAGCAGAGGACGGAAAGCGTAAGAAATTTTCAAAAAAAAATATTTTTGTGGAAAAAAAAACCAATTTAAATTGCAACGCCTTTCCGGGCCGCGCCACTCATCCATATTAAAGCGATTTTTTTTTTCAAATTTATGCAAAATCCTTTAAAAATTAATGGATTTAAATTTTGTGTGCATTAAAAAAAGTTTTCCAGCAATTTTTCAAAATTTATGTTGAATTACTAAGATTTTTCAAAAAATTCTCAAAAAATCATTGAAAAATAAAACTTAAAAATTTTTCAAAAAATGTTAAAAAAATTTTCATAAGAAAACCTCAAGGAAAAAATAAACGATTTTTTCAAGTTTTTATGATGATTAATTTTCAAAAATCTCCAAGAAATTGCTGAAAATTTTTTTAAGATTATTTCTATTTGAAAAAAAAAATTTTTGGATGGAGAAACGGGTGCTCAATTGGTTAATTTTTCATTTTCAAAAAAAAAATTTGATTGAAATTTCAATTTTTTCGTAAGTCAACCTCTTCGACTTCCGTCACCGCTCCGTTGTCACCGATCAGTGAAGCGGCTTCCTCTCTCACTGATCAGTCAGCTGATACCGTCGAGCAGCCGCAGCAGCGGCGCTTGGACGACGCCGATTTGGTGGCACTTTTGGAGCGCATCGGTGCCGCCCTCTGTCCGTCGCTTGTCCACCGCGTGGGGCGTCTGTTCCGCATCCGTTGCAGCGGCACATGTGCCGCCGCAACATCGACGGCAATGCCATTTGCCGAATTTGACATCGATTTACGCGTCGGGAATGGCTGGTGTGGATGGACATGGCAGCGCACTGGTGAGAGAAAAGATTTTTTTTTTTGAAGAGTGTCGGCTTCTTCCCTACCTTTTCGAATTTGAACATTCATACATTTTTAGGGGGGGGGGTCGGAAAAATTGGCCATTTTTTGGTGAAAAAAAGGTCATTGGCGACCGACCCCCCTTGGCAAAATTTTTTCGACCCACCCCCCTTTTTTATGTATGTGAACATTAGTTCAAACTAGGGTTGCTCCCCGACATGTTTCGGGGAATTACGAAAGTCGTAAATTGCACTTGAAATAAGATGGAAGTATCTTTAAATACGTTTTTAAGACTTTTTTGTTCTGGACTTTTTCTTTTTGTGTTTTTTAGACTTTTTATGAAAATTTCCTCCCCGACGAAAGTGTTGCTCCCCGAGCCGCGTCGTTGCCACAACCCAACTTTCTTTTTCACCTTTCCCTTTTTTTTCGCATTTTATTTTCCGACAATTTTTGTCTATGCTTTTCCCCCTCCCCCATTTTATTTTGTTTTGTCTATGCTTTCCCCCTCCCCTGAAGGTCCCCTTCCGCCATGCGACGTGCTTTTCACGCTGCACAAGGGCACTCTGTTCGCACTGCTCGACGGCACCGTGTCGCCGCTGTGCGCCTATTTGGAGGGCCGTGTCCAAATTGAGGGGCCGGTGGCGGACGCGGCACTGCTCAAACACTTGGCACAAGCAATTGGAGGAGTATCAGCAGCAACACAACCACCACAAGCAGCAGAGGAAGGAATGATGGGGATGGAACATGCGCAAGAAGGAGGGCGAGGAGGACAGATTTTGGATATTTAAATTGTAATTGTATATAAATGGGATGATAGATGGGCATAAAATGCCAAATTTGGCAAACCGAATTAGAAGAAATAAAGCAAGAGAGAGAGAGACGTTCTGCTGATTGTGAGGGGGATGGGACGGACACACATTCATAGAAGAATGACGAGAGAGAAAAGATCAGAGGGTTGAAGAGAGAGAGAGAGAGAGTGCGTGAAAATAAGGGGATAAAAAGCAGTTAGAAATCGGCACGAGAGATTGTCGCCAAATCTTAGTAAAATCACAATTTCAATAATTTTACTAAATTTCCGATGGCGTATCTTTTGCAGAGCTTGTCGTCGCGCCTATGGTAATATTATAGTGGTCCCCCCATTTTCCAAAAATTTTTTGTTTTCAAAAGTCATGAAAGTATGTTTCCGAAGGTTTTCGGGGTCACTGATCACGAATCCGGCGTCTATTTCGACCAATTCCTAATCCCAGACTCGAATTCGAACAAAAATTCGAAAACCTAAATTTTTTAGAATTTTGCATTTTTGTTTTAAAGTAGTCTAAATAACTTTTTATTTAAATTAATGAGTTCCTGTTTGATTCCGCGTATTTTGCACGGTTTTGAACCAAAAATGCAAAGTTCGAAAAATTTGAATTTTCGAGTTTTTGTTCGAATTTGGGTCTGGGATTAGGACTTGGCCGGAGTAGACGCCGGATTCGTGATCAGTGACCCCGAAAACCTACGGAAACATACTTTCATGACTTTTGAAAATAAAAAAATATTTTTGGAAAAAATGGGGGGTAACATCTAACCGCGCCTATTTCTTGTAATTCAAAAAAAAAAAAAAATTAATTATACTATTTATCAACTTTTCCATTTTCCATTCACCAATATTTTCCTTTAATTTTATCAGTCAAAAGTGATTAATTTTTCCTTGATTATTCAAATTTTTCAAAAAATTTTCACAATAACACAGAGTGGCTATTTTGCTGTCAAATTTTTGTAAAAATGTTCCAATAAAATTTGTTTTTGTTTTCTCTCTTTGACTGGCAGGCTTCGGTTTCAATTATTTCGACATTCGAAATCGCCGCTCCTTTTTGTATCATTCTGCTTTTCATTTTATAAAAATTATATATAAATTTTTGTATTTTTTTTGTCGTTATATTATTGATCTCACTCACTTTGGTTCCCCCCAAATTTGTCCCATTTTTTTTGTCGTCCTTTCCATTGTCATTTATTTGTCCTTTCCACCGATCGTTTCATCCATTTTTTTTTTGTCGTTGGTGTTTCTGTGGCGTTTTATTATGATTGATGTATATGCATTTTAATAACACGTGGCTTTTCGCGATCCCAGCAGCAGCGGCAGATAAATGTTTTTGCTTGCTCATTTCTCTACGGTTGAATTTGTTTAACGACAAAACAGAAAATTATGCACAGCAAAAATGTTTTTTTCTCTCATTTTTTCAAATTAATATTTTTTTAAATTTAAGCATTTTTATATAAATACAAATAAATATGAGCGCGGAGCGGAAAAAATCCATTTTATTTTTGTTCGATGTGGACGGAACATTGACGGCGTCACGACAGGTGGTGATGATTAGGGCTTATATTTATAGGTGCTAAAAACCGCCGAAATAGGTAGGTTTTAGGAGCTAAAAAACGCCCAAAATAGGTGCTAAAAATGGGAAAATATATGCCAAAAAAGTTCCGAATTTGGGGGGTGTAAATTAAAATGTGAAAACTGAAAAATATTTTTAATAATTTGGAAATATTTTAAAAATTTTAGGAAAATTAAATATTACAATCAAGCTCGTAAAAAATCACAAAGAAAATTTTTCAGAGAAAATTAGTATTTTCTAAAGATACATTTCTAGAAAAAAATGTAATACACCAAACATAACTTTGATGAATGTCGAGACTCGGCGGCGAGATTTTGTGGTGCACCCTTTCGTTCATTAAAAGTCAATTTAGCCATACAATAATTGGTATATTTGATAGCCCTAAAATGGCTCTATTTTAGGAAAATTTTAGAAAGTTTAATAAAAAGAATTTTAAGATTTCTTGTAATATTATTTTCTTTAAAATATTCTCGAAATTTCAATATTTTTCAAAATTGTTCATTTTTTAAATGAGGGGAGAGGGATGGCAAGATGAGTTCGAAATGGTCGAAACAAGTGCCCGGGTCGTATTCTTCGACCCCTGAAAACCTATAAAAACAATGTAATTATTTTTAATTTTTTAAAAAATGTTACCGCGTTGATTTTTGTCGAATTGTCATTAATTCGTGCCATTGTCCATTTTTTTGATTGCCTTATTTTAATTACTCTAATTACCTTTTTTTCACTTTTTGATTAGTCAATTACGCCGTCAATGCTCGCCTTTATGCACTCGGTGAAGAGCCGTGTGCCTGTTGCGGTGGTGGGCGGTTCGGACCTGGACAAAATTTTTGAACAGCTCGGCGGCACGCAACAACGCGACCAGTGCTTGGCCCTGTTCGATTTTGTTTTTGCCGAAAATGGTCTCACCGGATTCAAAGGCACTGAGCCGATGCCATCGGAGGTGGCAACAAAAGGGAGAAACGCGAAAAACATTTTTATTTTTGAATTTCCAAATATAAAATTAGTTGTTAATGCGCTTTCATTTAACAAATTCGAACAAAGGATCCCCCAAAAGATTGGCAAATTTTTTAAGCGCTTGTTTTTTACTATCAGTATTTTGTGACTAAATTCAGAATGGTTTTGGTTTTAGGAATAATACCCCTATAGATTTTCATTTTTTAGTTTTCTTCCCTCTTCCATTAGCGAAAAGGCAATCATGAAGAATGGGGGTCCCATATAATTCAAAAAAAAAAAATTTTTTTTTTAAAGTTGTTAAAACAACTTTTTATGAGGTTTTCAGGGGCGCTGATCACGAATATGATTATCTATTTCGAACCCCGGACCCGAACTCGAACAGAAGTCGAAAACTCATTTTTCACAAAAACCCAACTTTATTGTCTGAACCAATTCAAGTGCATGTAATGAATAGAAAATGGGTTTCATGGACATTACTTGTATTTGAATTGATTTTGGACAACTAAAGGTGGATTTTGGTTAAAGATGAATTTTCAAAAAGGTGAATTTTTGTTAAAAAGGAGTTTCGACTTTTGTTCGAGTTCGGGTCCGGGGGTCCGAACATGGTCGAAATGGATAGCATATTCGTGATCGCATCCCCGAAAAGCTCAGGGTTCTCGTTTTTATCCCAAATAATAAAGTAAAATACGGGACCCACATTCTTCATGATTACCGAAAAATATTTATGAATTTATTTTCAAAAAATTGGTAAAAAAAGAAACATTCTTTTATATATTTGGAAAAATGTAAATATTCTAATATATTTTTTTAAAGTCAATCAGCAAACAATTGGGAGAGGCGAAGTGCCAAGAACTGACCAATTTCTGCCTAAGGCAAGGCATCATAAAATAAATGAAATTTATATAATCATCTAATTTCCCTACCACAGGTACATGTCCGACATTGAGTTGCCATTGAAGCGCGGAAATTTTGTTGAGCATCGCAATGGAATGGTAAAATACTTTATTTGCTTTCTGTATAACATATACTGTATTTTCTGCATAATTCATATTGTTCCAAAAGAGGATACTGTAGCGTTTTCCATTTTTACCAATATTTAGACCATTTTCTGATTGCACCTCTCTCTCTCTATCGTTCTCTTTCTCTTTTTCTCCTCTCCCTCTCTCGCTTGCTCTTTATCTCTACCGTTCTCTAACTCTCTCATCTCTTAATCACTACCATTCTCTCTGTCTCCTCTTTTTTTTCTCTCTAACACCAAAATGCTTCCAACTACTTCCAAACAGATCAACGTGTCGCCGATTGGGCGAAGCTGTTCCCAGTCGGAACGTGACCAATTCGTGCAGTTTGAGCGCTCGTCGCCTGTCCGCGCCCAATTTGTCGAGGCATTGCGCCAACGATTCCCAATTGAACAGTACGGACTGGTCTTCTCAATCGGGGGACAGATCAGCATTGGTTGGTGGTGCACTCTCTGTTGAAAAGACGGTTACAAAACATTTTTTTAAATACATTTAGACACAAAATGGCAAATGACCTTTACTATTAATAAGTATTTTTGACACAATTTTGAGATTTGAGAGAAACCTCACGAAAATTTATCTAGAAAATTTCTTTTTGTCTATTGCGTGACGGCCTGTGTGAAAAGTGGACGCAGATGTTTCTCTGTATGGCGCTTTTATACAATTTGGATTTAAAAATATTTTACAAAAAAGAAATTAACTTTTTTTTTTTTTTGCATTTTAAAAATGATTAAGATTCTTTATTTCATTTCAATTGATAAATTTGTTTCAAACCCATAAAAAAATGAACAGCAGATATGCGGCAGCCAAAAAAAAACTGGAAAGGATTTGGTGGGAAAAAAATAGTTCCAAAATTTCATAAAAATTTTTCAAGAATAAACCAGATGTGATAGAAAATTTTATTGGGCTCGAAAACCAGAACTTTAGCAAATTAGCTTCAAATCTATTATTTTTAATTTATCATATCAAGAATTTTTCGCCTTCCATTACGGTTTTTTTGAAAATAGTAGTGTAAGTTGCTAACTTGATTTGCCGAAAAATTGTCCAAATATTGTGATTTTAAGGCAATTTAAAAAAATAAAGGCTTTAAGGACCCGGCGGTGCCGCGATAGGCGCCGCCGAAATTTTTTTTTATTGAATTTTGGTTAGTTTTTTAACAGAGTTTTGTCGAAAAAATAAAACAAATTTTGGCTAGAAATTTAAAATTTCTAAATAAATTATTGATATTTTGCCACAAAATTTCATATTTTGACAAGAAGTTAGAGAAATAAAAACAAAATTGTGCCAATACCACCAAATCAGATCATTTCTTAGAAATAAGAATAGAACTGGATCAAACCAAAAAAAAGTTGCAAATTATTAATTTTTATAATTATTTTGTTTAGATGTTTTTCCTGTCGGTTGGGACAAGACTTTCTGTTTGCGTTATCTGAAACCGCACTTCGAATCAATCCATTTTTTTGGGGACAAAACCTCAAAAGTATGCACCAATTATTGTGTTCCATTACGATCATACGTGGACAAGGGGGGGGGGGGGTCAAGGGGGGGGGGGTCAATTTCGTAAATCGTACGGGGGTCCGAGGCAATTTCGTAAAATTTTCGGCCAAATGCGAAAAAGCACTGGTAAAGATGGGAAATTTTTACGACATTGAAAGAAAAAATGAAAATTTTATGCAAAAAACCCAAAATTTTTACGATTTTGAATTGTATTTCGTTAAAAATTTCACGAAATTGAATTTCGTTTTTCTATTTCGTTAAAATTTTACGAAATTGAATTTCGGTTTCCTGTTTCTTAAATTTTTGTCGAAATTCTATTTCATTTTTTCCTATTTCGTAAATTTTTTACGAAATTGAATTTTGTTTTTTTATTTCGTTAAAATTTTACGAATTGAATTTCGTTTTTCTCTTTTGTAATTTTTTTTTACGAAATATACTATTTTTTTGCAAAAATCTGCTAACAAATGCACTGCGATTCAAAAAAAAAAAAAAGGTCGACAGAAAAATTTTTGAGCGATTTTTTCAATTTCGTAAAATTTTTGGCCTCTGAGGGGGGGGGGGGGGTGGGGGGGTATTTCGTAAAGGCAAATTTTTGACCCCCCCGTTGTCCATGTATGATTACGATATTATAACTAGAAAGATGAGCGAGCCTTTATGGCAAATTAATTTTCCAGGGCGGTAATGACTACGAAATTTTCGAGCACTCCGATACAATGGGCCATACTGTAACAAGCCCGGACAATTGTCGTACGGTAGTGGAGAAAACGCTGGCCGAGTTGGGCTTGTGAGAATCAGTGATGTTTTATGGAATTGTGCATTTATTTTGTGTTTATTATTTTAAATGTATTATTCCATTTTTTTCTTCGTTTTTATTAATTTATTACTGTAATTCAAATTTCCTTTTTTCAAAGTGTTAATTGCTTATTAAAAATAAAATTTCAAAACCCGTTTTATTTGCAAGTATCAAAATAATATTGGGCAATATATATATACTGTAAATCAGTTGCCAGGGGCCCTAGTCCAGGTCCTGAATTTAAAAATTCATAAAATATTTTTAATTCGAAACATGATATATTATTGCAGATTGAATTTTTTTTTATAAAAATAATTGATCTTTGCTTTGTGAAGACGGGTCGAAGCCTTTTAAATGAAAATATAATAAAAAATTAAATTAACTTAATTATTTTCCTTGTATAGATTGTTTCGTCATAAATTTTTTATGACTAATGTCATATGCAGTGCCAGCCGAAAAAATACTTGAAAAAGCTAAAAAAGAAAAAATTAAATAAATTCAAAAGGGAAAAAAGGAAAAAAGCTTACAACACCTTCGATTCCCAGGACGTCTCCGTTCCAAGTACTAAGAAGGCCCAACGTTGCTTAACTTGCCAGATCGGACGGGATGGCGTGCTTTCAACGTGGTATGGTCGTAACCGAAAGGACAACAATTAAAATCATTTAAATAGACATATTTAAAAGAGCCCATTTTCTTGTTTTTCATAAGAGCATTTTATTTAAAAAAATAGGCAAATTCGCCTTAAATTAGTACGACTAAAATTGAAATTTTCATTAAAAAATTTCAAGATGAAACAAAACTAAAATAATTAAAAAGAAAAAATATTCAAATTTATTTTTTAATTAAATAAAAAACAATGTCATATGCAGTGCCAGCCGAAAAAAGATTTGAAAAAGCTAAAAAAGAAAAAATTAAATAAATTCAAAAGGGAAAAAAGGAAAAAAGCTTACAACACCTTCGATTCCCAGGACGTCTCCGTTCCAAGTACTAAGAAGGCCCAACGTTGCTTAACTTGCCAGATCGGAAGGGATGGCAGTGCTTTCAACGTGGTATGGTCGTAAGCGAAAGGAAACAATTAAAATTATTTAAATAGACATCTTTAAAAGAGCCCATTTTCTTGCTTTTTCATAAGAGCATTTTATTAAAAAAAATAGGCAAATTCGCTTTAAATTAGTACGACTAAAATTGAAACTTTCATTAAAAAATTTCAAGAATGAAACAAAATTAAAATAAATCAAAACAAAATATTCAAATTTATTTTTTAATTAAATAAAAAACAATGTCATATGCAGTGCCAGCCGAAAAAATACTTGAAAAAACTAAAAAAGTAAAAATTAAATAAATTTAAAAGGAAAAAAGGAAAAAAGCTTACAACACCTTCGATTCCCAGGACGTCTCCGTTCCAAGTACTAAGAAGGCCCAACGTTGCTTAACTTGCCAGATCGGACGGGATGGCGTGCTTTCAACGTGGTATGGTCGTAAGCGAAAGGACAACAATTAAAATTATTTAAATAGACATCTTTAAAAGAGCCCATTTTCTTGCTTTTTCATAAGAGCATTTTATTAAAAAAATAGGCAAATTTGCCTTAAATTAGTACGACAAAAATTGAAACTTTCATTAAAAAATTTCAAGAATGAAACAAAACTAAAATAAATCAAAAAAAAAATATTCAAATTTATTTTTTAATTAAATAAAAAACAATGTCATATGCAGTGCCAGCCGAAAAAATACTGGAAAAAACTAAAAAAGTAAAAATTAAATAAATTTAAAAGGAAAAAAGGAAAAGAGCTTAGAACACCTTCGATTCCCAGGACGTCTCCGTTCCAAGTACTAAGAAGGCCCAACGTTGCTTAACTTGCCAGATCGGACGGGATGGCGTGCTTTCAACGTGGTATAGTCGTAGGCGAAAAGACAACAATTAAAATTATTTAAATAGACATATTTAAAAGAACCCATTTTCTTGTTTTTTCATAAAGCATTTTACTAAAAAAATAGGCAAATTTGCCTTAAATTAGTACGCCTAAAATTGAAATTTGCATTAAAAAATTTCAAGAATGAAACAAAACTAAAATAAATCAAAAAAAAAATATTCAAATTTATTTTTTAATTAAATAAAAAACAATGTCATATGCAGTGCCAGCCGAAAAAATACTTGAAAAAACTAAAAAAGTAAAAATTAAATAAATTTAAAAGGAAAAAAGGAAAAGAGCTTAGAACACCTTCGATTCCCAGGACGTCTCCGTTCCAAGTACTAAGAAGGCCCAACGTTGCTTAACTTGCCAGAACAAACGGGATGGCGTGCTTTCAACGTGGTATAGTCGTAAGCGAAAAGACAACAATTAAAATTATTTAAATAGACATATTTAAAAGAACCCATTTTCTTGTTTTTCATAAAGCATTTTACTAAAAAATAGGCAAATTTGCCTTAAATTAGCACGACAAAAATTGAAACTTTCATTAAAAAATTTCAAGAATGAAACAAAATTAAAATAAATCAAAAGAAAAATATTCAAATTTATTTTTTAATTAAACAAAAAACAATGTCATATGCAGTGCCAGCCGAAAAAATACTTGAAAAAACTAAAAAAGTAAAAATTAAATAAATTTAAAAGGAAAAAAGGAAAAAAGCTTAGAACACCTTCGATTCCCAGGACGTCTCCGTTCCAAGTACTAAGAAGGCCCAACGTTGCTTAACTTGCCAGAACAAACGGGATGGCGTGCTTTCAACGTGGTATAGTCGTAAGCGAAAAGACAACAATTAAAATTATTTAAATAGACATATTTAAAAGAACCCATTTTCTTGTTTTTTCATAAGAGCATTTTATTAAAAAAATAGGCAAATTTGCCTTAAATTATTACGACAAAAATTGAAACTTTCATTAAAAAATTTCAATAATGAAACAAAATTAAAATAAATCAAAAGAAAATATTCAAATTTATTTTTTAATTAAATAAAAAACAATGTCATATGCAGTGCCAGCCGAAAAAATACTTGAAAAAACTAAAAAAGTAAAAATTAAATAAATTTAAAAGGAAAAAAGGAAAAAAGCTTAGAACACCTTCGATTCCCAGGACGTCTCCGTTCCAAGTACTAAGAAGGCCCAACGTTGCTTAACTTGCCAGAACAAACGGGATGGCGTGCTTTCAACGTGTTATAGGTCATAAGCGAAAGGACAACAATTAAAATTATTTAAATAGACATCTTTAAAAGAGCCCATTTTCTTGTTTTTCATAAAGCATTTTACTAAAAAATAGGCAAATTTGCCTTAAATTAGCACGACAAAAATTGAAACTTTCATTAAAAAATTTCAAGAATGAAACAAAATTAAAATAAATCAAAAGAAAAATATTCAAATTTATTTTTTAATTAAATAAAAAACAATGTCATATGCAGTGCCAGCCGAAAAAATACTTGAAAAAACTAAAAAAGTAAAAATTAAATAAATTTAAAAGGAAAAAAGGAAAAGAGCTTAGAACACCTTCGATTCCCAGGACGTCTCCGTTCCAAGTACTAAGAAGGCCCAACGTTGCTTAACTTGCCAGATCGGACGGGATGGCGTGCTTTCAACGTGGTATAGTCGTAAGCGAAAAGACAACAATTAAAATTATTTAAATAGACATATTTAAAAGAACCCATTTTCTTGTTTTTTCATAAAGCATTTTATTAAAAAAATAGGCAAATTTGCCTTAAATTAGTACGCCTAAAATTGAAATTTTCATTAAAAATTTCAAGAATGAAACAAAACTAAAATAAATCAAAAAAAAAATATTCAAATTTATTTTTTAATTAAATAAAAAACAATGTCATATGCAGTGCCAGCCGAAAAAATACTTGAAAAAACTAAAAAAGTAAAAATTAAATAAATTTAAAAGGAAAAAAGGAAAAGAGCTTAGAACACCTTCGATTCCCAGGACGTCTCCGTTCCAAGTACTAAGAAGGCCCAACGTTGCTTAACTTGCCAGAACAAACGGGATGGCGTGCTTTCAACGTGGTATAGTCGTAAGCGAAAAGACAACAATTAAAATTATTTAAATAGACATATTTAAAAGAACCCATTTTCTTGTTTTTTCATAAAGCATTTTACTAAAAAATAGGCAAATTTGCCTTAAATTAGCACGACAAAAATTGAAACTTTCATTAAAAAATTTCAAGAATGAAACAAAATTAAAATAAATCAAAAGAAAAATATTCAAATTTATTTTTTAATTAAACAAAAAACAATGTCATATGCAGTGCCAGCCGAAAAAATACTTGAAAAAACTAAAAAAGTAAAAATTAAATAAATTTAAAAGGGAAAAAGGAAAAAAGCTTACAACACCTTCGATTCCCAGGACGTCTCCGTTCCAAGTACTAAGAAGGCCCAACGTTGCTTAACTTGCCAGATCGGACGGGATGGCGTGCTTTCAACGTGGTATAGTCGTAAGCGAAAAGGACAACAATTAAAATTATTTAAATAGACATATTTAAAAGAACCCATTTTCTTGTTTTTTCATAAAGCATTTTACTAAAAAATAGGCAAATTTGCCTTAAATTAGCACGACAAAAATTGAAACTTTCATTAAAAAATTTCAAGAATGAAACAAAATTAAAATAAATCAAAAGAAAAATATTCAAATTTATTTTTTAATTAAACAAAAAACAATGTCATATGCAGTGCCAGCCGAAAAAATACTTGAAAAAACTAAAAAAGTAAAAATTAAATAAATTTAAAAGGAAAAAAGGAAAAAAGCTTAGAACACCTTCGATTCCCAGGACGTCTCCGTTCCAAGTACTAAGAAGGCCCAACGTTGCTTAACTTGCCAGAATCAAACGGGATGGCGTGCTTTCAACGTGGTATAGTCGTACGCGAAAAGACAACAATTAAAATTATTTAAATAGACATATTTAAAAGAGCCCATTTTCTTGCTTTTTCATAAAGCATTTTATTAAAAAAATAGGCAAATTTGCCTTAAATTAGCACGACAAAAATTGAAACTTTCATTAAAAAATTTCAAGAATGAAACAAAATTAAAATAAATCAAAAGAAAAATATTCAAATTTATTTTTTAATTAAATAAAAAACAATGTCATATGCAGTGCCAGCCGAAAAAATACTTGAAAAAACTAAAAAAGTAAAAATTAAATAAATTTAAAAGGAAAAAAGGAAAAGAGATTAGAACACCTTCGATTCCCAGGACGTCTCCGTTCCAAGTACTAAGAAGGCCCAACGTTGCTTAACTTGCCAGATCGGACGGGATGGCGTGCTTTCAACGTGGTATAGTCGTACGCGAAAAGACAACAATTAAAATTATTTAAATAGACATATTTAAAAGAGCCCATTTTCTTGTTTTTTCATAAAGCATTTTACTAAAAAAATAGGCAAATTTGCCTTAAATTAGCACGACAAAAATTGAAACTTTCATTAAAAAATTTCAAGAATGAAACAAAATTAAAATAAATCAAAAGAAAAATATTCAAATTTATTTTTTAATTAAATAAAAAACAATGTCATATGCAGTGCCAGCCGAAAAAATACTTGAAAAAACTAAAAAAGTAAAAATTAAATAAATTTAAAAGGAAAAAAGGAAAAGAGATTAGAATACCTTCGATTCCCAGGACGTCCCCGTTCCAAGTACTAAGAAGGCCCAACGTTGCTTAACTTGCCAGAACAAACGGGATGGCGTGCTTTCAACGTGTTATGGTCATAAGCGAAAGGACAACAATTAAAATTATTTAAATAGACATCTTTAAAAGAGCCCATTTTCTTGCTTTTTCATAAAGCATTTTATTAAAAAATAGGCAAATTTGCCTTAAATTAGTACGACAAAAATTGAAACTTTCATTAAAAAATTTCAAGAATGAAACAAAATTAAAATAAATCAAAAAAAATATTCAAATTTATTTTTTAATTAAATAAAAAACAATGTCATATGCAGTGCCTGCCGAAAAAATACTTGAAAAAACTAAAAAAGTAAAAATTAAATAAATTTAAAAGGAAAAAAGGAAAAGAGCTTAGAACACCTTCGATTCCCAGGACGTCCCCGTTCCAAGTACTAAGAAGGCCCAACGTTGCTTAACTTGCCAGATCGGACGGGATGGCGTGCTTTCAACGTGGTATGGTCGTAAGCGAAAGGACAACAATTAAAATTATTTAAATAGACATCTTTAAAAGAGCCCATTTTCTTGCTTTTTCATAAAGCATTTTATTAAAAAAATAGGCAAATTTGCCTTAAATTAGCACGACAAAAATTGAAACTTTCATTAAAAAATTTCAAGAATGAAACAAAATTAAAATAAATCAAAACAAAATATTCAAATTTATTTTTTAATTAAATAAAAAACATTGTCATATGCAGTGCCTGCCGAAAAAATACTTGAAAAAACTAAAAAAGTAAAAATTAAATAAATTTAAAAGGAAAAAAGGAAAAGAGCTTAGAACACCTTCGATTCCCAGGACGTCTCCGTTCCAAGTACTGAGAAGGCCCAACGTTGCTTAACTTGCCAGATCGGACGGGATGGCGTGCTTTCAACGTGGTATAGTCGTAGGCGAAAAGGACAACAATTAAAATTATTTAAATAGACATCTTTAAAAGAGCCCATTTTCTTGCTTTTTCATAAAGCATTTTATTAAAAAAATAGGCAAATTTGCCTTAAATTAGCTACGACAAAAATTGAAACTTTCATTAAAAAATTTCAAGAATGAAACAAAATTAAAATAAATCAAAAGAAAAATATTCAAATTTATTTTTTAATTAAATAAAAAACAATGTCATATGCAGTGCCAGCCGAAAAAATACTTGAAAAAACTAAAAAAGTAAAAATTAAATAAATTTAAAAGGAAAAAAGGAAAAGAGCTTAGAACACCTTCGATTCCCAGGACGTCTCCGTTCCAAGTACTAAGAAGGCCCAACGTTGCTTAACTTGCCAGATCGGACGGGATGGCGTGCTTTCAACGTGGTATGGTCGTAAGCGAAAAGACAACAATTAAAATTATTTAAATAGACATATTTAAAAGAACCCATTTTCTTGCTTTTTCATAAAGCATTTTACTAAAAAATAGGCAAATTTGCCTTAAATTAGTACGACAAAAATTGAAACTTTCATTAAAAAATTTCAAGAATGAAACAAAATTAAAATAAATCAAAAGAAAAATATTCAAATTTATTTTTTAATTAAATAAAAAACAATGTCATATGCAGTGCCAGCCGAAAAAATACTTGAAAAAACTAAAAAAGTAAAAATTAAATAAATTTAAAAGGAAAAAAGGAAAAGAGCTTAGAACACCTTCGATTCCCAGGACGTCTCCGTTCCAAGTACTAAGAAGGCCCAACGTTGCTTAACTTGCCAGAACGAACGGGATGGCGTGCTTTCAACGTGGTATAGTCGTAAGCGAAAAGACAACAATTAAAATTATTTAAATAGACATATTTAAAAGAACCCATTTTCTTGTTTTTTCATAAAGCATTTTACTAAAAAATAGGCAAATTTGCCTTAAATTAGTACGACAAAAATTGAAACTTTCATTAAAAAATTTCAATAATGAAACAAAATTAAAATAAATCAAAAAAAATATTCAAATTTATTTTTTAATTAAATAAAAAACAATGTCATATGCAGTGCCAGCCGAAAAAATACTTGAAAAAACTAAAAAAGTAAAAATTAAATAAATTTAAAAGGAAAAAAGGAAAAGAGCTTAGAACACCTTCGATTCCCAGGACGTCTCCGTTCCAAGTACTAAGAAGGCCCAACGTTGCTTAACTTGCCAGATCGGACGGGATGGCGTGCTTTCAACGTGGTATGGTCGTAAGCGAAAGGACAACAATTAAAATTATTTAAATAGACATATTTAAAAGAGCCCATTTTCTTGCTTTTTCATAAAGCATTTTATTAAAAAATAGGCAAATTTGCCTTAAATTAGTACGACAAAAATTGAAACTTTCATTAAAAAATTTCAAGAATGAAACAAAATTAAAATAAATCAAAAAAAAATATTCAAATTTATTTTTTAATTAAATAAAAAACATTGTCATATGCAGTGCCTGCCGAAAAAAATACGAAAAAACTAAAAAAGTAAAAATTAAATAAATTTAAAAGGGAAAAAGGAAAAAAGCTTACAACACCTTCGATTCCCAGGACGTCTCCGTTCCAAGTACTAAGAAGGCCCAACGTTGCTTAACTTGCCAGATCGGACGGGATGGCGTGCTTTCAACGTGGTATGGTCGTAAGCGAAAGGACAACAATTAAAATTATTTAAATAGACATATTTAAAAGAGCCCATTTTCTTGCTTTTTCATAAAGCATTTTATTAAAAAATAGGCAAATTTGCCTTAAATTAGTACGACAAAAATTGAAACTTTCATTAAAAAATTTCAAGAATGAAACAAAATTAAAATAAATCAAAAAAAAATATTCAAATTTATTTTTTAATTAAATAAAAAACAATGTCATATGCAGTGCCAGCCGAAAAAATACTTGAAAAAACTAAAAAAGTAAAAATTAAATAAATTTAAAAGGAAAAAAGGAAAAGAGCTTAGAACACCTTCGATTCCCAGGACGTCTCCCGTTCCAAGTACTAAGAAGGCCCAACGTTGCTTAACTTGCCAGATCGGACGGGATGGCGTGCTTTCAACGTGGTATGGTCGTAAGCGAAAAAGACAACAATTAAAATTATTTAAATAGACATATTTAAAAGAGCCCATTTTCTTGCTTTTTCATAGAGCATTTTATTAAAAAATAGGCAAATACGCCTTAAATTAGTATGACTTAAATTGAAATTTTCATTAAAAAATTTCAAGAATGAAACAAAATTAAAATAAATCAAGAAAAAATATTCAAATTTATTTTTTAATTAAATAAAAAACATTGTCATATGCAGTGCCAGCCGAAAAAATACTTGAAAAAACTAAAAAAGTAAAAATTAAATAAATTTAAAAGGAAAAAAGGAAAAGAGCTTACAACACCTTCGATTCCCAGGACGTCTCCGTTCCAAGTACTAAGAAGGCCCAACGTTGCTTAACTTGCCAGATCGGACGGGATGGCGTGCTTTCAACGTGGTATGGTCAGTAAGCGAAAGGACAACAATTAAAATTCTTTAAATAGACATCTTTAAAGAGCCCATTTTCTTGCTTTTTCATAAAGCATTTTATTAAAAAAATAGGCAAATTTGCCTTAAATTAGTACGACAAAAATTGAAACTTTCATTAAAAAATTTCAATAATGAAACAAAATTAAAATAAATCAAAAAAAATATTCAAATTAATTTTTTAATTAAATAAAAACATTGTCCTATGCAGTGCCTGCCGAAAAAAATACTGAAAAAACTAAAAAGTAAAAATTAAATAAATTTAAAAGGAAAAAAGGAAAAGAGCTTAGAACACCTTCTATTCCCAGGACGTCCCCGTTCCAAGTACTAAGAAGGCCCAACGTTGCTTAACTTGCCAGATCGGACGGGATGGCATGCTTTCAACGTGGTATGGTCATAAGCGAAAGGACAACAAATAAAATTATTTAAATAGACATCTTTAAAAGAGCCCATTTTCTTGCTTTTTCATAAAGCATTTTATTAAAAAATAGGCAAATTTGCCTTAAATTAGTACGACAAAAATTGAAACTTTCATTAAAAAATTTCAAGAATGAAACAAAATTAAAATAAATCAAAAAAAAATATTCAAATTTATTTTTTAATTAAATAAAAAACATTGTCATATGCAGTGCCAGCCAAAAAAAGACTTGAAAAAACTAAAAAAGTAAAAATTAAATGAATTTAAAAGGGGAAAAAGGAAAAAAGCTTACAACGCCTTCGATTCCCAGGACGTCTCCGTTCCAAGTACTAAGAAGGCCCAAAGTTGCTTAACTTGCCAGATCGGACGGGATGACGTGCTTTCAACGTGGTATGGTCGTAAGCGAAAGGACAACAATTAAAATTATTTAAATAGACATATTTAAAAGAGCCCATTTTCTTGTTTTTCATAGACCATTTTATTAAAAAAATAGGCAAATACGCCTTAAATTATTATGACTTAAATTGAAATTTTGATTAAAAAATTTCAAGAATGAAACAAAATTAAAATAAATCAAAAAAAATATTCAAATTTATTTTTTAATTAAATAAAAAACAATGTCATATGCAGTGCCAGCCGAAAAAATACTTGAAAAAACTAAAAAAGTAAAAATTAAATAAATTTAAAAGGAAAAAAGGAAAAGAGCTTAGAACACCTTCGATTCCCAGGACGTCTCCGTTCCAAGTACTAAGAAGGCCCAACGTTGCTTAACTTGCCAGATCGGACGGGATGGCGTGCTTTCAACGTGGTATGGTCGTAAGCGAAAGGACAACAATTAAAATTATTTAAATAGACATATTTAAAAGAGCCCATTTTCTTGTTTTTCATAAAGCATTTTACTAAAAAAATAGGCAAATTTGCCTTAAATTAGTACGACAAAAATTGAAACTTTCATTAAAAAATTTCAAGAATGAAACAAAATTAAAATAAATCAAAAAAAATATTCAAATTTATTTTTTAATTAAATAAAAAACAATGTCATATGCAGTGCCAGCCGAAAAAATACTTGAAAAAACTAAAAAAGTAAAAATTAAATAAATTTAAAAGGAAAAAAGGAAAAAAGCTTAGAACACCTTCGATTCCCAGGACGTCTCCGTTCCAAGTACTAAGAAGGCCCAACGTTGCTTAACTTGCCAGATCGGACGGGATGGCGTGCTTTCAACGTGGTATGGTCGTAAGCGAAAGGACAACAATTAAAATTATTTAAATAGACATCTTTAAAAGAGCCCATTTTCTTGCTTTTTCATAGAGCATTTTATTAAAAAAATAGGCAAATTTGCCTTAAATTAGTACGACAAAAATTGAAACTTTCATTAAAAAATTTCAAGAATGAAACAAAATTAAAATAAATCAAAAAAAATATTCAAATTTATTTTTTAATTAAATAAAAAACAATGTCATATGCAGTGCCAGCCGAAAAAATACTTGAAAAAACTAAAAAAGTAAAAATTAAATAAATTTAAAAGGAAAAAAGGAAAAGAGCTTAGAACACCTTCGATTCCCAGGACGTCTCCGTTCCAAGTACTAAGAAGGCCCAACGTTGCTTAACTTGCCAGATCGGACGGGATGGCGTGCTTTCAACGTGGTATGGTCAGTAAGCGAAAGGACAACAATTAAAATTATTTAAATAGACATCTTTAAAAGAGCCCATTTTCTTGCTTTTTCATAAAGCATTTTATTAAAAAAATAGGCAAATTTGCCTTAAATTAGTACGACAAAAATTGAAACTTTCATTAAAAAATTTCAAGAATGAAACAAAATTAAAATAAATCAAAAAAAATATTCAAATTTATTTTTTAATTAAATAAAAAACATTGTCATATGCAGTGCCAGCCGAAAAAATACTTGAAAAAACTAAAAAAGTAAAAATTAAATAAATTTAAAAGGGAAAAAGGAAAAAAGCTTACAACACCTTCGATTCCCAGGACGTCTCCGTTCCAAGTACTAAGAAGGCCCAACGTTGCTTAACTTGCCAGATCGGACGGGATGGCGTGCTTTCAACGTGGTATGGTCGTAAGCGAAAGGACAACAATTAAAATTATTTAAATAGACATATTTAAAAGAGCCCATTTTCTTGTTTTTCATAAAGCATTTTACTAAAAAAATAGGCAAATTTGCCTTAAATTAGTACGACAAAAATTGAAACTTTCATTAAAAAATTTAAAGAATGAAACAAAATTAAAATAAATCAAAAAAAATATTCAAATTTATTTTTTAATTAAATAAAAAACAATGTCATATGCAGTGCCAGCCGAAAAAATACTTGAAAAAACTAAAAAAGTAAAAATTAAATAAATTTAAAAGGAAAAAAGGAAAAGAGCTTAGAACACCTTCGATTCCCAGGACGTCTCCGTTCCAAGTACTAAGAAGGCCCAACGTTGCTTAACTTGCCAGATCGGACGGGATGGCGTGCTTTCAACGTGGTATGGTCGTAAGCGAAAGGACAGCAATTAAAGTCATTTAAATAGGCATATTTAAAAGAGTCTTATTTTTTTTTTGCCTTTTCACAAGAGAATTTATTAAAAAGGCAAAATTCGCCATAAATTAATAAAGTGAAAATTGATAATGTTCATTAAAAAATTTCAAATAAAATATAAAATTAAAATAAATAAAAAGAAAAAAATATTCCAATTTATTTTTCCAAAATAAATAAAAAATAATGCCTGAGGCAGTGTCAGCCGAAAAAAGACAACTTATTTTTTGAAAAAAAGCTAAAAAAAAAGTTTAAAAATTAAATAAATTTAAAAGGGAAAAAAGGAAAAAGCTTACAACACCTTCGATTCCCAGGACGTCTCCGTTCCAAGTACTAAGAAGGCCCAACGTTGCTTAACTTGCCAGATCGGACGGGATGGCGTGCTTTCAACGTGGTATGGTCGTAAGCGAAAGGACAGCAATTAAAGTCATTTAAATAGGCATATTTAAAAGAGTCTTATTTTTTTTTGCCTTTTCACAAGAGAATTTATTAAAAAAGGCAAAATTCGCCATAAATTAATAAAGTGAAAATTGATAATGTTCATTAAAAATTTCAAAAAAAATAAAAAATTAAAATAAATAAAAAGAAAAAAATATTCCAATTTATTTTTCCAAAATAAATAAAAAATAATGCCTGAGGCAGTGTCAGCCGAAAAAAGACAACTTATTTTTTGAAAAAAAGCTAAAAAAAAAGTTTAAAAATTAAATAATTTTAAAAGGGAAAAAAGGAAAAAGCTTACAACACCTTCGATTCCCAGGACGTCTCCGTTCCAAGTACTAAGAAGGCCCAACGTTGCTTAACTTGCCAGATCGGACGGGATGGCGTGCTTTCAACGTGGTATGGTCGTAAGCGAAAGGACAGCAATTAAAGTCATTTAAATAGGCATATTTAAAAGAGTCTTATTTTTTTTTGCCTTTTCACAAGAGAATTTATTAAAAAAGGCAAAATTCGCCATAAATTAATAAAGTGAAAATTGATAATGTTCATTAAAAAATTTCAAAAAAAAAATATAAAAAATTAAAATAAATAAAAAGAAAAAAATATTCCAATTTATTTTTCCAAAATAAATAAAAAATAATGCCTGAGGCAGTGTCAGCCGAAAAAAGACAACTTATTTTTTGAAAAAAAGCTAAAAAAAAAGTTTAAAAATTAAATAATTTTAAAAGGGAAAAAAGGAAAAAGCTTACAACACCTTCGATTCCCAGGACGTCTCCGTTCCAAGTACTAAGAAGGCCCAACGTTGCTTAACTTGCCAGATCGGACGGGATGGCGTGCTTTCAACGTGGTATGGTCGTAAGCGAAAGGACAGCAATTAAAGTCATTTAAATAGGCATATTTAAAAGAGTCTTATTTTTTTTTGCCTTTTCACAAGAGAATTTATTAAAAAAGGCAAAATTCGCCATAAAATAATAAAGTGAAAATTGATAATGTTCATTAAAAAATTTCAAATAAAATATAAAATTAAAATAAATAAAAAGAAAAAAATATTCCAATTTATTTTTCCAAAATAAATAAAAAATAATGCCTGAGGCAGTGTCAGCCGAAAAAAGACAACTTATTTTTTGAAAAAAAGCTAAAAAAAAAAGTTTAAAAATTAAATAATTTTAAAAGGGAAAAAAGGAAAAAGCTTACAACACCTTCGATTCCCAGGACGTCTCCGTTCCAAGTACTAAGAAGGCCCAACGTTGCTTAACTTGCCAGATCGGACGGGATGGCGTGCTTTCAACGTGGTATGGTCGTAAGCGAAAGGACAGCAATTAAAGTCATTTAAATAGGCATATTTAAAAGAGTCTTATTTTTTTTTTGCCTTTTCACAAGAGAATTTATTAAAAAAGGCAAAATTCGCCATAAATTAATAAAGTGAAAATTGATAATGTTCATTAAAAAATTTCAAATAAAATATAAAATTAAAATAAATAAAAAGAAAAAAATATTCCAATTTATTTTTCCAAAATAAATAAAAAATAATGCCTGAGGCAGTGTCAGCCGAAAAAAGACAACTTATTTTTTGAAAAAAAGCTAAAAAAAAAGTTTAAAAATTAAATAATTTTAAAAGGGAAAAAAGGAAAAAGCTTACAACACCTTCGATTCCCAGGACGTCTCCGTTCCAAGTACTAAGAAGGCCCAACGTTGCTTAACTTGCCAGATCGGACGGGATGGCGTGCTTTCAACGTGGTATGGTCGTAAGCGAAAGGACAGCAATTAAAGTCATTTAAATAGGCATATTTAAAAGAGTCTTATTTTTTTTTGCCTTTTCACAAGAGAATTTATTAAAAAAGGCAAAATTCGCCATAAATTAATAAAGTGAAAATTGATAATGTTCATTAAAAAATTTCAAATAAAATATAAAATTAAAATAAATAAAAAGAAAAAAATATTCCAATTTATTTTTCCAAAATAAATAAAAAATAATGCCTGAGGCAGTGTCAGCCGAAAAAAGACAACTTATTTTTTGAAAAAAAGCTAAAAAAAAAGTTTAAAAATTAAATAATTTAAAAGGGAAAAAAGGAAAAAGCTTACAACACCTTCGATTCCCAGGACGTCTCCGTTCCAAGTACTAAGAAGGCCCAACGTTGCTTAACTTGCCAGATCGGACGGGATGGCGTGCTTTCAACGTGGTATGGTCGTAAGCGAAAGGACAGCAATTAAAGTCATTTAAATAGGCATATTTAAAAGAGTCTTATTTTTTTTTTGCCTTTTCACAAGAGAATTTATTAAAAAAGGCAAAATTCGCCATAAATTAATAAAGTGAAAATTGATAATGTTCATTAAAAAATTTCAAAAAAAATATAAAATTAAAATAAATAAAAAGAAAAAAATATTCCAATTTATTTTTCCAAAATAAATAAAAAATAATGCCTGAGGCAGTGTCAGCCGAAAAAAGACAACTTATTTTTTGAAAAAAAGCTAAAAAAAAAGTTTAAAAATTAAATAATTTTAAAAGGGAAAAAAGGAAAAAGCTTACAACACCTTCGATTCCCAGGACGTCTCCGTTCCAAGTACTAAGAAGGCCCAACGTTGCTTAACTTGCCAGATCGGACGGGATGGCGTGCTTTCAACGTGGTATGGTCGTAAGCGAAAGGACAGCAATTAAAGTCATTTAAATAGGCATATTTAAAAGAGTCTTATTTTTTTTTTGCCTTTTCACAAGAGAATTTATTAAAAAAGGCAAAATTCGCCATAAATTAATAAAGTGAAAATTGATAATGTTCATTAAAAAATTTCAAATAAAATATAAAATTAAAATAAATAAAAAGAAAAAAATATTCCAATTTATTTTTCCAAAATAAATAAAAAATAATGCCTGAGGCAGTGTCAGCCGAAAAAAGACAACTTATTTTTTGAAAAAAAGCTAAAAAAAAAGTTTAAAAATTAAATAATTTTAAAAGGGAAAAAAGGAAAAAGCTTACAACACCTTCGATTCCCAGGACGTCTCCGTTCCAAGTACTAAGAAGGCCCAACGTTGCTTAACTTGCCAGATCGGACGGGATGGCGTGCTTTCAACGTGGTATGGTCGTAAGCGAAAGGACAGCAATTAAAGTCATTTAAATAGGCATATTTAAAAGAGTCTTATTTTTTTTTTGCCTTTTCACAAGAGAATTTATTAAAAAAGGCAAAATTCGCCATAAATTAATAAAGTGAAAATTGATAATGTTCATTAAAAAATTTCAAAAAAAATATAAAATTAAAATAAATAAAAAGAAAAAAATATTCCAATTTATTTTTCCAAAATAAATAAAAAATAATGCCTGAGGCAGTGTCAGCCGAAAAAAGACAACTTATTTTTTGAAAAAAAGCTAAAAAAAAAGTTTAAAAATTAAATAATTTTAAAAGGGAAAAAAGGAAAAAGCTTACAACACCTTCGATTCCCAGGACGTCTCCGTTCCAAGTACTAAGAAGGCCCAACGTTGCTTAACTTGCCAGATCGGACGGGATGGCGTGCTTTCAACGTGGTATGGTCGTAAGCGAAAGGACAGCAATTAAAGTCATTTAAATAGGCATATTTAAAAGAGTCTTATTTTTTTTTTGCCTTTTCACAAGAGAATTTATTAAAAAAGGCAAAATTCGCCATAAATTAATAAAGTGAAAATTGATAATGTTCATTAAAAAATTTCAAAAAAAATATAAAATTAAAATAAATAAAAAGAAAAAAATATTCCAATTTATTTTTCCAAAATAAATAAAAAATAATGCCTGAGGCAGTGTCAGCCGAAAAAAGACAACTTATTTTTTGAAAAAAAGCTAAAAAAAAAGTTTAAAAATTAAATAATTTTAAAAGGGAAAAAAGGAAAAAGCTTACAACACCTTCGATTCCCAGGACGTCTCCGTTCCAAGTACTAAGAAGGCCCAACGTTGCTTAACTTGCCAGATCGGACGGGATGGCGTGCTTTCAACGTGGTATGGTCGTAAGCGAAAGGACAGCAATTAAAGTCATTTAAATAGGCATATTTAAAAGAGTCTTATTTTTTTTTTGCCTTTTCACAAGAGAATTTATTAAAAAAGGCAAAATTCGCCATAAATTAATAAAGTGAAAATTGATAATGTTCATTAAAAAATTTCAAATAAAATATAAAATTAAAATAAATAAAAAGAAAAAAATATTCCAATTTATTTTTCCAAAATAAATAAAAAATAATGCCTGAGAGTGTCAGCCGAAAAAAGACAACTTATTTTTTTGAAAAAAAGCTAAAAAAAAGTTTAAAAATTAAATAATTTTAAAAGGGAAAAAAGGAAAAAGCTTACAACACCTTCGATTCCCAGGACGTCTCCGTTCCAAGTACTAAGAAGGCCCAACGTTGCTTAACTTGCCAGATCGGACGGGATGGCGTGCTTTCAACGTGGTATGGTCGTAAGCGAAAGGACAGCAATTAAAGTCATTTAAATAGGCATATTTAAAAGAGTCTTATTTTTTTTTGCCTTTTCACAAGAGAATTTATTAAAAAAGGCAAAATTCGCCATAAATTAATAAAGTGAAAATTGATAATGTTCATTAAAAAATTTCAAATAAAATATAAAATTAAAATAATAAAAAGAAAAAAATATTCCAATTTATTTTTCCAAAATAAATAAAAAATAATGCCTGAGGCAGTGTCAGCCGAAAAAAGACAACTTATTTTTTGAAAAAAAGCTAAAAAAAAAGTTTAAAAATTAAATAATTTTAAAAGTGAAAAAAGGAAAAAGCTTACAACACCTTCGATTCCCAGGACGTCTCCGTTCCAAGTACTAAGAAGGCCCAACGTTGCTTAACTTTAGCACTAGGGAAATATTTCAGATTTTTAAAAATATTAATAGCGAATGGATTATAAATATCTGCGACTGAATTATATATAGTAAAGGCATTGAAAATTATTATTTGTATTCAGAAATGACCGAATTCTAACGATTTTTGTATATTCATATCATTTTGACAGTTTATTATTTTAAAAAATATTAAATATTTAATTCGCCTCATATCACATATTGAAAATTGTAATTTGGCTTAATCGTCAAGTTTCAATGGGCAGTTTCTGAAAAATAGATGACGAAAATTTTCAACTATTCGATTTCGTTAGAAAAAACATGTATTTTTAATATTTACACTCTCATTTTTAATGAGCTTTTTTCGGAAAAATATTTTTTCTTTAAATAATTCTCTGCTTCAATTTGCGCCATTTCATAGCACTAGTGAAATATTTCAGATTTTTAAAAATATTAATAGCGAATGGATTATAAATATCTGCGACTGAATTATATATAGTAAAGGCATTGAAAATTATTATTTGTATTCAGAAATGACCGAATTCTAACGATTTTTGTATATTCATGTCATTTTGACAGTTTATTATTTAAAAAAATATTAAATATTTAATTCGCCTCATATCACATATTGAAAATTGTAATTTGGCTTAATCGTCAAGTTTCAATTGGCAGTTTCTGAAAAATAGATGACGAAAATTTTCAACTATTCGATTTCGTTAGAAAAAACATGTATTTTTAATATTTACACTCTCATTTTTAATGAGCTTTTTTCGGAAAAATATTTTTTCTTTAAATAATTCTCTGCTTCAATTTGCGCCATTTCATAGCACTAGTGAAATATTTCAGATTTTTAAAAATATTAATAGCGAATGAATAATAAATATCTGCGACTGAATTATATATAGTAAAGGCATTGAAAATTATTATTTGTATTCAGAAATGACCGAATTCTAACGATTTTTGTATATTCATATCATTTTGACAGTTTATTATTTTAAAAAATATTAAATATTTAATTCGCCTCATATCACATATTGAAAATTGTAATTTGGCTTAATCGTCAAGTTTCAATTGGCAGTTTCTGAAAAATAGATGACGAAAATTTTCAACTATTCGATTTCGTTAGAAAAAACATGTATTTTTAATATTTACACTCTCATTTTTAATGAGCTTTTTTCGGAAAAATATTCTTTCTTTAAATAATTCTCTGCTTCAATTTGCGCCATTTCATAGCACTAGGGAAATATTTCAGATTTTTAAAAATATTAATAGCGAATGAATAATAAATATCTGAGACTGAATTATATATATTATAGGCATTGAAAATTATTATTTGTATTCAGAAATGACCGAATTCTAACGATTTTTGTATATTCATGTCATTTTGACAGTTTATTATTTTAAAAAATATTAAATATTTAATTCGCCTCATATCACATATTGAAAATTGTAATTTGGCTTAATCGTCAAGTTTCAATTGGCAGTTTCTGAAAAATAGATGACGAAAATTTTCAACTATTCGATTTCGTTAGAAAAAACATGTATTTTTAATATTTACACTCTCATTTTTAATGAGCTTTTTTCGGAAAAATATTTTTTCTTTAAATGATTCTCTGCTTCAATTTGCGCCATTTAATAGCACTAGTGAAATATTTCAGATTTTTAAAAATATTAATAGCGAATGGATTATAAATATCTGCGACTGAATTATATATAGTAAAGGCATTGAAAATTATTATTTGTATTCAGAAATGACCGAATTCTAACGATTTTTGTATATTCATGTCATTTTGACAGTTTATTATTTTAAAAAATATTAAATATTTAATTCGCCTCATATCACATATTGAAAATTGTAATTTGGCTTAATCGTCAAGTTTCAATTGGCAGTTTCTGAAAAATAGATGACGAAAATTTTCAACTATTCGATTTCGTTAGAAAAAACATGTATTTTTAATATTTACACTCTCATTTTTAATGAGCTTTTTTCGGAAAAATATTTTTTCTTTAAATAATTCTCTGCTTCAATTTGCGCCATTTAATAGCACTAGTGAAATATTTCAGATTTTTAAAAATATTAATAGCGAATGGATTATAAATATCTGCGACTGAATTATATATAGTAAAGGCATTGAAAATTATTATTTGTATTCAGAAATGACCGAATTCTAACGATTTTTGTATATTCATGTCATTTTGACAGTTTATTATTTTAAAAAATATTAAATATTTAATTCGCCTCATATCACATATTGAAAATTGTAATTTGGCTTAATCGTCAAGTTTCAATTGGCAGTTTCTGAAAAATAGATGACGAAAATTTTCAACTATTCGATTTCGTTAGAAAAAACATGTATTTTTAATATTTACACTCTCATTTTTAATGAGCTTTTTTCGGAAAAATATTCTTTCTTTAAATAATTCTCTGCTTCAATTTGCGCCATTTCATAGCACTAGTGAAATATTTCAGATTTTTAAAAATATTAATAGCGAATGGATTATAAATATCTGCGACTGAATTATATATAGTAAAGGCATTGAAAATTATTATTTGTATTCAGAAATGACCGAATTCTAACGATTTTTGTATATTCATGTCATTTTGACAGTTTATTATTTTAAAAAATATTAAATATTTAATTCGCCTCATATCACATATTGAAAATTGTAATTTGGCTTAATCGTCAAGTTTCAATTGGCAGTTTCTGAAAAATAGATGACGAAAATTTTCAACTATTCGATTTCGTTAGAAAAAACATGTATTTTTAATGTTTACACTCTCATTTTTAATGAGCTTTTTTCGGAAAAATATTTTTTCCTTAAATGATTCTCTGCTTCAATTTGCGCCATTTAATAGCACTAGTGAAATATTTCAGATTTTTAAAAATATTAATAGCGAATGGATTATAAATATCTGCGACTGAATTATATATAGTAAAGGCATTGAAAATTATTATTTATATTCAGAAATGACCGAATTCTAACGATTTTTGTATATTCATGTCATTTTGACAGTTTATTATTTTAAAAAATATTAAATATTTAATTCGCCTCATATCACATATTGAAAATTGTAATTTGGCTTAATCGTCAAGTTTCAATTGGCAGTTTCTGAAAATAGATGACGAAAATTTTCAACTATTCGATTTCGTTAGAAAAAACATGTATTTTTAATATTTACACTCTCATTTTTAATGAGCTTTTTTCGGAAAAATATTTTTTCTTTAAATAATTCTCTGCTTCAATTTGCGCCATTTAATAGCACTAGTGAAATATTTCAGATTTTTAAAAATATTAATAGCGAATGGATTATAAATATCTGCGACTGAATTATATATAGTAAAGGCATTGAAAATTATTATTTGTATTCAGAAATGACCGAATTCTAACGATTTTTGTATATTCATGTCATTTTGACAGTTTATTATTTTAAAAAATATTAAATATTTAATTCGCCTCATATCACATATTGAAAATTGTAATTTGGCTTAATCGTCAAGTTTCAATTGGCAGTTTCTGAAAAATAGATGACGAAAATTTTCAACTATTCGATTTCGTTAGAAAAAACATGTATTTTTAATATTTACACTCTCATTTTTAATGAGCTTTTTTCGGAAAAATATTTTTTCTTTAAATAATTCTCTGCTTCAATTTGCGCCATTTAATAGCACTAGTGAAATATTTCAGATTTTTAAAAATATTAATAGCGAATGGATTATAAATATCTGCGTCTGAATTATATATAGTAAAGGCATTGAAAATTATTATTTGTATTCAGAAATGACCGAATTCTAACGATTTTTGTATATTCATGTCATTTTGACAGTTTATTATTTAAAAAAATATTTGCCTGTTTTCGTCATCGTTACCGTACACAAAGCACAAAATGATAATTAATATACTGTAATGCAAAAAGGGATGGGCCATTTTCTATACTGAAAGAAAAAAAAATTCAAAATTCTTATTTGAATTTAAAAAATTTTTCTAAATATTATATAATATGTATGTGTTCTAATCGTAAAAAAAGCCCAATTGTAGGGCAAAAAAGGAGAAATGAAAAATTTTTCAAATTTTTAGTGTATGAATTTTTTATGGATATAATAAAACATTGAAATATTAAAAAATATATTTGCCATTTTTGAATAGATTAATAATTTATTGACTATTTATGCTGTTTGCATTTTTTTATATTTTTTGGATAATATTTATTTCTAATATTTTTGGTTTGCCATAAAATGTTTTTGCTTATTTTAATGACGTACATGGAATAACTAACTGTAAGAAATTTGACGCAATTAAAAAAGTATAACTAACTATCTTTCAAAAAAGCAACATTTTTAATTAAAATACAAAAAAAAAAGATTAGAAAGAAGACTAAAACTTTTCGTTCTGAATTTGAAAGCAACATCATTTTGAAATCGTTAAAAATAAAATAGATGAATCAAATGAACTAATAAATATATTATCCAAGAAAATATTAAACTCTTCTATAATTATTTTTATTTCTCTTGATTGACAAGCAATGTTATACAAATATAAAAATAACAGTTAAAAATGATAATAATAAAATCAAATAATAATGAAAATAATCAAAAATTTTAACGAGTAAAAAACAAACTAATAAATTTTTAGAGTATAATAATTCAGTAAATATTTTCTGAGTTTTCTTGCCAAATTCTACTGTTTATATTTCAATCATCTATAATATGTTTGTTAAATTCATATTATTAGGCCGTATCTGCAGCATTGGCCTTCTCCAAAATGTCCTTGAAGAAAAAAATAGTAAATATTTAATTCGCCTCATATCACATATTGAAAATTGTAATTTGGCTTAATCGGCAAGTTTCAATTGGCAGTTTCTGAAATAAGATGAAGAAAATTTCAACTATTCGATTTCGTTAGAAAAAACATGTATTTTTAATATTTACACTCTCATTTTATGACCTTTTTTCGGAAAATATTCTTTTCTTTAAATAATTCTCTGCTTCAATTTGCGCCATTTAATAGCACTAGTGAAATATTTCAGATTTTTAAAAATATTAATAGCGAATGGATTATAAATATCTGCGACTGAATTAAAGGCTTTGAAAATTATTATTTGTATTCAGAAATGACCGAATTCTAAATATTTTTACACATTGATGTCATTTTGACAGTTTATTATAATATTTAATTCGCCTCATATCACATATTGAAAATTGTAATTTGGCTTAATCGTCAAGTTTCAATTGGCAGTTTCTGAAAAATAGATGACGAAAATTTTCAACTATTCGATTTCGTTAGAAAAAACATGTATTTTTAATATTTACACTCTCATTTTTAATGAGCTTTTTTCGGAAAAATATTTTTTCTTTAAATAATTCTCTGCTTCAATTTGCGCCATTTCATAGCACTAGTGAAATATTTCAGATTTTTAAAAATATTAATAGCGAATGAATAATAAATATCTGAGACTGAATTATATATATTATAGGCATTGAAAATTATTATTTGTATTCAGAAATGACCGAATTCTAAATATTTTTACACATTCATGTCATTTTGACAGTTTATTATTTTAAAAAATATTAAATATTTAATTCGCCTCATATCACATATTGAAAATTGTAATTTGGCTTAATCGTCAAGTTTCAATTGGCAGTTTCTGAAAAATAGATGATGAAAATTTTCAACTAATCGATTTCGTTAGAAAAAACATGTATTTTTAATATTTACACTCTCATTTATTAATTTATAGTTGACTAACATAACATTTGGCAATTTTTCTCGCCTCTTTATAATCGCCACTTCCGTAAATTGCAGAGCCATAGGCTTTTTTTTTCGGCTGTAGGACCGGCTAAAAAATTATATATTTATTTTTGTTACTCTCTGCCCCTAAATAATGATAATGATACCGAGGTTTGGGACCGGATTCGGTTTATATTCTCTTGCCCGAATCGAATTCTTTTTACCCAGAACCACGCCCCCATTTATCACTGTATTTTTGAACAGTAACTCTGCCGTTGTCCAAAAATTTTAATACACCTCACCAAATTTTACTAACAACAATGAAAAAAGTTCTTTCTTGGTAAAACTTTTTTTACGTTCATAAAAGGTTGATCCAAGTCGGGTGCCGGATGGAATTACGGTTACCTTTAAATTAAAAAAATAATAATTAACATTTCTGATAGTAAGTTCAGGTCGCCTTAGTGCAAAAAAGGAATATAATATTTGTTAACATCTAGAGGGCAAATCCTTTGAATTTTTGTAAAATAATAATTTATTATAAAAACTGAATTTTAAAATTTTAAACAGATTTAATACGCTGAAAAGTTTCGGCGCATAATTGAAAATAAGATGAGCCGCACAATGCCCAGCTTCATGGCGACAAACTCTATATTTGTCAGTAATGCACACATCCGATCCCTCACTACATTGAGCCTTAATGCATATAATTCATTTAAATACCAAGAAATTTCAGTTTTTTATTAACCATACAATTAGAAAATTTGTGCTTTTTATAATTTAAACATACCATTGTGAAATTTCTATACAAATGATCATATTTCCTGAAAGAATTTTTTTTTTTAATATTAATATTTTACAGACCAATAACATTCTTTTTCAAAAATAGTTTCGTATAATTTTAAAAGGTCAAGGATGAAGATAATTGTCAGAAAAGATAAAAAACAATTCATTCCTGTAAAAATATTATAAAAAATACTCAGGTTTTTATAATTACAAAATAATTTGTAAAATTACTAATTCTTGAAGATAAAAAGAATTTTATTAAACAAATTTTTAACAAAAAATTGTTGATTCTCTGGATAATTAAATGTAATGAGAATATTCATTATTGTTGAATGAATGATTTAAATAATATTACAATTTTATTTGAGGAATGATTCATCGCAAAAAAGCATTTCAAAGCGAAAAATGCATAATATGTCGAATTGTTTTTGCTGTCATAAAATTCATTCTAAGAAACATTAAACAAATTAACAAATTAATTAATTAAAATTGCCCAAAATTACTTTAAAAAAGCATAACAAATAACAATCGGTCAAATGATAACAAATAAATTGCCAAAAAAGAGGCATACGATGCCATTGTCGATAACACATGAATGGCAGTGAATAAATGGTAGTCAATTGTGTTGTACTGTAAAATCAATGCCATCAAATTGAGGAGGAATGGAGCGGCGAAGAAAAGTTGGCAAAATGCGTCAAACGCCAAATTGCTCAATTTGTGATCCTTACTAAAACAATTAATGATGAGTAATTAATAATTTAACTGGAATTATTGTGCCAAATACTTTGGTAAACGTGACCAAACCCAAAGAAGTCTTGAGAATAGAATGATATAAAAATATATGTAAGCATCATAAATAGCCAATAATTTGATCAATATAATCAAAAATGGCAATGTATTTTTCAATATTCAATATTTATTATTTCCATAAAAAATTCATACAAAAATTTGCAATTTTTTGCTTTCTTTCTTTGCTCTGCACTTGGCTTATTTTACGATTATAAACATAGACATTGTAAAAATGAAAAAAAAAATTTTATTTTAAATAAAACTTCTTGGGTTTCTTTTCTTTTAGTTACAAAAAATGTCCATACCCTGTTTTGCGTTACAGTATATTAATTATCATTTTGTGCTTTGTGTACGGTAATGATGAAGAAAATAGGCAAGAAACATTACAAAAAGAAGATGACATTGATCATGAAAATGACAAGCATATCATTGGTGATGATTATCTTGGTGACGAATTTTGGGACCAATTTTCGCCGATCACTGATTTGCCCACAATTGATGGAGTCGAATTTGTTGGAAATCATTTAAAATATATCATCAAACGGAGTATGATACTCAAGATGATTAAATTTGTCAAAAAACCGGTGAATTACTAAAAATTTCTTTTAAAAATATTATGTTTTGTTTAAAATTTTAATTGAATTAAGCAATTTAAGAAAATGAAAGCGAGACAAAAACAATAAATTGAAAAAACAAACTGTCCAACTGAAATCTCTAAATGAGATTTACTAGAATGAAACAATTCAAAAAAAGAGAAGAAAGGTTCGTCAAAAAGGAGAAAAAAAATATATGCTTATTTTATTAAATTTGAAAATTTTAACAAAAATTCGATTTGATATTTTGGGACTAATTTTTAGATGAATTAATATTCCATTTTTATTTTTAATATTTATGTAATATATATATATATAAATGACAAATTTAGAAAAAGACAAGCGAAGTTTGGGAACATTTTAAACAAAATGAACATTCAATTACATGCAATTATTGTCCTAAAGAATGTAAAAATTCAAATAGAGGTACAACCTCTAATTTTTGGAAGCACTTAGAACGTAGTCACCAGAAACAATATGACTCAACAGAATATGGCAAAACGAAAAAAGAACATGAGAACAAAAAGGTGGAATCACAGCAGAAAGAAAAAGAAGACACCGACAGCAATTAAGCAAATTAGCAAAAACTTATTAGCGATAAAGATTCGAGAAAAAATTCAAAATTTGAAATGATCAACAAAAATGTCATTTTATAAATGTTCAGTTTTTTTTTCTTATTTATTATTGGGCATAAATTTGACTTGGATGCTCAGTTAGGTCAATTGAATTTGTTGAGGTTAAAAAGAGAAATAAAAAAATAATATAATTAATTTAAAATAAATTAATTGGAGAGCATAGAATTCAAAACGGTCACATTCATTTTTGAATAAAATCTTTTTTTTAAATAAAATGAGGGTTGGCCATTGACCGATCACATGATTTTGGAGATGGATTCTTTTGGCACAAAGTTACAGCACATGAAACATGAGTCCCGAAACCCGAATCCTGAGCCGAATTTCTTTGGACGTATCCCGAACCGAATCTCACTCGATAATTTTCTTGACCCGAGCTTATAGTTGAAAAATTTTATCATCTTTTTACCATATATTGACAAAATATTAATAATTTTTTTGACGAAATGTCTTTTATTTAAAATTTTGAAGATGAAATTTAGGATTGGGATTTTTGAAAATTTATACGATTTCAACTATTAAAAAGATTATAAAATCTATCTAAAATTATTCAAAATTAGATCTAATATAGCAATTTTTTGATGAAAATTACTTAATATTAATGTAAAAAAATATAAAAATTTTTCCGAAGGCCCATAAAAATCCTTATTCTCTTAAAAAATTGAGTCAAAATCGCAAAACTTTGTCATTGTTTGATGTAAATCTGTTAACAAATCATACAGAAATTTTTAAATTTTTCCCTGGCGGCGCCTATCGGCACCGCCGGACCCCCCCCCCCCCCCCCCCTTGTACCCCAAATTCTTTTTAAAAAAAAATGCACAGTAAAAAGGGATTTTGAAAGCAAAAAAGGACGATTTAGATGGCTTGATATAATTTTGAATGACATTGTAGTAAATAAATAAATTTATTATTCAAAAAAATAAATAATATTAATATTTAGATAAAAAACCCGATCAAATTTTCACAAAATGCTCGACCAAAAATTGAAATTCTTCAAAAATATTGTAAACGCGAATTTCTGAACAAAAAATTACGGCGAAAATGCAACAAATTCGAGTGTTTTATCGCCACCCACAAGGTTTCAATATTTTGTTTTAACAAATTCCTTTTTCTGATAACGTGTTAATAATTTCGTATTTTGAGCCTTAAGAATGTAATTTTTTTATTTTTTTTTCCGCTAATTTTTGTTGATGTGATTTCGTCTCATTTTGGTTAGGCCGGAAATCGATCGATTTTGAATTTAAAGGTTCCATTTTAGACTCTGATCATTCAACGCGCAAAATGTTACTGTCAGTTAATTTGCTTTAAGCAGTGCTTTTGGTCGGGTGGCTAATCGCAATAGTTGGTGGCGATCAAATGATTTTATTAATAATTTTATCTCAAAATAATGGTATCATGAAACAGAATTTTTTCAACATAGAAATAGCATTTTTGTCTTGTATTTCAATTCGAAGTAATTTGTAATTAAAAATATATTGTGCTTGCTCATAATTATTGTATTTATAATTTATTTCAAAAAATTAAATTGCAAAATCAATTAAGCAAAAATTATCGTGAGGCATAAAAAAAAGTTGATAAAGCGCAATTCGCCATCGACGGCTGTTGGAATTTTATTCACAAATTGAGAAAATATTGAGAATGTATACAATTACGATGCAATGAATAGCAATCCAATTACCATCCTATCTTTTTGGTCTCTTTAGTGCAGCTCAAGAATCTCGGTCGCTTCTCTACTCGACAATACTCGGGTTATTGGTCTCGGTATGGAGTCTCGGTCTCGCCTTTTTCAGTCTCGATCTCTAGATTCGAGATTTAATTACACCCTCTATTGGTTGGTTTTTGGAAAATAATTTTAAAAATAATTCGTTTAAATGATAATTTTCGCTTGTTTCAGTTCGCATTCAAATAAAATTTTTTATTTTTGGTGTTCATATATATTTATATATATACGTGCTATTCTATCGCTAAACATTAAAAGTCGAACAAGGTGGTTTTTCAGATCAAATAAATATTAACAAACGAAATTCAAAACTTTTCGAAATTTTTATTGCTAATTATTTATTTATAAATGTCGGGTTTTTTGAGGGTTTAAAACATTCAAATATTTCAGTTTCTATCATTTCAAGAACAGCAACATTCTTTGGCGCAAAAATTTTGTTTTTGCCTTTTGGGCCAATTTTCTGACCTAATGGAATTTCCTAAATCTCTTTACATGGTAGTTTATTGGAATGAATTGAAAAAGAAAATCGTAAAATGAAAAATTTTTTAAATGTAAATTATTTAGGTAAACGCTTATGTAACAAGAAAATATTGGTTTTAAATATGCGCAAAATAAGTAAATTATTTTTAATACATCCGAAAAATCAAATGTAATATATAAACTATCTTCTTCTCAATCAAAAAAATTTTTTAATTAATTGTAAAATGTAAAAAAATTTTCAATTATTTTCACAACATGTATAATTCCAATATAATCGCAATATTTATAATAATGTTAAATTAAATATTATAAATTAAGGTTCGAAGTTGTATGCATTAAAAAATGCCAAATAAGCGCATAAAATATGTACTAAAAATCCCTCAAATATGCCCTAAAAACCCGAAAATACCCAAATATGCACTAAAATATGCCTTAAAAACTTTTAACCCTAAAAAAATGCCAAAAATTGTTAATGACAAAATGATAGGGAGCACTGAAAAAAGTTATAATCGAAAAACTCGGGCTCGCTAACCCACAAAATGTCCAAGCCACGAAATGTTCAAAAAAATAAAAAACCACGAAATATCCAAGATTTTCTCATTTTATGGATTTTATAAGCTTTATAAAATGTTAGACAGTTCGTGGGGATGCCCTCGGGCTGGCGCCGAAACATCGGCTCCGAAACTATACAGACCCGGCAAAATATAACAAATTGGCGAAATGTCTACACACGTTCAAACCTTATTCAGCCGGTTCAAATTTCATCTAAAAACATCAATTTCGAATAGCCAGGAATTTATGGAGACAAAAGACAAATTCGCCAATTTTATGCCCAATAATAAGAATAGAAATGAATAATGAACGGAATATAAAAGGAAATTTTTTTGATCATGGAATTTTGAATCAATTTTTTAGCGAATTTTAATCGCTAATGAGTTTTTTGCTAATTTGCTTAATTGCTGGCGGTGTCTTCTTTTTCTTTCTGCTGTGATTCCACCTTTTTGTTCTCATGTTCTTTTCTCGTTTTGGCATATTCTGTTGAGTCATATTGTTTCCGATGATTAAAACGTAAATGCTCCCAAAGATGTGAGGTTGAAGCTCTATTTGTAATTTTACATTCCTTACCACAATAATTGCATGTATTTGAATGTTCATTTTGCTTAAAATGTTCCCAAACTTCGCTTATCTTAGGCTAAATTTGTTATTATATATACATATTACTTAAATATTAAAAATAAAATGGAATATTAATTTCATCTAAAAATTAGTCACAAAATATCAAATCGAAATTGTTAAAATTTTAACTTTAATAATAAGCATTTATTTTTTCGATTTTTATAAAATTTAAACCCTTATTGACGAACCCTTTTCTGTTTTTTATTTATTTCAAACGTTTCACTCTTGTAAATCTCATTTAGAGATTTCAGTTGGACAGTTTGTCTTTTTAATTTGCTGTTTTTGTCATCCTCATTTTTGCCTCCGCTTTCATTTTCTTAAATTGCTTAAATCAATTAACATTTGAACAAACAAATTATTTTCAAATTTTTTTAGTAATTCATTGGTTTAGACAAATTTAAAAATGTTAAATTGAAATATATCTTTTTTTGAATTTCAAGCAAATTATAAAAACATTTTTCGTTAGATATTTTTTCAATTTCACCTTCATTATGAATATAATCATGCACCGTTTGATCGGTATATTTTAAATGATTTCCAACAAATTCGACTCCATCAATTATGGGCAAATCAATGATCGGCGAAAATTGGTCCCAAAATTCGTCACCAAGATAATCATCACCAATGATATGCTTGTCTTTTTCATGATCAATACCAGCTTCTTTTTGTATTGCTTCTTGCCTGTTTTCGTCATCGTTACCGTACACAAAGCACAAAATGACAATTAATACACTGTAACGCAAAACGGGATGGGCCATTTCCTGTAAGTGTAAGAAAAAAAAACTCCAAAATTCTTATTTAAAAGAAAAACAAATTTATAAATAATTTAAATATGTACATATATGTTCTAATCGTAAAAAAGCCTAATTGTAGAGCAAAAATGGAAAAAGAAAAAAATTGCAAATTTTAGTGTATGAATTTTTTTGGGTATAATAAAATATTGAAGCATTAAAAACATATTCGCCATTTTTGAATAGATTAATAATTTATTGACTATTTATGCTGTTTGCATTTTTTTAAATATTTTTTGGATAATATTTGTTTCTAATATTTTTGGTTGTTTGCCATAAAATGTTTTTGCTTATTTTAATGACGTACATGGAATAACTAACTGTAAGAAATTTGACGCAATTAAAAAAGTATAACTAACTATCTTTCAAAAAAGCAACATTTTTAATTAAAATAGAAAAAAAAAGATTAGAAAGAAGACTAAAACTTTTCGTTCTGAATTTGAAAGCAACATCATTTTGAAATCGGAATTCTAGCATTAAAAATCAAAATGGTTGAATCAAATGAACTAATAAATATATTATCCAAGAAAATATTAAACTCTTCTATAATTATTTTTATTTCTCTTGATTGACAAGCAATGTTATACAAATATAAAAATAACAGTTAAAATGATAATAATAAAATCAAATAATAACGAAAATAATCAAAAATTTTAACGAGTAAAAAACAAACTAATAAATTTTTAGAGTATAATAATTCAGTAAATATTTTCTGAGTTTTCTTGCCAAATTCTACTGTTTATATTTCAATCATCTATAATATGTTTGTTAAATTCATATTATTAGGCCGTATCTGCAGCATTGGCCTTCTCCAAAATGTCCTTGAAGAAGAACGGTGTGAACGCATAGCCTTGGCCCAAATAAAATTTGCTTTGAAATTCGACCCTTAATTATTAAACGTAAATTAATAGGGCGAGAATAGCATTTAAACGATCAAAAACAAAATCTAACATGGAAAATTGAGGCATTTTTTTACTAACAATAAGTGCAATCTTGGTAAACATTAATTTGAGACCCCCCAAATTCAAAATTGCTCAAAAACTGTCGGGATCAATTTAAAACGGTCCAAAATGATGAGAAAAAAAATGCAAATCAGAAGCGCACACTTGCTATAGTAAATGTCGGACGGCTCAGTCCCTGTTAAAAGTGGACACTTAAGTACCCAACTTTTTACACGAAAAAAGGCAAGTGCGCCCCTAATTAACATTTTTCTCATCGCTTTAGGCAGGCCACCTTAAATCAATTCCGACCGTTTTTGAGCAATTTTGAGTTTTGGATCTCAGATTAATATTTTCCTGCAATCTTTTTGTTTCGAATTTGCGACAATTTTTATTAACCATGGATTCAGGAATTGAAACCCTTGTAAAATTTTTTTATTAAAAATCATTTTAAACCAATGAAGTCGAAGCGTGTGAAGGAAGGCGGACAAACCCTCCATTAGCACCAAAATTGAAAAGGTCAGAACAGCAAAAGCGAAAAACATGAAGTAAAGCACAAGGTATCCGGCGACACCGAGGTGAAAGGCAAAAGCATTTTTGAGGACCTGAAAATTTAACAATTTTTAATGCAAAAAAACATTTAAAAATAAAAATTGTCAAATTACTGTATTTTATTTACCATAGTCCAAAGCACTTCAGAGAGTTGCGCATGGGCAAGTGAAAGGGCCCAAAGACGAAGGTATGAAGCTGTGTGGGACACACAGCCGAGCACATATTCAATGGTGTGAATTGACTGGTGGACCATAATGTCGCCGAAAGACTAAAAAAAAGCATTTTAAAAAATTTAAAATACCGTATATTCTCTAATTATCGCCCCGGGGGATTATTGTTCAACCTCTTCAGAAAGAGGGAGATTATTAGATACGGGGGGATAAATGGAGACGGGGGATTATTTTTCAACCTCCTCAGAAAGAGGGACGGGGGGATAATTGGAGACAGGGGGATTAATGGAGACGGGACGATAATTAGAGAATATACGGTAAGTAATCGGGAATTCTTTTGATTAGTTGTGATTTATAAAGAGACCTTAGCAATAAGCACACCTATTTTGAGAAATTTAGGGATTAGAGGGACCTAATTGATATGGCTGGGACGAATATTATTAAAAATACCGAAATATTTAGATTTTTAAAAAAATATTTACGAAAAAATGCCGAAATATTGACGAAAATATTGAAAAAGTATGAAATATTGGCCAAATTTAAGAAAAAAAAAAAAATTTGTGCTGAAAAAAATAATGAACTGCTCATAACACTACCAAAAAATTATTCATGGATTACAATTGCAAATAATGATATTTTTTTGATTTTTTGAATGCATTTTTCCAAAAATAATTAAAATACAAAAACCAAAATTTGGGTCAAGGCAAAAATAAATAACAAAAATGGAAAAAACTTTTTAAAAAAATTAAAATGAAAATTTTTAAGGAAGAATTTTTGAAAAAGCGAAAAAATGAAATATTTTTTTCCAAAAATCAGCAATAAATTTATTGACGAAAAATGACACCCAAATGAAAAAATTTAATTTGTCCCAGCCCTACTAATTAAAATCAACTCATATCATTTCAGTTTTTTTTAATTGATGATTTATATGTGGCCAATTTTTTTATATTTAAATAACAATTAATTTGACTTAAAAAGGCTAAAAATGAAAAAATTTCTAAAAAAATATTTTAATATTTTTATTTGTTTCATTCTAAATATAAATTGACATCTGAAAATAAATCATAAAATAGATGGTCAATTTAGATTATTTTCTCTTTTTTTTTGGATTTTATGAGTCCATTTTTCAAATTCCATGAATTCCATCGCCATAATAATAATTAATTTACTTCATCGTGATGCGCACCGCCACCTGCACCAGCGACATGGTCATGTGCATCATCAACGGAGTGCACTTCGTCATGTTTGGTCCCATTGCGTCCATTTCGTATCACATGCATCTCCTCCTTTTGCATATTAATACGAACACTCTAAAAAATATTTTAATTAAAAAAAATTTATTTAAATAAATTTATATTATAGCCATTGCTAAGGGGAGCTGGGCTCGGGCAAAATTTATGAATCTCGGTCCATAAAACAAGAGTTGTACGGGATCAGGACCTGGTACTGAAAAAACATACAAAATGAGTACCTAAGTCCAGGTTTTGGCCTGTTTTGACCGGGAAAAGTCCCGGTTTCATCCCGAAAAGTCCCGGTCCCGGTTTTGCCCAAAATTCCCGGTCCCGCTCTACTCTAGTTGAAATATATGTTTTGCATATTTGATTTAATTAACATTTTGAGTTCGCGTGACATTTTATTATTATTAGGTTATAAATTTTATGGACTAAAAAAGCCCGAAATATGGACGAAAAAGCTCAAAAATGCCCAAATATGGTGGACCCAAATTGATACTTAGGTGGTGTATTTTTCGCTTTTTTTTTTTCATTTTCCGATGAAAATTTGCCAAAAACCCCCCAAAATATGGCTTTATATGGACTAAAAATAGAGCTGTACGGGACCGGGACCTGGTACTGAAAAAAGCGTACAACTGAGTACCTAAGTCCCGGTTTTGACCTGTTTTGACCGGGACCGGGAAAAGTCCCGGGTTTTCCCGGTTTTCCCAGCCAAACGTCCCGGTTTTTCAACCCAAAAAAATTCCCGGTCCCGTATAAACCCACAAAAATTGCCCTTTCTTGGACAAAATCAGTTAACAAACACAACTAAATTTTAAAAAATATTAGACGCGGCCTCTTTTGGACCATTGGCCCTCCTCTCCCCGCCTATCTCCTTAGAAATTATTGAAAATTATATTTTTTTTTAGAGCATCAGAAACCCGCCCTGACACAACCCACTGAAAGTCCAAAAATAAAAATTTTTTTTAAAATCGCAAGCAAAAAATGCCCAAATTTAAAACTAATGTTAACATTATTAGACCCCCAAAATTGACCACCACTACTATATGATCACATTAGCTTAAAATAAAAATTTGGGAAAATTTAATTTTTATTTCTTAATGTTCCCTACCATATTATCGGAGACTGCCCGTTTTGCACGTCGTTGATGCATCAAAATGTGGAACGGCTTGCCAAACAGCATAATCGGGATGCATAGGACCGCAATAATGACAAGAATAGCCTCGACAAATGACTAAGAAATTTTAGAAATTTAAAATTTAATTTTTTAAAAATTCCCACCTGGCCAGGGTACCATTGGTTTAGGTAACAGCCAGGCAATTCCTTCCCATTGTCGTCTTGAAAACCAGCATCGCGAGACTTGAACATGAACCTGATTTGGGCAATTTAATGCTATTTTAAAAGATTTTTAATAGAAAAAAAAGTTACATGTTGATGAGACCAATCTAAAAAAAATAAATAAAATAAATGAGAATGCATTTGGTAAATTATGCAAATAAATTCCTAATGCTATTTTTAATTGTTTTTAAAATGGTTCAAATAGTGCAAACATTTTTATGATTTGGACGAAATAATAGTACCAATAGAATAAAAACGGTTGCGCGAAGAAATTTATGAAAAACTTGTTTTGGAGTCTAGGTCTTAGAAGTGGTCGTTTGTGCCAATAAAAATTTACGACCTCTGAATATTATTATAAATGTCGTTTTTTGTGAACATAAATAATCTAAATTCTCAAAATTGATTTAATAGTTTTTTTTATAATGCATAATTTTCGCTTAAGTTAAATTAAAAAAAATTTTTCCTTACCAAAAGTGAAGGGGCACAGTGCGGTCCGGGATAATCTTGAGCTAAAATGGGAAAATATTATTTTATTCTAATAAAAGACAAAATAATTAATAAAAATAATTAGTTAATTAATTTGATGCTTTAATTTACTTAAAATTGTTGTCGGTTCCACCCAAAAGAACAGCCATTTGGCAATTATTTGAAGGCACAGATAAATGAAAATTGAGGACATGAAAACCAATTGAGGAATGAACACGGTGAACACTTCAATTGGCGATTCGAAAAATCTGAAAATTCAATTAAAAAATTAATAAAATTAAATATTAAAGGAAGAAATATTACTTATAATTACGATAAGAAAGTGCCACTCCGAAGGTCATTTGTGTGATGCCAACAATCACACTGAGCTTCATTTTCATTGAATTCAAAAAGTTAAGCTTATTATTATCCGCCAAATTCCACACGGGATCCATTCCAAACTAAATTGATAATTAATTAATTCATGCTAATTTTATTGGCAATTTTTTAATTATTAAAAATGTAATTTACCGGATATGGTCCTCTAGCCCGGTCATAAGCAGTCATCGGATTCAAATGGACCTCCATTTCCTTCCCCGCTTCTTCGGGTTTACTCAGCCATGAATCAATTTCGGTGTCACTGCAAATTTCATATTTTATATTTATTTTTATTTTATTTATGATTATTTATTTTTTTAATTTTAAATTAATTTTTTCGCTTGTTTTACTTAAAGAATTGCATTTTAAAGTTATTTACTCTTTTTTTCTAATATATTGTATTTAATAAACATTTTAAATGTTTTTCTTTTTATTTTTCTAATTTAGCTCCGGAATTTTTAATATTTAATTTTCCAATTTTTATTTACGATTTAAACTTATATTTTTGTTATTTTATTTTTATTAATTTTCTAATTTTTTTTTAAATTTTATTTTATTATTTTTCAATTTTATTGATTTTACTATTTAAATTTTTTTTTATTAATATTTCTTTTCTTTTACTTATATGGAATGTTGGCCCATGCGCTGCCAAAAATTTGGAACGATTTGGCAAACGCGTCGTTGTACAGCAGACCGGCATGGATGGAGAACAGTCCCATCAGCAAAATGATGTAACGACCACCAAAAAACATATTAAAAATCTAAAAATAAAATAAAAATATTTTAATTTAATTTTAATTTAATTTAAATATATTTTTCACCTCATCCTTAATTTGGCGAGCCTCCAAATTCTTCTCACGAAGCACCAAAAACAGTCCGCAAAAGAACATCAAAATTCCATGGCCCAAATCACCGAACATAATGGAGAATAGAAATGGGAAAGTGATGATTGTGTAGGGGGCTAAAAAAATAAGGAAAATTAATAAATTTACAAAAATTTTTCAAATTTATCTTTTTTTTTCTGCAATGGTTGACCATAAAAGTTTCATTATGCTATTTTTTCAGGCTTACTTATTTTCGTATAAAGCTTTATTACAATTATTAGTAGGAGTGAAAGGTCCAAATTTTTCCCCGGCGGCGACCCCTTTTTTTGCAATTCAATTTGCCTTTTTTTTTGCGGCGCGCTTTTTCAAAAAAAAAAAATGAAAGAGTGGTGGAGGCGGTGGGTGGGGGTGTCCGAGGCCTCTTACGTCGAGGGGCGGGGCGTTGTCTCGAGACACCCCTTGCACATGTATGGACTAGGGTTACAGGGGTCCGGGTTTATTTTTTTCAAATTAGGTAATTTCTTCTTAAAAATAAAAGCTTATACTTAGGGGCGGCCATGACTTTTTTTTTTGTAATTCTTAATGCGATTTGTAACAGATTTTGTTCAAAAAATAACTAAATTTTGAGCCAATTTTTTATGAAAAATAAGAATTCTAGTCCGGCGGTGCCGACAAGCGCCGCCGGGAAAAAATTGGGAATTTTGGACATATTTTTAGCAAATTTTCAACAAAAAATTAGTAGTTTTGTGGACTTTCAGAAAAATTTAGCGAAATTTTTACGAAAATTTGGGTGAGTTAGGTCTTGGAGGGGCACCAACAAGGAAAATCGAAAATTTATGCAAAAATACTATTTTTCCTTCAAAATTTATTATTTTGATATTGTATAAAAATTATATCAAAATTTTTTAAAAATTTTTATTAAAGAAGAAAGTAATTTTATTTAAAAATTTTTGATTTATGAAATGATAAAATAGCAGTTTTTATAAAAAATATCTAAAAGAGATCGATATGAGAAAGAATTGAACCATAAAAGTTTCATTATGCTATTTTTTTCAGGCTTATTGTTGGAGGCGGTGGGTGGGGGTGTCCGAGGCCTCTTACGTCTAGGGGGGGGGGGGGGGGGTTGTCTCGAGACACCCTTGCACATGTATGGACTGGATTATTTATGCTAAAAACTGAAAAAATGCCAAAAATTTTTGCAAATATTCCTAAAAAAATATTTAAATTCTTTTAAATTTTCATTGTTTCATCAAGAAAATTATAAGAAATTTTGGTTAAAAAAATAAAATAAATTTGCTCTTTTGATAATTTCAAGACTTTATAGCTCTGAGGAATAATGCATTTCATTAAAGCAATTAATAAATATTTGTGCCTGGATTTAATTCCAAATAGCTGGCAATGCCGTACGAGTCAACAATGCCCTGGAATACGGAAGTGAATTTGTTCGTTCTGTTGTATGTGGGCGGCGGTTCTGCTGTGTGCACAACATTTAGCACGGGCTTAACACTTCCGCCAAATTTGTTCTTAAAATTAGAAAAAAAAAATTAATTAATATTAATCTGAGATAATTAATTCCCAAAAATAAGAATTTAAATATTAGGCCATTAATAGAAAAAAGTCATAAATTGAAGAAGACAAAACATATTTTGTATTAAATAAAATAAATTAAAAAAGAATATTTTGAACAGAATTTAGCCATAACATTAAATATCTAAATATTAGTATTCGACCTGGACCTGGAACCAGGCCTGGGTTTTTCCTTGATCCAAGTCCAGACCCAGGAAATTTTCGGCAACCTGAGTTTTTCCTGGACCTGGATTTTCACGGATTTTTTCGCAGGAAATCTATGTCCAGGTCAAAGATGAAAAAAATTCAGGTCTAGGCTCAGGTTCGGCATGAAAACCTGGATTTCCGGGATAATATTTTACGACTTATTATTTCGAGTGACAATTTTTTATTTCAAGTTAACCAAAAAATGATATAGATTTAAAAATATCATATTATAATTGTCATATATTTTAGATGTTCCTAAGAAATTCATTGCTTTTTTAAACATTTGTTTGCTTTCAAAAACAAATTAAAAAAAAACAGGTTCAGGCCTGGATCCAGCCAGGCCTCAAGGAGCCGGAAATTTTCCTAAGCCAAAGATTTTCATGGATTTTTGTCCGGGAAATTCAGGTCCAGGTCCAACATGGAATTGAAAATGAATTCTAAATAATATGTAATTTAATTGCCATTCCCCCCCCCCTCCCCAACAATTTTGTGCCGTGCCTAATTACCACGCCAGTTTCCAACGCCATCCGAACATCATTAACATCGCTCAACGGCACCCAACACTCGGCCACAAAAAATTTGCCAATCCCATCAAAAGTGAATGTGTTCAGTGTGTGGTAAATGGATTTGTGAATTCGCACCTAATTAAGAAATAAATATTCATTTTTAATTGCGCATTTTTGTTTGTTCATTTTATTAATTAATTAATTAATTAAGGCAATTAATTCTAATTTAGGTCTTTATTATTTTTTGAATTTATTTTTGAAAAAAATTCTCACTTGTTTTAACCATTTCCTGTGGTTTGCTGCCACTTCATTCAACACTCTCATGCGATGCTCACTCGTTTGGGACATCACCTAATTAAATAATTATTTATAAATAAATAATTAAAATATTAAAAAATAATAATAAAAAAATTTAATTGATTGAGTAAAAAGACCATTCGCATGTCGTGAATGTTTGTGTGAACTTGTTGAAGTGCTGTTTGCCGATCTGTGCTCGTCTTCGGGCACTGATTGAACTGTTTGGCCTTGAAGCCCTCACAAACCTAATTAAGGAGTAATTAAACGAATTGATTTTAAAGCAACGCAAAAAATTAATTAAAGGGTAATTAAACCAACTTATTTTAAAGCAGCTCAAAAATTAATTAAAGGGTACTTAAATGAATTGATTTTAAAGCGATGCTAGAATTAATTTATTTTAAAGACACTGAAAATCAATTAAAGGTAATTAATTAATTAATTTTTAAAAACAAATAAAAAAAAAATTAATGAAAGGGTAATGAAATAAATTTATTTAAATTAGCGCAAAAATTATTAGCAACAAAACATTGTTTACCTTATCAATGATATGCCGTAATCGTTCACCATTATAGAAGACGATGAAGACAGATTCCTTGATATCTTCGCCCTATTTTTAAAAATTATTATTAAATTAATTAAGAAAAATTCTTTGACTGTTACTGATTCAGGGTGCTCAAGCAGTTCATCAATTTCGGCATGTCGTACAAAGGCAGTACGCCGGCTATCAATTTTAGTTTAATTATATAACTAATTAATTAATTAATTACCAAACGCGCCAAATGATGCGCTCAAAGGCATTCACCTTCTCAGCGTTAATCACACCAACAACATGACTGAAAACAGGAAGTCAAATTTGAATAAATAAATTTTTATAAGCTTAAAAAAATAATTAATGGTTTTTTTTACTAAAGTCCATTAAATGATCAAATAAATGCCATAATTAGTTAATTTAAAATTTTGTATAAAATAATAAAATATTTTTTAATTAGTCAAACCCCATTGGATCCTTTTCGCTTCGCAACGGAATTCCAATGTCACTTTCTACGACAGTTTGTCCCTCAATTTCTTGAACAGCCGCATCGCTAATACCCTAAAAAAATTTTTAAAAATAATAAAAATTCTACTTAAAAAAAAATTTAATTTTTACCCCCTGAAAAAATTCATCCGTTTTGCTGAGCACATACTGCCATTCCTTGAGCTCCAAAAAATTTTTCTTCAACTGCTGATCACTGTCATTCATGCTAATGATATCGCGTTCCTTGTCAATCAATTTTTGCTATAAATTTTAAATTATTTTATTTTATTAATTTAAATTTAATTTTTAATTTAAATTCCTTTATATTACCTCAACCTCGTTGATCTCACCATGTGACATCACATCAATCGCTTCTCCCCATGTGTTGTCCACAATTGGTTGATTTTCTTTGCGAATTTGCACCTCCAAAAATCCTTAATTTTTCAGAAAATTTTAATTTTGAAACAAACATTTTCTAATTTTGTAAAATAAAAAATAAAAAATGGAACTAAAAATTCGAAGAAAAAATTACTCAATTTGCGTTCCATTTCATCAAAACGCCGAATGTCCTTCGTAAACATTCGTTGAAAGACGTTAACTTCGGCATTCAGCTACATTTAAAAATGGATTTATTTTTTTATAAAAAATTTATTTTTATTGATTCGCTAAATTGATTAAATTTTAATTTATTTTTATTATTACATCTTTGAATTGGACGAACGGATGCTTGCCAAGCTCAGCAACACATGAAAAGGCTGCGTCCCGTTCAACAATCAGCTGGCAAAATCGCATTTCCTCCGAGCGATAAAGCGAACCCATTTTGGCGAAACAATTTTGGTGGATTATTCAATTTAAATACAAAAATAAATGTTAGCCGCTACAAAATTATTATCTAAATTGTTTTTCTACAAATAAATTACAATATGAGTGTTGATTTTTACCCTCATGAGTTTTAAAAAACAAAATTTCCAGTTTTTTGAGTACCATTTGAATATAAATTCGCATAAAATTGAAAGGATTTATTTTTTAATTTTTTTTTTGGTATTTAAATTATATTAATTACAATAAATAAGAATCAGAAAGTACATAAACAGATTGGAGTTGGATGAACGAGCGAAGACCTAATGAGAAATTGTCTATGGGAAAATGAGGGATTTTTTTTCATTTTTCAGATTTTATCTCTTTTTTGTCCTGTCTCCTCCCTTGAGAACAAAACATTTCCTATTGGTTTTTTTGGATTTGAGTATTTATCGTCGTCGGATTACGAACGGAAAATAATAATGATGCTAAATGATTAAAATAATAAAAACAATTTTTAATAACACATTTTAATGGGGACAAAACGGTGGCGATTTAATGAGAGAGTATTATTTACATAGGAAAAATTAATAATTTGCCATTCACCACCATTTTTGCGCAATTCCTGTGCCTCATTTGGGCCGCATTTTCAAGGAAAATGCCGAAAAGGGGACGAAGAAATAAAAAATTGCGCATAAGCCGCCAATTTATGGAAAAAATAACCGTGAGATGAAAAATAATTTTGGATTTTTTGAAAATAGACAATTCAAAATTTAATACTTTAAAAATTTTCTGTATTTGTGGAAAATTGGAAAAAAAAGAATTATTTCAAAACTTAAAATATTTTTTATCTAAAGAGAAAATTTTAATGAAATCAGTCGAATGGGGATTAGAAAATTGCGAAATAATTCAATTAGGGGAAACAATCAAAAATAGAAATTTTAATTTTATTCTTTTATCGGTTAAAGAAAATTTACAATTTAAGCCCCAACAAATTTTTTTAAAAATTTTGTGTCGAAAATATTTTTAAAAATATATTTATGGAAAATTTTAAAATAAAGTTAATGGATTAAAAGTAGAGTAGAGCGGGACCGGGAATTTTGGGCTTAACCGGGACCGGGACCTTTTCGGGTTGAAAAACCGGGAATTTTTGGCTGGGAAAACCGGGAAGAAACCCGGGACTGGTCCCGGTCCCGGACAAAACCGGGACCTCGGTACTCAGTTGTACTCAGTTGTCCGTGTTTTGGTCCCGGTCCCGCTCTACTCTAATTAAAAGAAACACTCCGTTTTTCAATTATCCAATAAATTTAATTCAATTTTTAATTGATTTCGTCCCAATTTTTGAGGTTACCGGCGGAGGTTGGAAAAGAAAATTGTTCATCAACGCGGGAAAGAAAGAAATTGAATGAATGAGAAGAGAATGATGTGTTTAATGCAGGTCCTTTCTTCTTTGTTTAACAATGTTTTAAGGTCCTCCGATTTTTGCTGTCCCATAAAAAAAATTTTTAAATAAAAATTTTACAAAGAAATATGGCGAAATGGTAAGAAAAAATATAAATGTTTATGAAAAATTGGGAAAACTAAAATTAAAATGAATTTAAAAAAATTAAAAAATAAAGGACCTTGTAAGATAAGATTTTTACAGACCTTCACTTATTTCTGGATATTTTCGAACAGTTTACATTTTTTGAATATTTTTAATTTAAGAATTTCTAACTTTCGCATGCCAACCTTCGGCCTTTAAGAGGCCGCTTGCCATTCACAAAAATTTTTATATATTTCTCGTAACAAGATATGAAAATATAAATATCATTACTAAAATTAATTTTTAAATGGAGGCATTGGCACAAATGAATAAATTGCCATAGTTTAAAAAAAAATCCATTTAGAAATGCCCGCTTTAAAAAGATTTATGCATTTTTAACTCAAAAATTTTTTAAATGTAAAGATAAATATCCCATTTCTATTTTTTGATTTTTTTTTTTTGTTTGCTCATCTCCAAAATGTTAAGAAAAATGAGATGGCAAAAATGAGAATAATGGCGGGAGAGAAGTTCCAATTATTTCTTACATAATTTTTAAGAGGTTTGTTTGTTTATCTCTCCGCCGTCGGCGGAACGCTTTGAACCTTTGAAAGGAACCGACGCAATCAACGCTCGCGAAATCAACAATGCTTTTTTACTGTGCCTATTCTTTTATTTGGCGAAATGTATAAAAAAAATTTTTAAAATTTTCTGAAAATTACTAAGAATTAATTTTAACCCATTTAATTAATAACAAGGAATTAAATTAGCTATTTATCTTAATAATGAAATTATAATAAAAAAAAATTGTGACACTTTAGAAAAAATCATTTAAAAATAAAAAAAATGGAATTGGAAAATATTTTCAAGGAATTTCGAGTTAATTGATAAATACTTAAAATATTATTAATTTACATATTATTTCATTAAAATAAAGACATGGCAAATTTAAACCAGCCGGAAAAAATGGTACAAAAATTAAATTATTTGATTTTTCGAATAACCGAATTTAAAATTTAAAATGGGACAGTGTTTTAATTAGATAAAATAAAAATGAATGAAAATTTTAGTCCAATTTTGTGTTTGTGATTTGACGCGTCTTATCAATCGGAACAATCGCATGGACACACAAAAAAAAAATTAATATTAAAAATTATTTTGGTGTGCATTCCTTTGATTGATTTTGACTTTGACAAAAATTTTAATGATATGTGATACGAAGAATTCGCATGACAAATTAGTAAGCAAAAAACGTAATGGAAAAAAAAGAAAAGAAAGAAAGAGAAAAGAAAGAGAAAAGTGGGGTGATTGGGAAAAAGTGATTAATATAAATTATTGCGGTGGCTTTTGAATGTATTAATTTAATTTAAATATCATTAACCTCTAAAAGATAGAAAAAAAAATTAAGAAATTAAATTTTATTATTTTATTTAAAATTGAAAATTTTATATTATAATAATGGCTTTGAAGCATGAAAAAATGATAAAATTTAAATTTTTAATAAATTTTTCTTACATAAATCTTCTTACTCTTAAAATTTAAAAAATTAAAAAAAAAATTAAATATGTATCATCATAAAATGAAGTTAATTTTTTTAAACAAATTATATTAAAATTTCCAAAATTTTTTAAAACAACAAAAAGGACAAATCTCTTCAAAATCCCAAAACATTTAATTATTGTATCATATGCAAAGGGTAAATTAGTTCTGCGTAAATGTGTTCGCCCCAATCAATTTTCATCACCATGGTTATACTCGAACAATGGTAATTTGAAAGTTGAAAAGAACATTTTGGATAAAACACGAAATTGCAAAAAAATTAATTAATTAAAAAATTAAATAAATTTTTTAAACATTCCAAGTTTTTCGTGTTCAGACATTCGCGCCTATGCTTAAAATTTGTATCAAATTTATTTATTTATTTTAATTTTAAAAAAGCAGAAACAGTTAAATAGAAACCGTAACCTTTTATTGTTTGAGTTTTTTGAAAAATTATCAAATATTCTAAAAATTAAATTAATTTTTCCAAAATGATTTAATTTTCCTTATATATCAAGAATGTTTTTAGACTTGACATTTGGTTAGAGCCTCTAGATTCTTCGGCTAATTTAGCCAATGACATTTATTCTTCGGTCCAATTAGACTTAAATTGGTGACTAGATTTTGAATTTTTTTTTTAAATAAAAATGAAATTTTTGTGAAAAGTCAAAAGGGTTTCAGTTGCCAATGTGGTGTTCTGTTTGTGAGATTAATTTGAAATGAAAACCCTGCCCATTGTCATTCATTAAAAAGTATAGAAATCTGCTCTCGAAAAACTTTGTTTAATTTTTAATCCATATTACTCGAGGACAATTTAATCTATGACATGTCCGCAGAGTAAGTGGATTACTCCCTTTTGTGGACTTTTTTCTTTTTGCATAAATAAATAAATAAATAAACCTGTTTTTTTAATTAACCGATTGCAATTTGCAATCCCCAAAATAATTAATTTATTAATGGAATAACTTTTGCTGCACAATTCTCATAATTACGCAAAGAGTTTTAAAGTGAAAAATGATTTTTGATTAATTTGAAATTTTTAAAGAAAATTTGTGGTGTTTGATGTTTGACGCACTGCAAATCTCGGGAAATTTGTGCACAAAAAAATATTAAATTTATGACCATTTCAAAAATTTGTGGACGTAATGAGAGAAAAGAAACAAGAGTCCATCCCTTAAATAGATTTTTAAATTAGTATGCATAGGCCGTATAGCATTTGCAGGACATTTGACATATGTCCCAAAAAGCGGTTTCAAATATTTTTATATATCCCATATATCATAAAAAACTTTATTGCATTTTCGCGTCCAATTGATCATACTCAGTTTCTTAGGCCATAACTTTTTACTTACTTTATCAGTGCCTAAAACTTTTGTATCAAACGAAAGCTTAAAGTCTGGGATCTATAAATACCAGAAATAAGCAAATATTGATATTAAGAAAAAATTTGAAATGAGAAAAGCTGAATTCAGCTTTTTCGAATATTTTAAAGAAACAATTTTTTTTTATCTGTTGCCTTTAGCCCAGAATTAGCTATATAAAAATTCCACAGACATCAAGTTTTCTTTTAATGCCAAGAATAGGCATTGACCTAAGTGGTTTTTTTTGAAAAAATAAAAGGCATTGATTGACCTTAAGTGATTTTTTTTTGAAAAAAAAAATAAACTTTTCCCATGGCGACAATCTGTGCAAATCTTTTAGGCGTCCAATCAATGAATGATCATACTCAGTTTTTTAGGCCATATGAGAAAATAAAAGCTAGCTTTTTTTGAGTATATTCAATATAATTTTTTATCTGTTACCTTTATCCCAAAATTTAGTTATCGAAAAAAATTCTACAGACTTTTAACCTTTAGTTTGATACCAAGAAATGTAGGCATTGACCAAGTAAAAAAAAAAGTTATGGCCTAAGAAACTGAGGATGGTCATTGATTGGACGTTTAAAGCGCAATAGAGCCTTAAACATGTCTTTACAGGTATCCTAATTAAAAATAGTTAAAAATTAGCGCAAAAATTGGCATCGGCGTATGATTTTTTTGAAAAAAAAAAAAACTTTTCCTATGGCCACAATCTGTGCAGCTGTGCACACAGACGGCAATATTCTCAAAAGTTTAGAAAGATGAAAAACATTGTATTGCGTTTTCATTGTCATGTGTTTTTATCGGGAGGCCGACCGAAACTGGAAATGCAATGCAAATCCGCCGAAAAATTTGCGGAAAATTTATGCGGGAAAATAAATCCGTCCCCCCGCCTAACACAACAAAAAAGAAGAAGCACAGGAAAAACAAAAGTAAAAATAATATTATTGTTGTAAATATGTAAAGGAAATTAAAAAAAATATAATCTTTAAAATTTTTGAAATGCCCAGAGATGAATTGTGGCGCTGAAAATTTGGCGAATTGCCCGTCGCCAATTTGTGTGCTGTGAAGCGGAAATAAGAAGAGAGGAAAGTGAGAGGTGAGAGAGAGTGAGAGAGAGAGAGAGAGTGAGAAAGAGAGAGAGAGAAGTGAAAGAGAGAGAGAGATAGAAAGAGAGAGAGAGAAAGATATATGGCAGGAGATTTGTGGGAGAGTGGGAGCAAGCACAGCGCCAAATTTGCGAATTGAGTGATTGGATGAGACAAATTTAACGAAAATTGGAGGACATTTCAAAATGAAAAGGCGGGGGGTGGGGAGAAGTGATGAAAGGCAATCATCAGAGATCTAATTAAAAGTTGAGAAAGAAATTTGATCCAACAAATTGGCAAATTAAATAGAAAATTTTTTTTTTTAAATTGTTAATTATAAATCAAGACGGATAAATTATTTCGATCATTATATCTATTTTTTCAAAAGTTTTAAAAAATATTCCCTCATTTTATGGGTTATTTAAAATAAGTGCAAATTGAATGGCCTGTGAATTACAACAATTTTAGGGCAAATTTGAAAAATTAAACTAAAAATTTAAAATTGTTTTAATGAATTTAATTAATTGTACATAGGTTCCAAAAATTGTGCAAAAAATGTGCACCAATTAGAGATCAAATTTTTAGTTGAGAAAGAAATTTGATAAAACAAATTGGCAAATTAAATTAGCAAAAAAAAATATTATATAATTAAATTGGTTAATATTTGTCATGATGGATTATTTAGTGTTTCATTATTCTGAATTTTTTTTTTCTTTAATTTAAAAATGTTTCCGCATTTTTGGTTGTTTAAAATTAGTCGCAATTGAAGGGCCTGAGAATTGCAACAATTTTAGATAATTTAAAATTGTTTTAATGAATTTAATTAATTTTTATCCAAAATTGTGCAAAAAATGTGCACCTTTTTAAAATAAATTGGCAGACGATGGGCTCACAAAACAGTCAATCATCAAATCAGAGGCGCTGGGGCGGGGGAGCGCGAGCTGCGCGCTCTTTCATTCACAAAGTGATGAGCCGCTCCGCACGATTGAGCGATTAAATATTTTTATAGCACACAATAAATATTGCGAATATTTATTATTATTATTATTATTATTATATGATCATAAATTGGGCGGGCGACGAGCGATTAACACAACAACATTTATTTAATTCTTTCTCTCTTTTTTGCTGCTGTTATTGTTGATAAAATCGTAGGTTTAATTGTGTGCGCACATATATTTTATAGACTTTTATAACAGAAACTATTAAAAAATAGTATGTGAAAAAAAATGCTAGTTTTTGTGGCATTTTACTTAATTATATTTAAATATTAAATAATTTTTTTTTATTTGGTTCGAAAATAGGAAAGGTTATTAATAATGACCAAAGACCTTATTTAAAAACAGAAACTATGAAGGTGGTTGCGAAGAAAAGAAAAAAAATATTAATTTTGATAATTATATTTCTCTATTAAATAATTATTTTAAATTTGATTGGAAAATAGAAAGGTCATATAATAATGACCGAAAATATTAATTAAAAACAAAAAATATCAAAAATTTGTGTTGTGAAGAAAAAAAATTGTTAGTTTTAATGACATTTTACTTTTTATATTTCTCTATTAAATAATTATTTTTTAATTAATTCAAAAATAAAAGGGTTATATAATAATGACCAAAAATCTTAATTAAAAAAAAATTTCTTCGTCTCTTCACCCTGATGCGGATTAATTATAATGACAAAGTGGGGAAATTGTTCACACATTTTGGATAAAGATAACTTTTTTTTTCTTTTTTATAGAGAACCAAACTTTTTTCTTTAAATCAGTATTAAAATCAAACACCAAAAAATTGATAGGTATTAAAAATATTTACAAAAAAAAATTTGATAAAAACATTTATTTAAAAGAAGCTCAATTTTGGAGGATGAGCTCTCTGCTCTGTCCTAATCAGTCACAGTTTGACATAATTAGGATAATGATGATGATGATGGTGATTATGATTAGAACGGTGGAACGAAAAAGCGGTGAGTGAAAAATGAATGATTGAATGAATGAATGGGTGGCGCAATGATTGGGCGGGGGACGGGGGCGGGGAATGGTGGGGGTAGGGCCCAAAATCCGTGACGACGGCGGCGACCATTTTTCATTTTTGTGTTGACTTTGTACATCAGCGCCACCACTTGGCGATCGACCGACCGAAAAGCGATGCGCCGCTGCCGTCGATCAAAAGCCGCCGCTGCTTTTCCGATCAAAAATTCATCGTCCCACGAGCGCTCGCGCAAAGATTAATTGTGCGGAAATCACCGCCGGCCGACCGCTCGCTCTGCTGTGTGCTTTCTTTAAAGTTTGTGAGCAAAAGAAAAATTGAGCGATCATAAAAAGGGAAAATTATTTTGCTGTTTAAAATGCATGGGCCCGGGGGGGAGGAAATCGAAAATTGAAATTTCTTTTTTTAATATTTAAATAAAATTTTTTTTTCAATATATTAAAACTTTACGGTCCGACCGCTGCTGTATAATTTTTCTTTAAAGTTTGAGAGCAAAAAAAAAAAATTTGAGCGATCATAAAAAGGAAATTACTAATAAACAACGCATTGGACCTGGGCGGGGGAGGAACACCGAAATTGACAAAATTTATTTATTTTTTAATATTTAAATGAAAATATTTTTTAAATGACGCAATTTACTTATATTGAATTCTATGAATAATATATAAAAAAAAATTAATTTATTTATGTTTTTAATTAGAGTTGAGCGGGACCGGGACGGGAATTCCCGGTCCTCCGAGGTCCCGGTCCCGGCTTCTCAGGTTCCGGCAAGTCCCGGTCCCGGTTTTGCCCAAAATTCCCGGTCCCGCTCAACTCTATTTTTAATGTTTAAAATTATAATTATTAAATTCATTACTATAATTAATAATAATAATAAAAAAAGAATGAAATTGCCTATTTAATAATTTGTGATAAAAATATTTATATTTGTTTTATTTATATTTATGTTGGGAATCATATGCAATTTAAAAGGAAGAAAATACTTATGACTTTGCTTAATCATCCATTAATCTTAAAAAACAAAAATTCCAGTGAAAACTAAACGAAAGTCAGCAATTGACGGATGATATGATTTATTACTTAAAAAATATTATCAAATTAATTTACTAAAGAAATAAGTAAATTAACTTTTATAAATTAATTTGTTTTTTAAATTTATAAAAATTAGACCAAATTTTTTTATAATATTTTTCACCAACAATTTTTATCATATTTTTTAGCCAAAAAGTTAAAGCAAAAATATATATTTAAAATAAGCAAATCCAAAGCAAAAATAAATTTTCTAAATTTTTAAAATATTTTAGCTTATCGGCAAATATTTCGGGGGACAAAAAGGTACGGATGAGCAATGGAATGGAACGCAGCAAACTTACGAGTGGTTGACAAAAAATAAAATAAATTTTTTGGGGACGGAAGACCAATTTTTGGTTTTCGATTTTGCCCTTTCGTCCATCCGCCGTTCGGTCGGTGTTCTTCCCTCTCTTTCAAATTGGCGCTTCCGCCTGTGACAAAAATGTGTCCCACCGCAAGCCACCATTTCACACAATGGGCGAGGGACGGACCAAATTTTTGCGCCCCGTACGGCTGGGTCCCGGATGGATTTGGCCCGGATTAAAAAATGATTAATTAAATATCAATTAATGAAATGATGGGATTGATGGTGCTGGGGGATTTTAGTCCAAAAATCATCAAAAATGGGCGTTAATCAAAAAACACAAATGGAAAATTTTGGACAGAAATTATTCATAACTTCGCCAAAAAATGAACCAAATTTTAAAATCTAGATATATAATATGATTGTTTTCTCTATTAGCATTCAAAATTCAAAAAAATTCGTTAAGCTTCAAAAAGTTATGACCTGCTGAGGAACGCAAAAAACTAAGTTTATTGAACATTTTTGGTAATAACTTTCTTGAAACTTAACGAAAATTTTTGAAATTTAGCAGGATAATTGAAGACTCTTAGAGCTATCGGATATAAAGGATCAACAATTTGGTTGCTTTTGTCAGAGTTATATGAAAAAAATTTTTCATTAAATGGTTTTGATAGTTTTTGACTAACGTCATAGCACTGGATTAGTGTTGCATTAAAACAAAAATGAGATACTCTTTCAATTAACAGAAAGCAAAAAATAATATTTAAAAAACAATTATTTTTTTGTTAGAATAATTATCAGGGTAAATAAAGAAAATGCTGATAGGAATTTGACTTTAATTTTCCATTTACGAACTTAAAGCCGAACTTAAACATTAAAAAAAATGTTTTTTTTTTGTCTATCAGTACAGAAAAACTCAAAAGCTAATTAATCTCGTTATTCTCTTTCGTCAACCCAACACGGTAATTCACTTTAAAACTACGGTATTAGGAAACAACTAAAATTAGTCTTAGAATACCATGTTACAGCTTAATTTGATTTTTTTTTCTGTTGATTAAGAAAAGGAAAAATAAAATTGCAAAAATACCATATGATTATTATTCATTAGATTTATTAGCTTAATTTTCTTGGTTTCATCAAAATTTAAGCTGAGGCTTCGGAAAGTTTAGGAAATAAAACACTGAAAAACATTTTAACAGAAAAATTCATGAATTTAACCTTTTACATTTTCGCTCAATCAATTATGGATTTAAATCAATTATCGTAAATAAATATTATTTTTCTGAAGAATTTTCACTGTTCTTCCACAGTTTTCTTCGCTTCTTTATGAGTGAAATTAATTTGTAGCATTGCTTTCCTTTTACGCTTCTTCAAATTGGACAAGAAATGCTTGAACTTGTCCGATTGTGGCACATTGATCAGAGTCGGGTCCATGCCGGCCACAAGGCATTTGTCCAAGCGACAAGCGCGGCATTTTATCATATCTTTGACAATAAATATTTTAATTTGATTTTGGCAAAATAGGGTATCAACTTCCAATTCCATTTCGTCTTGGACAGGTGAAGAATGTTTGTTTTGTGACGACTCGACGAAAGAATTGCTATAGCCTGAAGTTTTTGGTTAATCTGGAAGCCAAAAACTCGCACATTGGACATTCAAAAGTTTGACCCGATAAGTAGGGCTGGGAATTTAAGTCACTAAAAATCTTCAAAAAGTCGACTAAAAATGTCATAAAAAATCGCCAAAAAGTCACAAAAAAGTCATAAAATACGCAAAAAAGTCATAAAAATCCCAAAAAGTGCAAAAAATGCATGTTATGTAGAGGCTTCAGACAAAGTTTAGAACACTTTTAAGTCATTTTAAGGCCATTTAGAGTCAGCAAAAAAAAGTCATTTGACTTAAATTCCCAGCCCTACCGATAAGGAATGAATCCAATTATGATAAGGAAGTTACGGTGTTTGGAGAGAAGAAAATTACTAATTGTAAGTTTAATATTGATTTTTGATTTTACTGTAAATTGATTCATCATTGAATTTTTATTCTTTAATTTCCAAAACATTTGCTTAAATAAAGAATAACCGTTTTTGGAAAGTAGCCTTTTTAATGTATTCGAATTTTGCAATTTTTTGTAATATTTGCAATAATTTTCTTAATTTTATTGTTAATTTTTCTAATGTTTTGGCTAAATTTCATTTTCACTAATTTTAACACAAAATCTTTTAAAAAGAAAATAACAGATTAAAAATGTTGGAAAAACTTGCTTTTTTGCGTTCCTCAGGTTATAACTTTTTTGAAACTTAACGAATTTTTTTGAAATTTTGCAGGATAATCGAAAACACTTGGGGCTATCAAATTGTATTAATAAATAAGTTTCTATTAAAAATTTTCCATTTGATGGTTTTTTGACTAACGTCCCAGCACCATTTTATTCGGTTGCACTGTTTTTTCGTCAATTATGGGCCAAACTTAGCTAATGAATAATTAATTATTGTATTTAATAATATAAAACTTTTGGCCGAAAAGGGCCGTAAATCCTCCGGCGAGGATAGCCCAGAGACTTTGCTAATTTTAAAAATATTTTTTGTTTTCTTAGTTCAAATTTTTAACAATCTCCCCAAAATCGCATTGTATTTACAATTTTTCGCATTTTTTACCGAAGAATTATAACAGAGATAAAAAAAAATTTCCTAAAAATTATTTCTGACTTCTGATTTTCTTCATTTCGGCCCAAACCCAAAATCTCAACCCGTCTTAAACCCAAATTCATTGACGATTCCACAAAAATTATCAGAATTTGATATCCCATCGCTTCAATTACCTGCAAATTTTCATTTTATATGCCGAGCAAAAGGCGATGAACAAAATCCAATTCCATTTGGATGGCCATTTTCACTTCTGGCGATGTGTTGTTGTAATATATTGTTCCAAATCAATGTTCATCCTTTAATTAATAAATTTCCAAAAAGGGATTAAATCATTAATCTGCTAATGACTCCATATTATAATTTCTTATACAAAACCACAAAAATTCTTAAGTTTCGCAAAACTCCCAAAAACCCTCATAACGCAAAAAATTCTCATCGACACTCAAAAAGGAAAAAACAAAAATGAGGATAAATCATCAGATATCATAGCTATATCTATTCACAAAAATGATGCCTTAAAATAATAATTTTACAGTGTATATATACCGTATCCCTTTTAGTTCTTATGAGAAAAAGAAACCAAAGAGAAACAGATTGGAATAATGGTAAATCATCAATTAAATCAATCATTCATTAGGTGAACAATTTCATTGGTTAGAATTGTCTTTATTTCTATTTTTGCGTTTTTTTTTTTGACTAATTTCGATTAATTCCCTAGCAAACGCATTTTTCTCATTTTTTTTATTTCGTTCATTTTTTACTAAACAATGTAAAAGTGTCATCTGTTAACAAATCACAACTAAATTATTAATTTTCCCCGGAGACGCCAATCGACACCGAGGGTCCCAAAGTCGGTCGGTCATAAAATTTGGGTTTTTAATCGCTGTTCAAAAAAAATTTGTATTTTTGACCCCAGAATTTATTTTTTTCGATGGCATCTCTGATTTGATGATCAAGCCGGCGTTGCTTGGTTTGATTAACTGATTTCTAACAGATTTTGATTCAAAAATTAATCCAAAAGTGATCAAATGCTTTTAATTTCTTTATTTTTTTAAGTGCAAATATTATAAAATTAATTTTTTTTTTTTTTGGTTTTTCGTTTCATAATTACGGTATTTTTAGGATGTTTTAAAAAGGAAGGAATTTAAATTGGCTAAATTTTTGTATCACGAAAATTTATCAATAACAAATCAAATGAAAATATTAGAATGAAAAATTTTTTTTACTAGTTTTATTTTAAATTATTATTTATAAATAATAATTAACAGAAAATCGAATTAAAATGTAATACGGTAATTCAGACTAATGTTGCTTGTTTTTTAGTTTTAATGGGCATTAGAAATGTAAAGAATCGACGGCGCTTAAGCGACAAATTTTGTTTTCGTATGCCTTCAATACAGTAGCCATCATAATTATATTAAAGTGCAATATCGTATTATAAACAGAAATTTATTTTTGTTGGGCTCTTATAACACAAAAATACATTGTTATTTTCGGTGCCAGTGTTAATTATTCTCCTAATTAAGGTGGCTTTTTTTCTTAGAAAACCGACTAATGGACGGTATATCATTCATTATTGATTAAAATGTGTAAAGTAAATATTTGAAAAAATAAAAATTTAATATTAAAATACTAATTTCTTTTTTTTTTTACTTAATTATTTACCTATCTATGAAAGAGCGCCCGCTCAAAAATTCATGCATGCCTAGTCACATGAAAACAATGATGAATTCAAGCTATATAATAATGACAGCGTCTACCGTATCACTTTTTGTACTTTCATTTCTGTAAGCATAATACGGGTGATCGTCCCGTTATTTTCTCATAGTTGTTTTGTCATTCCGGTCATAATTAGCGAAGAATTAAATGCGTATAAATATTATGTACTGTAAAAAGTGTAGCATGGTTTTTCAATGCCTGTGATAATTAGCCACCTAATTAATCTGCTTTTTTTTTTTACTTTCTAAGCTAAAACTTTCTTAATTAAGGCGGGTCCACTACTATCAGTCAGAAGGCATTAATGCCTGCTATTATTTTTGACCATTGTTTTTGCCAAATTCAAATATGTTTGATTTTTGGTTGTCAATTAAACTAATTAATTAGTTTTAGATTTTTTTTTGCCATTCATAAGCCCATTTTACGAATTCCATCGCCATATTTTACTTCATCGTGATGCGCACCGCCAGCTACACAACTGACATGGTCATGTGCCTCGTCAACGGAATGCGCTTCGTCCTGCTTGGTCCCCATGCGTCCATTGCGCATCACATGTGTCCGCCTCCTTTTGAGTAAAAAAGTAACACTCGAAAAAATAATTAAAAAATTCATTTTATTAATTTAATATTATAGCTAGAGATCGGCCTGAGACCTGGGGATCCAGGCCTGGATTTTTGTCCAGGAATTCCAGGTCCAGGCTTTTTACAAAATACCGATCTCTAATTATAGCCATTGTCAAGGGGGTCTGGGTTCAGGCAAAATTTCTCAATTTCACTAAAAAGTTTTTTCAAATTTTAGTCCAAATTTGCAAAAATTGCCATTTCTTGGACAAAAAATTAGTTGACAAACCAAACACCGCAGTGAGACATTTGCGGACGGACATTTGCGGACAATTACGGAAAAAAATAAAAAATATTTAGAAATTTTTCTAAAAAAAAACATGGAATAAAGATTGCAAAAATAATAACATTTTATTTTATTTTTTTGGGCTTTTGAAGGTCTCTCTCTGTATCTTACATTTATTGGTCAAAGTGAGATTCTATATTGGTTAAAAAAGATTTAGTCCCCAATACGATTCGGGGAATGAATTGAAATGTCGTCTATTGCGCCCTAAGTCGGTTGAGAGTGTTTTTTCTTAATTTTATAAAAAAAAACAATTTTTTCACGATTTATGAAAATTTCTTCCCGACTAGGATTTGCCCCTCGAGATTTTTTTAAATTTCTTCAGCCATACCTACAAATCTTGTGTTGGAATTTGCTACCTGATTTTTCTCTCACAGAGGATCGGGTAAGAGCCTTAGATAAATTTTGCTCTGTGTTCAGCCGGTATAATAGCATTCCGAGGTTCCCGAAAAAATTTCGGAAGGAAATCGGAATTCCGAGGCGAAATCGGGTTTCCGTGCAGTTGGTGTTCAGCCTTACACATATAATATCCTGTTCATTTTGTAATTTGTAAAAATATATTTTTTCGTGAATAAGCATGTCTTTAAAAAATTAAAAATATTTTTATTTGTGGCTGAAATTTAGAAGAGACGTACTATGAGGCCAAATGTCCATTCCATTTATGTTCAAATACATTAATCTTAGAAATGGGCAAAATGACACTTGCGCCACCGTCGATTTGGACAATGTTAAATGAAATTCAATGATGAAGTGTTTCCGGTTAATCAACTTCCATTTGCGTTTTGTCACATTTGGAAAAACCTCCCAATTTTTCATCAATTTGAAATTTTAGTTTTTTAATTATAATCCATTTTCTTAGGGTATTTTTATTTTAGAGACAATTGAATATGAAGAATTAAATTTTTATTCACTTTTCCCATTTTGGCAATTTATTGCCTATTAACGTGTAATTTGTGCACAATTAATGCCATAAGTGTAATATGATGGAATTGTTGTGCCAAAATTATGAACCTAAAAATTTATATCTGCAGGAAATACTTTAAAAATATAATCTCACTATATAAAAAAGACGCACGATTCTCTTTTTGAAGTTCATGTGAACATTTAAGTCGAATTTATTTGCAGTGGCACGGGATAATTAGCCTTCTAATTAACTGACTTTTTGTTTGTGTACCGATTAATGGATAATTTGATAAAAAATGTATGTTAATTGAAGTTAAAATGCATTAATTCCAAAAAATTAAAAATATTTATCAGAAAAATTGATTGAATTCAACATTGCACTCATTTTGCGCTTCTTCAAATTGGCCAAGAACTGCTTGAACTTGTCCGAGTGTGGCACATTGATCAGAGTCGGGTCCATCCATGCCGGCCACAAGGCATTTGTCCAAGCGACAGCCGCGGCATTTTACCTTATCTGTTGGGAAAAAAGAAAGCACCCAACTTCTAACTTCATGCCTGGACCTGGATCTGGATTTCCAAATTGACCTGGAATTCCTGGACAAAAATCCAGGCCTGGATCCCCAGGTCTCAGGCCGATCTCTAGCTATAATATTAAATTAATAAAATGAATTTTTTTAATTATTTTTTCGAGTGTTACTTTTTTATTCAAAAGGAGGAGACACATGTGATGCGCAATGGACGCATTGGGACCAAGCAGGACGAAGCGCATTCCGTTGACGAGGCACATGACCATGTCAGTTGTGTAGCTGGCGGTGCGCATCACGTTGAAGTAAATTATGGCGATGGAATTCGTAAAATGCGAAAAATGAGCTTATGAAAGGCAAAAAAAAAAAAAAAAAATTAAAACTAATAATTAATTTAATTGAAAAATAAAAATCAATAATTATTTGAATTTGGCACAGAATGACGATCGTCCACCATTTTCTGTTTACGACAATGAAAATGGAAAAAGTTATTGTCATTATTATTATTATTATTTGTTACTAAATGAGTACAAGTTTTTTTCTGGCGGCATCTACCGGCACCGCCGGCTCGATCATTAAATCAGAGTTGCAAATTGAAAATTTTCCAAAAATAAGCATATCGCCGGTCATGAACAAAACATTTATTTGGAAGCTTTTTGCCTTATTATTAACGGATTTTGCGCTAAAATGGCCAAATTTGTGGGTTTTTTCGTCTTATTTTAATGTTAAATTAAAAATCTTGTGACCGATAGGCGTTCGTCAGAGAAAATTTTGAAAGTTTAGTTGTGTATTTTAGTGTTTTTAGAATCTAAAAATCCGTTCTCTAGTCATTAAAAGCTTTCATTCATACCTAATACCCAATTTTTCACTTGTCCAACACGCCATGAAGTTAGAAGTTGGGAGCATTCTTTTTTCCCAAATTCAAATTAAAATATTTTTTGTTACAGATAAGGTAAAATGCCGCGGCTGTCGCTTGGACAAATGCGTTGTGGCCGGCATGGATGGACCCGACTCTGATCAAAGTGCCACACTCGGACAAGTTCAAGCAGTTCTTGGCCAATTTGAAGAAGCGCAAAATGAGTACAATGTTGACTCAGTCGAAAATATGAACTTTTAAAATGATAAAAGTGACATGAAAATTATGTGAGCATTTTGCATATTAAGAATTTGTTTTTAAAATTCAGTTTAACTTAAAAACTAAAAATATTTTCAATCAATTTTTCTGATAAATATTTTTAACCAATATTTCAATGCCAATTTTTAAATATTTTATATCCAAATCTTATTTTGTTTTTTAATTTTTTGGAATTAATGCATTTTAACTTCAAATAACATACTTTTTTTTTTATCAAACTATCCATTAATCGGTACACAAACAAAAAGTCAGTTAATTAGAAGGCTAATTATCCCATGCCACTGCAAATAAATTCGACTTAAATGTTCACATGAACTTCAAAAAGAGAATCGTGCGTCTTTTTTATATAGTGAGATTATATTTTTAAAGTATTTCCTGCAGATATAAATTTTTAGGTTCATAATTTTGGCACAACAATTCCATCATATTACACTTATGGCATTAATTGTGCACAAATTACACGTTAATAGGCAATAAATTGCCAAAATGGGAAAAGTGAATAAAAATTTAATTCTTCATATTCAATTGTCTCTAAAATAAAAATACCCTAAGAAAATGGATTATAATTAAAAAACTAAAATTTCAAATTGATGAAAAATTGGGAGGTTTTTCCAAATGTGACAAAACGCAAATGGAATTTGATTAACCGGAAACACTTCATCACTGAATTTCATTTAACATTGTCCAATCGACGGTGGCGCAAGTGTCATTTTGCCCATTTCTAAGATTAATGTATTTGAACATTGATTTAAAATAATATTTTGTGAATAATCATCTGGTAGATAAAATTGATAATAATCAAAAAAGTTTTTAACATAAAATTAGCCACATCTCTCAGCTTTTATATAAAAAAAAATCGAAGGCTTTCTGCTAGTAGGCCACGAGATCCAATGATGGGAAAATGGAAAATGGAAGAAAATAAAATGAAAATAGTCAGAAATCAAAATGGCAAAATGAATTAAATGCTGCATTTCTATAAAATAAGAAAATTATTTTGGAAAATGATCCGCTGTATTCCGGCACATAATTTGTTGGGCTATAACTTTTTTACATCATAGTACCCTGAAATAATTATTTTTTCATGGTGAAAACATAATTAAACCCGAGATTTTTGCAGTTTTGACGGCAGATTCTTGATCAGCGCCTAAAACCAGGGTTGCTCCCCGACCCCGAGCCCCCCGACCCGAAAGTTTTTTGGACCTATTCCCCGACCCGACCCCGGACATGTCGCCCCCCGAGGTCCCCGGCCCCCGTCTTTTTGCCCCCCGACCCCCCGACACTATTTCGGGGAATTGGGGACTCCGAGCGTTGTAAAAATTTAAAAAGTTAAATTCAACAAGGGAAAGGTTGAAAATTTTTAAAATTTGAACAATTTTAATAAAATTAATTAAAAACTCCGAAAAACTTTTCGGCGGCACCTATCGGCACCGCCGGCCTCCCAAAAACGCAAATTTTTTCCTAAAAATTAGCTCCAAAATCACAAAATTTGGACAATTTTTGGACAAAATTCTCTTAACAATTTATACTCATTTTCAAAAATTTTCCCGGCGGCGCCTATCGGCACCGCGGGACCCCAAAAGTCCTATTTTTCATAGAAAAATGGTCAAAAAATTGCAAAATTTGAAAAATTTTTTAGTGAAAATCTGTTAACAAATTGTATTCAAATTTTGAAAAAATTTTCGGCGCCGCAAGCCCCCTCTTCCCAAAAAGTTTTTTTTTGGAAAAAACGCGCCGCTAAAAGCTTTTTATTTATTTTTTAATTTGAAATAGAATTTACAAAATGATAATTTTTGCTTTATGATTTTGACGAATAAAAAAATTGTAGAAAAAATTTCGCTTTCGAGTTGAGCAATTTCGCGTTTTTTGGAATTTCCAGTTTCGCATTTATTTTCATTTCGCATTTTTTACTTTCGCCAATTTCGCTTTTAACATTGCCAAAAATGCGATCAATAAGTGCAACTAATCTTCAGTAGATCGTTTAAAAAAGCAATAAAATATTAGTAAATAATAATAAATAATTGATAAAGTCAAATAAAGATCATTACTGAGTAAAGAATGGGTAAAAAATTATCTGTCAAAAAATAGATAAAAATTATTTTTTGTTTTTAAGTTAAACTGAGTTTTTTAAAACAAAACTTAAAATAATTTTTTGTTTTTTAATTCTTTTACGAATGAGTCAGCATTGTACTCCTTTTGCGCTTCTCCAAATTGCCCAAGAACTGCTTGAACTTGTCCGAGTGTGGCACATTGATAAGAGTTGGGTCCATGCCGGCCACAAGGCATTTGTCCAAGCGACAAGCGCGGCATTTTATCATATCTTTGACAATAAATATTTTAATTGGATTTTGGCAAAAATTAATTGTCCCAACTTCCAACTCCATTTCGTCTTGGACAAGTGAACAAAATTTGTTTCGTGACGACACGACGAAAGAATTGTTTACAACCTGAAGCTTCAAAAAGAATATTTTCATCTGGTAAATTTCAATTTAATTAATTTAAAAGTAATTAAAAAATTTATTGCATTTTCCCATTGTCGAAACAAATCTGCTCAGTGCCGCGGTGCCGATAGGCGCCGCCTAGAAAATTTCATATATTTTTGGTGAAACTTGTTGCTTGATGACAGATTTTTTTTTACTTTCATGGGCATTAAAATATTAAAGGATGGGGCGGAGCTTAAGCGATAAATTTTATTTTCTTATGCCTTTTCGTTACCGTATGCATCCATATAATATATTAAAGTGCGCTATCGTATTATAAACAGAAATTGTTTTTGTTGGGCTTTTATAACACAAAAAAATACATTGTTATTTTCGGGGCCAGTGCTAATTATTCTCCTACAAATGCACTTTTCTCATTTATTTTGTTTGGCTCATTTTCTACGTAATTATGTACCTATCTATGAAAGAGAGCCCGCTCAAAAACTCGTGCATGCCTAGTCATATGAAAATAATGATGAATTCAAATTGTATAATAACCGTATCACTTTTTGTATTTTCATTTCCGTATGCACAAGTTGTGTGTGATTTGACCTGGTATTTTCTCAGTTATGTTTTGGTCATTGCTGTCATAATTAACGAAGAATTAAGTGCGTATAAGTACTATGTACTGTAAAAAAGGTAGCATGGCTTTTCAATGCTTGCGATAATTAGCCACCTAAGTAATCTGCTTTTTTTTTTATAATGTGGTTCCCTCTACCAGGGATGGTATTCCGAGGCCCCAAAAATTTTCGAATCGGAATTCCGTGCCCGTATTGAGTCGACCCAAAAAAAAACTCAGTGATTGATAAAATAATTAAATTTAATTTAAATTCACCATTTTGGTTCCAATTTTTTTGCACAAATATCTTTTGTCATCTATGGGCGGAAAATGGAAAAAAGGGGTGTGCTTACGCATTCCATCTCCGACCAAAAAAATTAACCGATACGAAAATTTAAATTTCACGTCTTTTTCAGTCAACAAGTTCATTTGTATAAGGGATTATATTTTCGAAGATTCACATTATCTATGTAAAACCCACTTGTTAGGCCTTAAGCAAACCGTATAAACCATGTTTTATTCTATTCTATAATTTTCCTGGTGCAAGAAAAACTCGAAGTAAATAAGAATTTTATTCATTTTTTAAATTTTAAATAATATAGATTCAAAGAAATACTTCCATATAATTGATGAGAATAAAAATTATATGAATTTAGTGAGATTAGATAATTAAATTTAATTATTTACCAATCACTGAGTTTTTTTTTGGGATCGCCCACATTGAGTTGAAGCTCTGCCCGCATTGATAAGGAGAAATGATTAGGATTAATTTCTGGAGGGCTTAACTATTGAAAAGAATTGGCAACGTCAATAATGAAATGCAACTGAATTCGGGTGCATGTGGGAGGATTAATTACAATAATTGGTAAAATATTGATTGAAATTTTTAGGCGTAACTAAACGATTTTATAAACATCTGTAAAATGTCGGGGAATTTGACTGACAAATGCGTAGGAGGCCCAGTTTGGCATAAACAAAATGACAAAAAATTTGCTAAATGAATGATTATGTCAACGGAAAGAGCAAACATTTTTATTTGTGAAAATGTTGGCTTCCGCGTCATTGCTTCCGGTCTAATAATTTTATTTCCTTATAAAAAGAGCATAAAAGAAATCTAATTATAAATTTTATTTTCATGGAATAAATTTTCGAATGTAAATTCTTTTTTCATCGTAGATTTTTTACTGTATTATTTTTGAGAATTTTTAAAAAATAATAGTCATAAAATTCCAATTTTACATATTTAATTCATTTTAGTAAATATGCATATTGAAAAAATTTTCCCCCAAATTCTTATGATTTTCATTTTATGCATAAGTTTTTCGGACTCGGCACCACCCAAAAATGAATCCGCTGAAGCTGACGACGCGTCAAGTTCAGGTGATTACTAAATAAAAAATTAATTAAAATAAATTCTTTAATTATTATTTTCGAAAGAATAAAATATTTATTTCACAATTTGTTACTGAAAACTCCGCGTAGAATGTGAATTATGTTGTGTAATTTGCCTACGAATACTCAGTGCCAAAACAAACATTTTTTGTTAAATTCATTTATTTATTATTTTTATCATAAAATAGATTAACTTAAGGAAAATATACGGTAACTGATTATACGGTCGACATCGAAAAACAATTAAGCAGATTTCAAATGGAGCAGTTAATTAAACAAGCAAAACAATGGGTAAAAAATGCGCAAAATGGGCTTAAAGAAGACTTTGATCAAAGGTAATGTCGGTCGAAACAGCGATTGATTTTTTGTTAAAATTTCTTATTACATTTTGGTCCAAGAATTTCAACTTTAGGAATATTTTGAGCCATTTTGAAATTCTTAATAAGGGAATTATTGGCAAAAGCTTTTGACATAATGGACCAAGTCCATTCCGAAGGCATTAAACAACCAATCACTTTGCTTTTCCAACGAGCAGTAAATTTTATAAAAACAAATAATTTATAAATAAAATTGGAAAAAAATGTTTAAATTTTATTTAAAATTTACATTTTTAATTTTAAACCATTAAGGATTATATAATTTGTAAAAAGAATAGCAATGACAATGATGACTCAAAAACTTATGAATTAAAACAGGTAATTAATTACACTAATTAAATTATTTATTAATTTTTTTTAATTATAATAAAATTAAGATTAAAGTGAATGGTGGTTCAATTAGTGGTCATGCTTTTTCTGAGGTATTAACAAAACTTCACAAACAAGTACTTTCAAGGCTTGGTTTGAACTTGGTAAATTATGTGGAAACCCTAACACTTTCAAACACTGTGAAAGCACTTTACAAAGCTTGGTAAAAATGGATTACATTAATTATTATTTATTTAAATTAAATTATTTTAATATTTTTAAGGTTAAAATTTGGTAAACCAAACGCAGTCATTCTGATAATTGACTTCCCTCTATATAAGCACATGGAATCAGTCTTTATACGGAAGCATTTGCTCATGTACTATGGCAAAGATGCCGTTGTTTTGTCATTGCAGAATTGTGTAGAACGGTGAGAAAGTTTTATAATAAAAATTTTAAAAAATAAAAACAAAATTTAGTCTTACACTCGACGAGAATGACTTTTCATTGCGCCTCGATCAACACCATGATGTTGCTGTTGTGTTCAATCAGCAAACTATGCTTAACGAAAATCCAGATTTAATGGAAGTTCGACGGATTATTGAACGATCGACGGCAATCGTAAAAATAATAATTCTATTATATTTAAAATATTTTTTTAATTACTATTTTTGCCAGAAAGCACCATCGCTTGTTGCCGCATTTGCACATTCGAAAAAAATGCAACAGGTCATATTCATTATAACATAAAAATTGCTCTGCTTGCTCAGCTCGGAATGGTTGAACGCTTCAAAAACAATTTTTAAATTCTAATTTTGTTTCTAATTATTTTTAAATTGCCATTTTTGAATTATTAGGTGCTCTCTGAGCCTGGGATGGTTGAACGATTTTTCCCAAACCCTGAAGAAGCGCCATTAATTAAAGCCATCAGATACACTTATGCAAACATGTGGAGAATTGAAGAGAATGAGAACAATGAGCCATTTTCTGAGATAATTGAAGTAAAACGAATAAATAAAAATATATTAAAAATGTGTTTAAAAGTTTTTTTTAATACATTTCATTTAGAGAGTCAAAAAACAACCAAATAATTTTGTATTGAAGAAAACTGAATATGCATTATGGAATGACGACAATGCAATGAAAATTTATTTTGGCCAAGAAATTCTAGAAAATTTAGCAAATTTCAATGCGGACAAACGTCGGGCATACATTTTGATGGAAAAATTACGGCCAGTGTCTGTGAAGGTAAAATTGGGAAAAAGTGTATGAATTATTAGCCAAACTCAAAAAATTTGTCAGCTTAATTTTAAATATATTTCATTGTTTAATTTTTTTTTTTTTTTTTGCAAATTAAATATACAAATTCAGAATCACATTATTTGGGCAGAGGACGGAGAAGAAAGCAGCGGAGGCGACTTTTTAGAAGAAGTGACGCCGGAATTGGGCATTTTTGGCACTTTGCTCGGCAACATTGCCAACGGTGAAGTGTTGTACAATGCACAACTTGGCCATCAGCTGAAGACCAAATTGGCCAGCGAAAATGAGGGTGGCATGGCAACTGGAAACAGTGCTTATGATTCGGCATATTTGCTGGACTGATTTTTGAAGAGAAAAAAGGAGAGAACGGATGAACAAATTAGGATTAATATAAAGCATTCATGTTTCAATATTATATAATCAAATTGTTATGATCACTTTGATAAATAATAAGCTTTTTCTTTAGGCATTTAAAAAAATCGCCATTAATTTTATTATAAGCTCCATAATAATTGCTTGATGATAAACAAAATTTGAACAAAAATGCATAAAATTGTCGCAGTCCTCAATAAAAATGGCATTTTCGCTCCGCTATTTGTCGCTGTTCGGCTGAACCGAAGGTCTAATAATTTGTGCCGTGTATTTGGGCCACCCATTTTAGGTTTGGCCAAATTTGCATTTGTTTCCATCGCCGATTGTCCCCAAATTGTTCTTCGTCCTCATCGTCCTGAAGCAATGCCTCACAAATTTCACGGGCTCAAAAGGTATAACGTTGCTGCTGATGTTGTTGATGGAATCTGCTGTTACTGATGAGTAGGGCTGCTAATTTTATGTAAATACATATTTTTTCCTGGATTCTCCATGCTATAAATAGTAGGAAAAACACTTTCTTTTTTGTGTTTTCGAACAAAAGTTGGGACTTTTATTTACATATTTTTACATATTTTGGGTTTTTTCTACATATTACATATGTACATATTTTTATACATATTTTGGACTTTTACGTACATATTTCGCAATTTTTCGTACATATTTTCATTTTTTTTAACATATTTTGAGGATTTTGGAGAATTTATAGAAATTTTTTGTGAAAATTAAAAAAAAAATTTTTGAAAATGTATCCCTAAAAATCGATTTTTTTTTTCAAAAAATTATATATAGAAATTAATTTTTGAAATACTAAAATTTAATCCTAAGCCTATTTTTGTCATTTTTATGGCATTTTGTTCCTATTTTACTTTTTACAAAGAATTTTTTTTTTCCAAAAAATAACTATTTAAAAAAAATTTTATTTACATATTTTAGTCATATTTGGGGGTTTTTGTACATATTTCATACATATTTTAGCATTTTTTATACATAATTTATTTACATAATTCGAGATTTTTCTTACATAAAATTAGCAGCCCTACTGATGAGGGGCTAAAATTTTAAACACATTATATAAATTAAATTTATATTTTAGAGTATGGGAAATATAATTAATATTTTTTCAAAAAATAAAAATAAAAACATTTTTAATAAAAAAAAATTTCTGAATTAATCAATGAAATTGAAACAACACACAAAATTTCCTCCGCCGATTTTGTCGTTGGTTCAACCCGTACAAATGGGAACACACACAAATTGGCGCAGTTCAACGTTTTTAGCAGCAATTTACGCGTACTCCGAGAATACTGTAGCTCGGCCACAATGAGTGTGTTTATCTGTGGAATCATTTTTTCAAATTAATCAAAAACAATAATTGACTAGAATAAGTATTTTTTGATATATTAATTTCAATTCAACTTTTATAATTTATTTGATTGATTATGTAAATTTGGAAATAATGCGTTAAAATCTATGAAAAATTTCGTATGTTTAAAAGGAAATAAGTTTTTTCTTTCTTTTTTGTTGTTGTTGTTGTTGTTGTTTTTATTACGAAATTTGCCAATAATTTTTTTATTCAAATTTTCTTCCAAAACTTTGTCGGATTGGAAAAGTATCATGTAAACCTGGGATGGCATTCCGAGGCCCCAAAAATTTTCGGAAATCGGAATTCCGGGGGTCAAAAAATTTTCGGAAATCGTAAATCGGAATTCCGGGGGTCAAAAAATTTTCGGAAATCGGAATTCCGAGGCCCAAAAAATTTTCGGAAGTCGGAAATCGGAATTCCGACCTCAAAAACGTCGGAAATCGGAAGTCGGAAATTTTTCAAAAAATATAAAATATAATAAAAAATTTTCTAAATATTTTAATTGGCTAAATTTTTTAATTATTACCAAATAAAAGGTGTTTCAAAAATGTTTTTGATTATTTGAATATTTTGCTTGAAAAATTATTCAATGATTTTATCAAAATCTTTTTTTTTTATGTCATTTTGCATTATTTTAGAAATTTTGGGAAAAGGAGTGACTAATTTACACGTTATTTACGGCGCCCTTTTTTCAAAAACTTTTTGCGAACATGAAGAAGGGTCCGGCGGTGCCGACAGGCGCCGCCGGGAAAATTTTTTGTAATTTTTAATGCGATTTGTTAACAGAATTTGTCCAAAAATGACAAAATTTTGCTTTTTTGAGCAAATTTTGCAAGAAAATTAAGTATTTTTAGGGTCCGGCGGTGCCGATAGGCGTCGCTGGGAAATTTTTAAAAATTTCAGTTCAATTTATTAACAGAAATTTTACAAAAATTATTAATTTTTTGAAAAAAATTTAAAAAAAATTTCCGACTTTTCATCAAAAATTTCGGAAATCGAAAGTCGGAATTCCGACGACCAAAATTTTTTCGGAAATCGGAATTCAGACCCCAAAAATGTCGGGAATCGGAATTCCGTGCCATCCCTGATGTAAACCCAATAAGGACCCATTTGAGTTTATAACAAACACTGTAAATTAAAATAAAATTTAGCGGCAAAAGTTAACTATTGTCGTTGCATAAAAGAGGGCGCTTTTTTAAACAAAATATTATTGAAAAATTATAAAGACAATAAATGAGTAGCATTCAAATAATTTATTCAAAAAATTAATTGCCCTGACTAACGTCTCTTCGACCTTGGCATAAACTATAAAATGCCTACCACATAAGAAATTTTGGAGAAAAATTAATGAAATTTAGTGCCAAATTTAGTGACTATGGCTATAACAAAAAAATTGAGTGAAAATTTATTTTGAATGAAACTAATTCTAACACATTTAGAATCATTTGATACAAAATAACGAGAAAAATCTATTGACGTCAATAGAGCACTTGGACAATTTTAAAAAAAAGTTATGGCCAAAAAACTCAAAATTGGACCCTTTTTTGAAAAATGGCAAAAAGGCTGCGGGAAGAAATGACTAAAAATTTAAAAAGTGTTTAAAACAGGGATTTTCCATAATTAATTATGTTTGGTCAATTTGGCTTGGTTACAAAAGATTTAAGGAAATCCGTTGTCCAAAGACGTTCTTTGCACATTTTTAAAAAATCCGTAATTTAAAAACCCATAATTTTATGTAACCATAACATTGCAAAGATTTGAACAGCTTAATCTAAAGAGGTAATTTAGGGATTTCGAAACCCCTGACCCGAATTCAAACACAAAAGATAAATTTGAAAATTTTGAATTTTCGAATTTGTTCGAATTCGGGTCCAGGGTTCGAAAGAGGTCAAAATGAATGCCATTTTGGTGCTTAGCGACACAAAAAACCCCTAGAAAATGTTTTCACGGCTTTTTAAAGCAAAACATTTAATGTGTATAAAAAAAGGAAAAAATTTTCAAAATAGTCCACTTTGTAAGTAGCGCCATAGTCATTGCCAAAGATAACTGGGCTCGGGCAAAAATTTCTTAATTTTCAAGAAAAAATTTTAATTCATTTTGATCATTCTGGTGATAATTTGCATTTTGATCAGTCTCATTTTTATTTTCTCCAATTATTTCATTTGCCCATTCTTCGCCAAATATTTCAGCAAAAATTGGCCGAACTTTTTTACACAGATTAACTGACAAAGTTTTGTCAGTTAAATTGTTTATGAGTAAGAACATAAATATAAAAAGAAGAAAAGGCATTCTAAAAATTGAGAAATAATTAATTAAGAATTTTATTTTATTAATATTGTAATAAATTAAGTTAATCTTATGAGAAAATAATTTTTTATTTAAATTTAATGAATATGGAGAAGCATTGCCAAAAATGCGATCAATAAGTGCAACTAATCTTCAGTAGATCGTTTAAAAAAGTAAAAAAATATTCGTAAATTAGAATAAATAATTGATAAAGTCAAATAAATAAAAAATAACTGAGTAAATAATTAAATATGGGTAAAAAATTATCTGTCAAAAAATAGATAAAAATTATTTTTTTGTTTTTAAGTTAAACTGAGTTTTTTAAAACAAAACTTAAAACATAATTCAAATAATTTTGTTTTTTAATTCTTTTCCGAATGAGTCAGCATTGCGCTCAATTTACGCTTCTCCAAATTCGCCAAGAACTGCTTGAACTTGTCCGAGTGTGGCATAAGAATTGGGTCCATGCCGGCCACAAGGCATTTGTCCAAGCGACAAGCGCGGCATTTTATCATATCTGTGACAATAAAAAATTTAATTTGAATTTGGCAAAAATTAATTGTCCCAACTTCCAACTCCATTTCGTCTTTGACAAGTGAACAAAATTTGTTTTGCGACGACACGACGAAAGAATTGCTTACAACCTGAAGTTTCAAAAAGAATATTGAAACTGTACTGACTCTGTCGTCCGCATATTTTGCAGTTTGCCAATTGGCGTTTTGGTCGCCCTTGTCCATAATTATTGTTCTGTTGCTCTGAGCTTTCGTCAATTATCTCAGTATAATGAGTTCTGTTTTGCTGCCAATTTTCCATTGATCCCATTGACTTCTATTTCAAATGGGGTTTTTTACAATATTTATGGGTTCATACCTTCGCTACATAATATTTATTTTTTCAAGAATTAGATAGTAAAATTTTTCTGAAGGTTTTTCTGAATTTGGCTTTTATTATTTTCAGTCCAAAAACCGAAATGTCAAACCGTCAAAAACCCAAAGCTATTGTCGGCTCCATAAAACTACCAAATTATGAATTCGCGTGGCTTCGATTGTTCGCAAATCATCATTTTGTATGCCGAGCAAAAGGCGTTGAACAAAATGCAATTCCATTTGAATGGCCATTTTTACTTCTGGCGATGTGTCGTTGTAATAATATTGGGCCGAATCAATATTCATTTTCTCAATTTTTCTGGAAATATTTTTAATTAATTATTGGCTTATAAGTTGTAAGCACTAAAAAAATCTCAAATATGCCATAAATTCGCACTAAAATATTCTAAATATACCTTAAAATTTCGAAAAAATGCCCAAATTTAGGATTTTGGCTAACCTTCAAATCTTAATTGGTTAGTATTGCCTTAATTTCCATTTTTTGATTATTTTTTTTTAACTAATTCCGATTAATGCCCTAGCAAAATGCACTTTTCTCATTTATTTTGTTTGGTTTACTTTTTACTTAATATTGTGTACCGATGAAAGAGATCCCGCTTAAAAATTCATGCATGCCCAGTCACATTAATAATGAGGAATTCAAAACGAATAATAAAAACCTCTAAAATGGCCTGTGATTTAGTAACACGGCTCGGAAGGCGATATCAAAATATTATTTATCTCTACGGATCGGATTTTTAAGCGCGAAAAAGTCCAAAATACGGCCTTAAATAAGGGCGAAAAAATCGCGAAATAAGTGCGAAAATAAGCACGAAAAAATTCCATTTTAGGGGTATAATTTTTTAATTTACTGTTTTTTCTATTTAAAAATAATTTAAAATTACGGCACACAATTTTATTCATTGATTACAGTTGCAAATAATTAAACATATTCGAAATTTTTGAATACATTTTTCTAAAATAAATAAAACTTGAAAAACCAAATTTAGTGAAAATTTTTTTAAACAAGTCGCCAAAAAATATGATGGAGTCAAAAAATAATTTTTTTTTTTCATTGAAATAAGTATTTCTAAGTTCGAATAAGTGTGATAAAACGCAAAATTTTCGAACAAAAAATGTGTTTTTCGTGCATTTCTCGTCGAGTTAAAGCCGAAGAAAAAGTAAGTAAAAAACTTAAAATTCCGTTCCCTATTTATCTCTTGTTTAAATTTCTTCGATAAATTTTGGGAATTTTTCGGCAAAATTGTTGGGAATTGGTATGCTTCCATGTGGCAAAAATTTACCCAAAATTAACAATTTTATTAAAAATCTATAATAAATCAGGCAAAAAAAGATATTGTTAATATTATTTTCGTGCTAGTGCTAATTATTCGCCTAATTAATTTAGCTTTTCTTAGTTCAATGACTAATGGAGAGTCAGCTTTATTCAATTAAATGTGTAAAATTAAATAATTAAATAAAATAAAAACTTGAAATTAATGTGCTTAATTACGAGCTTCTTAGACTAATTTCGATTCATTCCCTGGCAATTGCAATTTCCTCATTTATTTTGTTTGCTTCACTTTTTGCTTAATAATGTAATTAAGAAGAGATCTATCTAGCTCAAAAATTCATGCATGCCCAGTCACATTAAATTAATTAGTACTGCATTTAGGCGATATTAAATTATTATTGTCTTTTGTTTAAATTTATTTATAAATTAGATTAAAAAAAAATTAATTTAATTTTTGATTTCCGGTAAAAAATATTTTCCGGGATCGGAAATGAAAAAAAAAACCGGGACTGGGTTCCCGCCTTTATCAGTTTCCGTAAAAACCCCGTCACTCTAGAGGGAATCCGCCGGAAATGGAATTTTTTACGGAATTTTAATTTTTTTTAAAGTTTTAAATTATTTATTTTTCAATTTTCAAATAAATCAAAATACTTTTGTAGTTCGCCTAAGATAATTTTTGATATTTTTCAAGAAATCTCATGTGTCAATAGAGTCTCGGTTCTTGACTCCAGAAAGTTCTCGGGTTTTTCGCTTCTCGGATTTGGTCTCGTTTCTCGGGCTCATTTCTTGGTCTCGATTCTCGGTAAAAATCATTTCTCGCACATCTCTATGTAACAGAGTAGGGCAGGCGGTGCCGAATGGCACTCGCGGAAAAATATTGAAAATTTTAATAAATTTCTTAATAATTTATCAAAATTGCCATGTTAGATGAAAAAAAAATCAAAAATTTTAATTAATTTATTAACTAATTTTGAAAAAATAAAATGTCGTGGTTTTTAATCTTTTGAAAAAAAATATTTTTATTTTATATTGTCTATAAGTTTTTGAGGATTATAAAATTTATTAGTATTAAACTTTAACAAAAAATAATTGTAGGAAAATATGGAAGAATTTTCTATTTTTATTTTGAATATAGGAAACCCCTAAAAATCTCAGTGAAGAAAATTTTTAAAAAAGTTCAAATAATTTTTTTATACAAGACTTTTGGGCGATTCTCGAAAAAACCAAAAAATATGCACTTGTTTTGCGAAAACTTTATTATATATATATATATATATATATATATTATAAAAATCAATGCATTAAATTTTTTGCGCTATCTGATGCATTTAAATGTTGAGCACAGATTTTCAGCAAAAATTTATCAATTTTGCGATTTTAATGGATTCCTGCGGGGAAAAATTAGGGAATTTTAATGAATTTTATTAAGTCAACAAATCTCCATAAATTTGAAAAATTGGGAGTTTTTGGTAGCAATTTACGTAAAAATGGATATTTTGAAGAATTTTTATCCTGTCGATTTCAATCACCAAACATATTTTTCTAATTTGCTATTTCCTTGTCCTAATTAACAAGATTGAATTAAGGTTAAATATGGTATTAGGACTAATGTTGCTTTGTTTTCTGATTTTTTAAAATTTTATGCCGTCGGCATGGTATTAATTATATTAAAGTTGCGCTATTATTATATTGTGAACGCAATTGTTTTTCTTGCGCTTTTTGAACACAAAAAATATATTGTTATATTTTCTGTTCCAGTGCTAATTATTGCCTAATTAAGTTCACTTTATTTAAGAATGCCGACTGAGTACGGTTCAGCTTTATTCATTTAAATGTGTAAAACTGAATATTAAAATAAAATAAAATTGAAAATTAAAATGTTTAATTTCCGAGCTTTTTTGACTAATTTAAATGAATTCCCTGGCAAATGCACTTTTCTCATTTCTTTTTTGTTGTTTGGTTCACTAATGATTTCGATGAAAGAGATCCCGCTTAAAAATTCATGCATGCCCAGTGACATTAAATTAATGACGTTCAAAATAAATAATAATGACAGTGCCTACGAGTATCCCTTTTTTGTATTTTGATTTCCGTACCCAGAATTGTGAGTATTGTTCTGATAATTTCACAATTTTGTTTTGTCACTTCGACAGTCGTAATACTTCTTGAAAATTGAAAAATATTTATAAAAAAAAATTCGACAAAATTTACAAAAATTTTTGTGAAAATTAAATCTTAGAAAAAAAACCATGAAAAAATTTCAAATAAAAATTCTCAGAGAAAATTGGAATTATAAAATTTCTTGTAATATTTAACTTTCTAAGAAATTTTTAAATGTATTTCCTAATTTTTTTTTTAAAAAATTTTCAACCTTTCGACAAATTTTGCAAGAATTTTTGGAAATGATGGGATGGGGGTGGCATTTTTAAGAAACGCACTAGCACCCCAGTGTAAATAAGTTGGATTTTTTGTCTCAGTGGTCTATGAGTTAGAGATGCGCCGTGACTGAAAAACCCGTGAACCGTGAATCGTGACCGTGACCGTGAATTAACCCCGTGAATCGTGACCGTGACCGTGAAATGGTCCCGTGAATCGTGACCGTGAACGTGATCGAAAAAACCCGTGAAATTCACGGTAACCGTGACCGTGAATTTTTTGAGTTTATTCAATTTATATTAAATCATAATTAAATTGAAGAAACAATTGCATTTTCGCATGTTCACTGGTAAAATTTGAGCGTTTCGGCTTGTAAACTTCACTCAATTTCGAAAAAGTTCGTTCACTTTCTACGCTGCTTGGAGGTGGACATAAAAATTTTGGGACAAGCTTTTTTATTGTAGGAAATTGCGAGTTTTCCTTCCAAAAAAGCAGTGGGTCCGATTCCAACGGTTGAAGTGTCGACTAAATAATTTATTTATTTTTAAAAATTATTTAATTTGTGCCTGAAGGTAGAGCATAACTTCATCACGAATTTTGTTTGTTTGAGAATCAGTAAATTCAATCGACTGAGTGGCTCCAATAAAAGATTCCAATAAATTTGGAGAGTCGCTATTTATTTTTGGTTGTTCCGATTCAGACCCTCGACGTGATGGATTCGTTAGCATTTCTACTGTGTCAAGCAATAACACTTTATTTTGAGCTCGTTCATTTGTCGAGAAAATGTTAGGATTGTTTTTGAAACGAGGGTCAACGAGAGTGGCCATGCGCAAAAAGCTTAAACTATTATAATTAGCAAATATGACAACAAAAAAAATCCAAAATTTACATTTTAGATTGGTGTTCTCGCATACGGGATTCTAATCCATCTTTTATGACATTTTTAAACGCAGAATGGGCTCATTTTCTTCGCCATTAACACGGAGATAATTTTGAAGGCATTTGTAGACCGGAATAACTGATGAAATCGATTCGTCACGTTTTGATAATTGGTTCGTGAATGTAAGAAAGGGCTTTAGAACCTAAAACTTAGATGAAGAAATAAAAAAAATAAGAATAAAAATAAATAAATAATAAGAATAATTCTTTTAGGGACCTGACAAATATTTTTTACGAGCTCAAAGTCAGGTAAAGAAAGATCATTGAATTCATCGTTAATAAGCATAAGCGGGCGGCGTTGTTCATACAAACGTTCAAGCATAATGTAACTCGAATTCCAACGCGTACAGACATCCTTGTGTGGAATGAGCATAAAAATAGTTGGCACCTGCAATAAAACATTTGAGGCCATGCCAAGGGCTTTTTGTTGTTCACAAAAAATTTTTCGGAAATTGGCACTTAGGTTGTAATAAGCGACAACATTTCGGGCCTTTTGTAACATTTCACAAATTGACTTAACGCCCTTTTTAGGATGATCAATTCCGTCTCGAATTGCCTAAGAAAAAAATAATAAAATTAACTGTGCATCTCTAAGCACCAAATGCACCTTGTCATTAGGAATTTCGAATTGATTTAACAATTGTCTGAAACATTCAGCAATATTTTGGCCTGTGTGTGCATTGTCAAATGGTTCAGTGGCAAGCACAAAAAAACGGCGAGTCATTGATTCATCAATATAATGAACTGGCAAACTATTCAAGAATTTTATTGGCTAACTTTAAAATACTTCAAAAAACTGTTCCGCTTTCGCTTATTTGACCAAATATCAGTTGTAAAAGAAAACTCTTTGATACCAGAAAAGACTTGGCCATATTTTTCCTCCATTTTACGCGTAAAAAAATCCCGTTTTTTCAATTCATAACTAAAATTTATTTTGGGTTTTGAGATTTAAATTTGATTACCTTGGACAGACTGCTTTTAAAAAATCCGAAAATCCATTTTGTTCGGTAAAACTCAAAGGCTGACAGCTCAAACAAATGAAGCGCAAAAGCAGATCATCAATTATTTCTGGCGATTTTTCCGTTTTTTCCGCTTTCTTCCCCTAAAAATGAATGGAAAATGGAAAAAGTAAATAAATTCACTACATGCAATTCGTCCATGCGGAGTTGTTTTGGTGGTGGCCCTGCGAATGATGAACTCGTACTTGTTTGTTTTTTTGTCTCATTTTTTGTTGATTTAGCTTTTTCGTATTTTTGAACAATGAATTGTGTGCACTTTTCAAATGACGAAGCATTCCTCCCGTTGTCCCATCCTTCCGGCCTAGTTTTTTTTGAACAGATTCGACATTTGGCATCATTTTGTCCTTTTACATAGACAAAATAGTGTCTAAGCGATGATGGGGGTTCAGTAATTTCCAATTTTCTTTCCCTCTCAACAATTTGTCCTTCCGCTTCAGTGTTGTTTTGCTCATCGATGTTTAAATTTGGATCAAAAACTTCGTCATCAAAATCCATATTTCTAAAAATGTAATTAAATTCCAGGTTCAAAAAATCCACTAACAAAATGAAAATTAATATTAAAATAGAATGAAAAAATATCATTATGCCAAAAAAGGCTTTAAATTTCTATATGAAAACAATATGTAATTCGAAAATATGCAATTTTATCCAGTGTAAATTTTTCACGGAATAACCGTGAATTGGTACCGTGAATCGTGACCGTGACCGTGAGTGAAAAAACCCGTGAAATTCACGGTAACCGTGACCGTGACCGTGATTCACGGCGCATCTCTACTATGAGTTAGTCGCCAAAAGTTGGAATGGGAGCGGGTCTCCACTTCGAGTCCTGCTGCCCTATACTGTGTGTATTTTCTATGCATTTAAAGTAAATAAAATACATGTGAAATGACAACATAAAAGTATAATGTATAGCATGATTTTTTTCAATGCCTGCTTTCATTAGTTTATTAACAGGGCTGCCAAAAGTATGCAAATGCATTTTTTTTTCCTGGCTTCTCCATGCTCTAAATAGTAGGAGAAACACTTTCTTTTTTGTGTTTGCGTATAAAAATCGGGACTTTTATTTGCATATTTTTGCATATTTTGGGTTTTTCTTCATATTTTGTGCATATTTTGCCATTTTTTGTGCATATTTTCCGATTATTTGCATATTTGGCCATTTTTGTGCATATTTTCCGATTTGAATATCCCTTAAGAAAAAAAAAATGATTATGAAAATGTTTAAATGAATTTGCCACCCGAAGTGATTGCAAAGTACAAACATGCTCCAATTCAATCCTGCGAATTGGAGCGTTCATTTTCAATTTATAAGTTCGAATGATACCAAAATTGTCCAATTTGGTTGACAAAAACCTCCAAAAATAATTTCCAAAAATCGTTATTTTTTAATATTTTGGGCAAAAATAAATAAAAAATATTCATGTTGCACAACGGACTCGAACCTCCTTCCTTTGTCCCTTTAGTATCTTACAAAAACCACTGAGCCACACATGCAAATCTTTTTTGGTACAACAGCTCATCAGTTTCCAGCAAATTTGGGCGCTTCACAAAAAGTGCAAATTTGCTAAATTTTTGACTAAATCAACTCATAACTTTTCTCAGACACAACCAAATTGAACAATCTTCGTATCATACGATAGCCCTTGAATTGCGTTATTAGCTTGCTAAATTTCAAAAAATTTTATTAAGTTTATCAAAAGTTCTAGCAAAAAAAATTGTTATAACTTTTGATAAACTTGATAAAATTTTTTTGTAATTTAGCAAGCTAATAAAGCAATTCAAGGGCTATCGTATGATACCAAGATTGTGCAAATTTGTTGTGTCTGAGAAAAGTTATGAGTTGATTTAGTCAAAAATTTAGCAAATTTGCACTTTTTGTGAAGTGACCTAGCACCATTGAAACCTTTATCGGTATTTCAAAAAAAAAAAAAAAACCACAAAATGAGGATAAATCCTCATCACACCTACACAAAACGACAAAACTATGATCGATTTCAAAATGATATGACTGTGTCTATCGTATCCCCTTTTTGTATTTCATTTCCGTAATTCTCAATTTTGTATATCATTCCGATCATTGTAACAAGGATTAAATGAATATAAGTATTCTGTGCTGGAAATGTGTGGCGTTTATTTTTTTAATGCCTGCGATTTTTGGGATCATTATTTATGCCAAATTTAAACCAAAATTTTTTTACATTTTTTCAATCAGATATAAAAAATACTGCGGCTGTCGCTTGGATAAAACCTTGAGGCCGGCATGGACCCGATTCTGATCAATAGGGCTTAAATTTTAGGCTCTAAAAATTGCCAAAATAGGTAGGCTTTTGGCTCTAAAAACCCATAAATAGGCACTAAAAAATAAAAAATAGGCTCTATAAAGCCTCAAATTTAGGGGTGTAAAATGACAAAAATAACTCAAAAAGAAACCAAATTAAGCCAAATCAGTATTGAGATAAATAATTTTAAAATCAAAAAAAATAAAATAAAAAATTTGCACATGAATTTTTGAGAATATTTTAATTCGATTCTTATGGGTGTATATTTCTTTTCCTTTTTTTTTCCATTTTTGGTAATAAATTTGGGCATAATGCACAAAATAAACAAAAAAAAAAGTCTTTTTTCAAAATTTTTAGGCACAATTGAAATTTTCGTTATTTGAAAATTCAATCCGATCTCCTGAAAATAAAAGAATAATAGCTGATTTAGATTTTGATGAATTGTGAGAGATATAATTTACAAAGCGATTTTTAACAAAAAAAAAGCTCCTAATTTATGAACCTAATCAAAATAGTCTCGATCATATTCAGGTTTACTTTTTACTCTGAATATGAGGCTTGTGACCAAAAACTTCCAAAAAATTTAGACGCAACAATTTTGACCCTAACTTTTTTGAAATTCAATGAATTTTTAGAATTAACTGAATAATAGAGAAATCTTTGGGCTATCTTTTCATATCAAATGTAATGTGGTTAATTGAATGTTTGAATAATTTTCATGCATTTAAACGACCTTACATTTTTTGGAAGACCATAAAAATATAACACTATTTATTACTTCATAACTTTTTTCAGAAATAACCAATTTTAATTTTATTTATATAATTAGATAGCCCAAAGATTTCTCTATTATTCAGTTAAATTTCGAAAAAACTTATTGAATTTCAAAAAAGTTAGGGTCAAAATTGTTGCGTCTAAATTTTTTGGAAGTTTTTGGTCAGAACTTTTTGTATGATAAGGCGAAGCGGTAGTGCGCTAGTCAGCGTTTTTCAATCATTAGGTTCAGGTCCCCTACATGCAAATTCATTTGATTTTTTTTTTGCTTTTTATGCAAAGTCAATTAAAAAAATTGTTTACAAACAAAACTTTATTTTTAATTTTCTATTCATTTTGGTGCATAAGATACGCAATAAAATATTATACAAAAATTAAAAGCGTTTTCTTTAATTTTAGAAAACACAAAACTAAAACAAAATCCAGCTTAAAATTAAATCAATCAACAATTTATTTTCACACTTTCTTAAAATCAAAAATGAGAAATCAATTTATTTAAATTTTAGTTTTAAATTTCCTTGTTTTGGTGAGATAGGGTGCGACGGATGGCTGCGTGCTTGGGTTCAATATGTGAATTTGGGACAAAGAAACGCTCTGTTTCCAATTGTGGCAAATTTAGGCATATTTCGTGTACCTATCTTTTGATTTCGCTTTGGAATTTGAAAGAACATAATTAAAGAGGGACTCTCTAGAACTAACAACTCGCTAGAAGGCTGGCATTACATTTGGGGGGAGGTGCTTGAACCAAAACAGATGTGTAGCAAATTTGTCAAAAGGATGCTAAAAGAATTTCAGCGGTGGCAACACATTGTTTCTGATATGAAAATGCGCCAGCAAATGGCATTAGAGGAAAAGGTATTCGGCGCAAATCCTTCTATATGATCACGAGACAATTTGCATCAGATCTTAGCTGAATTTGAGAAGCGAGCAGCAGAAGAACTGATTCTCGAGCAAATGTATCCATTTTAATAGACAAAGTGAGAGGAAGCGGGGGATGTGCAAAGAGAAATACGTGAATAAATTGTACTTTAATATAAAAAAAATTAAATAAAATCAAAAAGATCAATTCCCCAAAATAAACAAATGGAAAAGACAGAGAAATTCCCAAGGAAAAGCCGAAAAAATGGGGGAAAAATCGTCGTTTTTAGGCAAACGAACGAAGGCATTGTTATACAAAGGGCGACGAGTTGAAAGTGCCAAATTTGTGTTCGTATTCTTTTTCCATGTTTTCTGCTTCTCCTTTCTTGTAATTTTCATCTTTTACCATCGCTTTTTCCAATTTTGCCTTTTCTTCCTTTGCTTTTTCTTTTACATTTTGAAACATTTTTCCCATTTTTTGCTGAAATTCATTTTGAAGTTTTTCAATTTTTGTTGGCCCATTAAATTTTTTTGTTTTTTTCCTTTCGCCTTTTCTCTGTGTGTTTCCTTCATCTTTCTCCTCTTTAATTTCCTCCTCATTTATCAATTCCATCTTCTCGTCTTTTAGCTTCACATTCTCCAATTCGTTTTCGCAGTTTTTCCAAAAACATTTCGAAATTGAATTAAATTTTTGTACTACATTAAATAAGCCTATAATTCTTCCGCCAATTAAAAACACTGGCTTCACTGCTGGTAATTGACTTGCCATCTCCGGATTTTTTTCTTAATTGAATTATCAATAAAAGATTTAAAATTCATCAAATCAACACTTTAAATAGCAGTTAGGGGCTCTGTAGAACATAAAAGGTAACTCGCCCGGTGGGACTCGAACCCACGACCCCAGCAATCCGTGCCGTGCTCTAACCAACTGAGCTACGGGCGTTCCTTTTAGAAGTGCTTTTCAGGTACTTTATCCCACTTTCTCCCACACTCCGTTCCTTCTGGCACTACAGCTCGTTTAATATGACAAAAAATTCAATCCCTTAAATTCACCCCCGATAAATGAAATGAAAATTTTTCTGAAATTCATCCTCTGAATTACAATTTTTCGTATTGCTATTGTAAAATAAATAAATAAATACCGTATTTCTTCGATTAGAAGCCCAGGGGCTATTGTACAACACCCCTCTAAAGGGTGTTTATATTCAAGGGAGAGGAGGGGGGAGGGGGGGGGGGGGGTTCAAATTAATGGGGAGGCATATAATCGAGGAAATACGTTAAATAAATTACATTATAAAATTCTTACCTTCAATATATTTTCTGAATAAGTAATTGTTCAAATAATGCAAATATTTGCGATATTTTAAGCATTCACTTGCATATTCATTTCCCATTTTGTTACAGTCCCAATTCACTTTCATCAAGTGCACAAGGGCAAGCTCTGCCTCCATTTTTTGCACAAAATGCTTTTTCATCTGATCATTGAATCTGGGTAATTATACCTATGATTTGCTTGGCTGGTACCCAAATATTCAGAAATTCAATAAAAATAATTTCAAAGAATTTAAGAAATGAGCCAAATTTGAGCAAAATGCTAAACTAAGGGCACCAGCCAAACAATACCCAAATTTCAAGAAACTTAAAGCGTTCATATAGTGAAGGTGCTGATGTCCAGCCCAGAATATGAGGAAGGGGACGAGTGAAAACGGGGATTGGATTTGGGGGGGGGGGGGGGGGAAAGGAATAAGCCAAAATCCGGGCCCTGGATGAATGACCTCCCCAAATTGGTAATCCTATGGGCGCCCACTAGATCGAATACGCGTGCGGGGAATGGACGAGAAGGAGTAAAATATTAATTATAAATTGCCAATCACATTAGTAATAATTGCGCCGCGCTTTGCTCTCGGCTCTTGCTCGCCGATTAACTGCCCACCCAACTGACTCCTTATCGAGAGAATGCTCCCGATTAAATAGTTGGACTTATGGAACGGAAAAGGGAATGGAATAGAGCGGAGATATGTGCTTGGGAAATAGATTAAACGGATGTGATTAATTGCGCTTTACACGTCCACCCTTCCTTAAGTTTGTCCTCAAACTTTGATGAGCTACTTTTGAGTGGAATGAATCAAAAAATAATCAAGCATCAAAACGTGACGAATTGACCGAAGTCATAGGAAATTAAATTATTGATACATAAATAATTAGATTTCGACTGAATACCCGAAAGTCGGTGTGAAAACTGACGTGGATTAATTTATTCTATCAACAGGGATGCATAGAAACAAAACTTTGTTTTATTGTTGTAAAAATAGTTTTATTTTGTCATAAAAAGGCACGGATTTTCAAGCGCTTAATCGCAAAATAAATAATGGCTAAAAATGCCACATAAGAGTAAAAGAACCCAAAAATAAAAATGTTTTTATCAAGGTTTTTTTTAAATGATTAAATAAGACAAATTATTAAAGAATAATAAATTTCATGAGAGTTTATATCATCATCTATAAAAGTATGGTTTAAGATTTCTTAAATTTAAGTTTTGGTAAAGGTTTCGTTATATATCTTGTCAAATGTTCAATATAATAATTGAATTGCAAAAAAAAAAATTTCAAAAAAATTAAATAAATAAATAAATTGCTTGATTAATGGACCAAAGTCCTTTCTGCTATGAATTTTTCATTTTCTTAATGATTCTCCGCTCTTTTACATTGGGATTCTATGAAACATTTCAAAGATTTTTGATTTGTTTTAATTCTATAATTCTGAATCCGTTGCTTCCGTAAAGGTTTCACTCATTAAAATAATTACTCATTGTCAACCATGACGAATGACCCAAAGGTCGATTTAACACTTTTACACAGCGTACCAAAAACAAGCTCCGTTACCAAGAAACTTGACGCACATGAAACTCGAATTGGGAAAAAATTTAATTCGATATATTCGATGTAGAATTTTCTTACTACGCAAAATTTAAAAAAAAATTAAATAAAATTTTATAAAGCAAAAATAAATTTGTTTATATCTATTAGCAAAAAGAAAGATTATAGTTTTTCTGATAATCTGCGTCAATTACCTTAGTCGTCTACAAATCAGTGGAATGTACCACAGAATTGTCTAAATGGCATAGATTTGTATGTGTCGAAATTGAGAATTTTATATTATCATCGAAATTTACTGAACGATGCGAAATAGGGGATTTACGATATCTGATCCCCAAATTTTGGTATTAAGACACAAGAGGCCAAGAATAATTAAAAATGTCCGTCTAAATAGATTCCTTTTGGCCGATTTTTTAGTATTCTATCAATTAAAAAAAAACATTCATAAAATTGATTGTAATATTGACCACAAGGCCCGTAATCTTGACAGTGCTGCCGAAGCAGAGAACTTTTGCAGACACGAATTAACATAAAATACTGCTACGATTTGAATATTTAGCTGTGCCTCAGTTTTGTGCCTTTCCAACATTTGAACTTTTCTTGACAGATGGACCGAAATCCTTGGGTTTAATCTTCTTTATATTTAACGGCGATAGTTTCCGAAATACATTTCGAAAATTAGAATAATTTGACTTATTTTTGGTTTAAAATTTTAATGGTTTATTTTAATATGAAAGAATTGAAAAGAAGTTTTTTAAATGCTGCAAATTTTTAATAATTAGGGAAAAATTCACATGACTGGTGACCCGAGGGTACTTTTCTACCTTCGGTGATGGTAGTTTTGATCATGGTTGGAAGTAGACCGTTGTTTTGCGAGAAACTCACACCATTGACGGTAATCCTCCTCTACTGGATCAATTTGTCTTACAATCTTGATTACCAAATCGATGCTGGTTCCAATGTAGGGTTGAGATACTATTTGGATTGGTTCATCGCTTAAGGTGTTTAGACCAGTTACAGTAGACAGACTATTTTCAGAGCTTTGAATTCGAAAACCTAAGGTAATAACCTCTACGTAAGCATCAGCAACAATTTCTGAAACATCGACATCTGAACCAAATTGGTGTGAATAGAATCGTTGTACTGACTCATTAAAGCAGACATCGACGGCATTTATTTTACCGGTTTTTTCGCATTTTAGAATTCTAGCAATTGACCCACAACCATCCTCTGGAAGCAAGGTGAGATTTGTCGCAAATTTGTTAAAAGCCTTAGGAGAATTTGACTCATTTTCCACAAATTCTTTTATATCTATGATTTCACCCAACCGAAAGTATATATCTGATGAATTATTTTTCATTAACATAAAATGAGGCCAAGGACCTCTTCAGTTAGTCGTGCTGCCAAGGTCCAATTTATTCCTATTTGAATAACAATAAATTTGTCATCCGTTGATAGTTCAGTCCGGTCGGCAGCGACCCACTCCGATAGTTTGTCGCCGGCCGGGTTCGAGTAGGCCTTGAACCACAACACTGCGGCATCGTCCGTGCTCTTGTGTGGCCTGCTCCATAATTTTTTGTTTTTTGTCGTTTTGGAGTTCATAGTTTTGCTCCTAAATGACGGCATGTTGTTGCTGAACCTGTTGCAAATTAAGTGCGATACAAATTTGCAGAAGTTTTTGGTGATCGGACTGGCGCTGTTGCTATTTATTTTTTGGATACCAAATTCTTTAATCCACTTTTTTAATATAATTATCATTTGTGCTTTGCAAACAAATTTTTTAAAAAATCTTCAAAAAGTTTTAACTTTTCGTATTTATTTTTAGAATGGTCCCTTGCCTAAAAAGGACACGGCAGAAGCCGGGACCGGCGTTCTTCGGCAAGGCATTCTTGCCCAATTACGGTGCAAATTTGTAGCAAAAATTGGCACAATTCGCCAAATTTTCCAGCGAAGGCCAAAGGAAGAAAAAAAGGAATGAAGAATTGTTTTATTTTTGTATGAAATTTTTTGACATTTACTTTTCATTTTTTCATCATTTTACATCTCAAAGCTTTTTTTCATGTACATGGTCATTTTACTTTAAAATATTTACATTTTTCAAAATTTTGAAGAAAAATTACACTTAAAAATATGTAATTTTTCGTGTTTTTTTTTAAATTTTATTTTTATTTTTTTATTTTTCTTTGTTTCTGCTCATTTTTTACATTGAATTCTGTTTTATTTGTGGTTTTGAAATGTATTTTTTCATGAAAATAATTGTAAAAGTTTGATCAGATAAAAAATGCTATTTGAATTTTCCATCTTTTTCCTTTTCGCTGATTTAATCTCTCCATTCTTAATGGCGCTAATAAGCAAGGATATTATGCTAAAACTAAATACTGAATTCGATTTTTTTTAAGAATTTTTAATTACATAATTATTTTAAAACGATTATATTTTTGTGAAAATTTAATCCCAAATAAATATTCAAAAGTTCTTAATGGCACTAATAATATATATTTTTCATGACATCAAAAAAGTGATCAGAAGTCCAATTCCCAAATATAACGACCCAAAAAGGGACCAGAAAAATTTAGAATTTTTCTCTAACAGAGCAATCGAATGAAGAATTTTGATGAGAAAAGCTCAATTTTTACCCTAAATTTGATAAAATGTAATTCTTTTTTTTTAATTCGACAGAATTCATTTAAAATACAAACTTTTTTTTATGAAATTTAAAAAATAAAAAACAAAAAATTAATTCAAATAAAATTTGTCAAAGTATGAAATTTTCTAGAAAATTTGCTAGTAATTTTTTCATAAAAATTCAATTGACTCTATAATTTCTGCTCCAAAGTTAGGTTTCCATCTTTGAATGTTCTTTGCCGAAGTATCCAGCATTCCAGCAATTTCCTTGTCACTTATTTTTGGATTTTCCATTTTTATTTTCCAATAAATTTTCATTTTTTCCATTTTTTCTTTTTTCGTTATTCTTTTATGGCTAATCCCAAATTGTTTTTTCCATTTCTCAATTATTCCGTGACTAACCCCAATTTTCTTACAAATTTCGGCATAATTTTGTTGCCATTCTTTTTTTGAATATTTTCTTTTTTGTTTAAATTCATTTGTCATTTCAATAAATTTTTGCACAATTTCGCGTTTTTGTTCATCAGTTTTTGATTTGTGACAGTTCTTTTTTTGGAGACCAAATTCCTTGATCCATTTTTTAATATAAGTATTATTTGTTTCCAAACTTTTGCTATTTTAATATTAAGTTTATTCCATTCTTTTTCCGAATATTTTCTTCCTTTTTGTTTAATTTTTTCTTTTATTTTAAAGTATTTTCTTATTATTTCCCGTTTCTTCTGTTCATTTTGCGCTTTTTCTTCCCATTTTTCTCCAAATATTTCATCAAATGACTTTTGTTGCAGTTTTTTATTTTCTGATTCAATTGGACTAATTAGGGCAATTAAAATTAAAATCAAACAGAATAATAACAGTAATAATTTCATTTTTCCCAGGATTATATTCCCAAATATGAATCTATATAATTCTTTTTTTCTTAAATAAATCCAAATTATTCATTTTAGTCAATTAAGAGCCTTTTTATTCACATGAAAAATCAACAACTCTCTTCTGATCTCCGGTAAAAAATTGATTTGAAAAAAAGGAAAAAGATAATATATTCTTCCCAACTGACCATTTATTTAAAAGAATTTTTTTTTTATTAAATAATTTATTTTTTTCTATTTTATTGATTAAAAAGGAAAAATAATTAATTTTTTTTTTTGGGAAATATGTAAAATGAAAATCAGAAAGTGAGTGATTAAAAAATTGCAAATGATTAAAATTAATGCTTCAAGCATTCTCCCCATCCCCCTATAGAAATTTGCTTTAAAAAAAAAGCAAAGGTTGTATAAGTGCTGTTCATTGCGATCTTCGGATCTTGCTCGTCAAAACGGACAACCAAGTCTCGAATTGCTCGGTCGTTTTCAAGATATTTTTTAGAACGAGATACTTCAGATATAGGCCTAGATGGATCAAGTTCATGGGGTCTCATCCGATTTTGTTGGTACTGGGGCACAAATGTCCGGGGCGCAAATGTAGGGGCGCAAATGTTCGGGGGGCAAATGCAGGGGCACAAGTGTTCCGTCACCAATTAAAAAGTTAATTTGCATGTAGGGGACACGAACCTGGGGCTTAAAAAACGATGACTAGCGCACTACCGCTACACCATTGAACACCACACAAAGGAATGAATGTTTAGATACGTTTATCTACTAAAGAAGTTTGGCACGTCATAACTCGGCACTTGTGCTTATTTGGCAGAAAATAAAAACATTTTTCTTTAGAACCAATGGGCGCTCTATCCACCCACCAAATTTCATTCGAAAATCCCACGGACAACTGGGGACCTTCCTTTATTAGCCTAATTATTTTTTGATTTCTTTTTTTTGAACTTTTTGTGTGTTTTAGTCGGATTTTAAATTTTATCCGCATGATTGTCGAATTTCAAATAACTGAAATCCCATTGATTTTGTCCAATTTTGAACTATCCTCTTGGAAAGTTTTTGAAAAACAGTAATTTATAATAAAAAATTGAAAAATGCTATTTTTGAAAAACAGTAATTTATAATAAAAAATTGAAAAATGCTATTTTTGAAAAACAGTAATTTATAATAAAAAATTGAAAAATGCTATTTTTGAAAAACAGTAATTTATAATAAAAAATTGAAAAATGCTATTTTTGAAAAACAGTAATTTATAATAAAAAATTGAAAAATGCTATTTTTGAAAAACAGTAATTTATAATAAAAAATTGAAAAATGCTATTTTTGAAAAACACTGGCTTCTGCATAGTCTAATTAGTAAGAAAAACATCTTCTTTTTAAGTTTTTGCGTATAAAAGTCGGGAACTTTTATTTGCAAATTGTGGTTTTTTCTGCATATTCCATGCATATTTTGTTATTTTCAGATTTTTTTGCATATTTTGCCATTTTTTATACATATTTTCAGATTTTTTGCATATTTTTGCCATTTTTCGTCAAATATTTTCCAATATGAATATCCCTAAGAAAAAATTTGGATTATGCCTAAAATTAAATCCAAATCTGAATGGATGGGTCTACAGTGAGCTTCACTGCTAAAATCTTGAGTAATTTTTGATTTGCAATTGCAAAAACGCCGTTTTTATGAGGAATAAAATTTTTTAAATTAATTTGCACCCCCTAATTTCAAGTTTTTTTCGTGCATATTTGGTGCATATTCACGACTTTATTTGCATATTTATGCGAATATTTTGGCCCATAAATTTTTTTAGAGCGATAGCCCCGGACTAAAACCCGACTTTTCTGGGCCTGGCATTACCCGGACGCGATTTTTGCCCAAATACCAGGACCTGATCTACCCTAATTTAAACTTCGAAAAAAAAGAATAAATGTAAAAAAGAGTAATAAAAGCTTTTTAAAAATCTTTTTTAGTCACTTGGGTGATTTTAAAATGCCAATTTTTGTACCTTTTTATCATTTTCGTTGATAACATTAAGGATTTTGTTACAAAAGTAAAATGAAATAAAAATAAAGCCCCATAATAATCGCATAAACATTCAAAAAAACATTCTTTAAATTCAGAATTTTTTCCTAAATTCATTCCATGAGAATATAATTCTCCCTTACCAAATTATGATTTTGAAATTTCAAATCGTTTTCAAAAATCTTAGAAATTTTGGGTTGATTTTGTAAGCAATTGAAAATTGATTAAAAAAAAGCAGGTTAGAAATCGCAAAACAAAGTGCTATGACTCATGCCAATTTGCCTAGTCTTAATTTTTCTTTCTTCCTCAAGCTTTTTACAAAAAAAAATGCAATAAAAACCTGGCATTATAGATTATTTTATAAAATATTAATATTGAATATCAACAACATTCATTTTTATTTCCGCTAACATTTTTTTCATTTTTATAAAATATCTTTTTAATAAAAAATTGTATAATAAATAAGAAACCTAATTATAAAATAATTTTTTTAATTTATATATCTAAAATAATAAAAAATAATTTTTTTAAATTTATATTTCTAAATAATTTGTAATTAACCAAATTAAAATTCTTAAATCTACGACCGTTAATTTAAAGCCTTTGAATTAAATGTATTTTCTTTCCATTTTAAAGGCAACTTTTAAAAATGAATTTATTCTTTAAATTTTTCATCGTTTTTGTGATATTACAATGCGAATGCGAAACTTTGGGAAGCTGCCTTTTGTCCATATTTCGGAAAAAGGCCGACAACTTATCAATAGGTAAAAAATAAATATTGGAATCAATTTTTGAGTCCAAAAACAACCTGACATGTCAAATTTTTGAATTACCAAATTGTCTTCCTCAAGAATGGGCCCAGGCGATTCGTCAAACGATGTTTCTGGATTTGATCAACGCTTGAAAAAGATTGAACAAATGCTTGGCACAATGTTGCAATTTTAACGTGCCGTGCTTGACGTAGAACAACTCGAGAAACGCATTGAACACATTGAGAATAGTGTGGAGGCATTTGAGTCAAGAATCAAAGCGTGGGACTTGGAAAGACAAATAATGGAACATAACCCACGACAAAAACAACAACAACAACAGCAAATGCATGACAATCCAACTTTTGGTCAAATTTTGTAAAAAATTTTTTTATTTTGAACAGCCATATGGCCTTGGGCAAACCGGACCAGGAAAAAATGTCGCCAGCCGAAACGCCGACGGACGAATTTTTGGACCATAACTTTTTTCTTTCTCAACCAAATAAAATATTCTTGGTTTGTTCGAAAGCATTTGAAAAACTCTGTCAACCTTCAAATTTTCAATTTTTTTATTTATGAACAAAAAAAATCAGGATAAAAAGAGTTCGAAAACCTAGGTTTTTGAGTTCTTCTGGCCATAACTTTTTTGAAACTTAACGAAATTTTTTGAAATTTTGCAAATAAAAACTAAACACATAGAGCTATGTATCGAACAACACCAAGAATGCCTGATTTGATTGACAATGAACAAAGTTAAGGTCCAAAAAGTCTGCCGGCGACGTTTCGGCCGGCGACGTTTTGCGATGCACCCTTGGCAAAAACACCATCAATTAGTGTTTGGTCGTTTTTTAAAAATGCAGAAGTGTGCGCTTTTCCTGCAAAAAAAACCTTAATAACTTTGTTCGAAAGCAATCATATTTTCTTGTTATCATTCGATAGCTCTTAAATAAAAAATTCCCTTTTTTTGATTTAAAAATTTTTCAAGAAAGATATTCTTGACGAGTTAATTGATAATTGGCAATCATATAAATTAATGATTTATTTAAATTACAGTAGATTGAATTGGTCGGTTGACGAGTTTTAGGAGCCGGTCTTTATTCATACTCGGAATTAGAGATATAGATGAAATTTATCAGATCCGTTGGGTTGCTTAGTTGAATCAGATTTCGTCTAAGTGATCAGTTTTCCCGTTTTTAGTCAGAATTTGTAATTGGGGACTTGCTTTGATTTAACTGTTTAAAAAAGTAATAAGGAGGAGTTTATTTAAATTTCTTAAAGCTTTAAAATGCTAAAATCTTTCTAATAAATGGACTTAGAGTTTCATTCAGTTTATCATATAGATCGAAAATCAACAGACAATTCTATTAAAACTGTTTAGAAAGTAGCATCCTAAAACCAAGACCAACAAATACAGTAATTGAGCAGGGGTATGGCAAAATGCCAATTTATGACATGACACCACAACACGTGGGACGTGGAAAAACGGTGGCCGAACTGATCGCGGAAGATCAGGCAAATTCAGGCCAGGATTTATTGGCCGAAATTCAGCATCGTCCCGAACAAAGAGGTGAGATTAAGAGAAAAAATTACTAAAAAAAATAAAGCAAGAAAAAAATCACAATTTTTTGATAATATATCCCTCGAAACCCGAACTCAAACATGACATATCATTCCTGCTATCATTAAATAGACAAAAATTTCTTTTTTGTCTTAAAAAATTTTTAAAAATTCAATTTCGTTTGAATTTATTAAAGTTAAAGCAAACGAAAAACTCGTTGGCCATTCATTTTTTACATGGAAGAATTTTTAAAACTTAGTTGGTGGCTATGAAAATTGAACCCAGTGTTGCTCCGTCCAACAGTCAAGAAAATCTTGATTTATTGAAAATTAAAAAAAGGTGAAGCACTTAGGAACTAGAAAGAAGGCGGGGAAAATTGGAAAGTTATTAGGGGCAACTCGAGAAAAATATACAAATGGGAAAAAAAAAATTAAATTTAAATAAAAAGATGGGAAAGTGTTTTTATGAGCAGAAAAAGAGTTAATTCATTGAACGAATTGTCGAATTTAAATCTTCATATGGTCAAAGCAAACAAAAAGAATTTGTGAAGGAATTGGGCATTTCTCACGACACATTTTGAAAATGGAAAAAGGAATTAGTGCCAAAATACCATAAAAGTAAGAGAATTATTTTTTATTATTCATTTAAATATTCTTTTAAAGCAAGAAACACTCCAATGGTGAAAAATTAAGAAAGATGAAGCAGTATTTCGAAATCAAAGAAAGAAATTCGAAAATTGGTTTTCGTAGTTTATTCTAATAAAAATTCCACACAAAAATTTGGTTTTATTATTATTATTATTATTAGGGCTGGGCGCTGGGAATTATATGGAAATCCATAATTTTTTCCTTGACTGTGGGAGGCCTGAAACGCATGAAAAACATGTTTTTAGCTTGATTTGAAGCTTCTAGGATGCATTCTATATCCATATTTTCCATATTTCGCGATTTTTGTCCATATTCATAAATAGAAAATTATTATTTTATTAATTTAAAACTGCTCATAAAATCCTTATTTAGATCTGATTTGCCTACAAATCTTGCTATTTGTATTTCACGTGCCAATTTTCGTGTCCAATTTTTTCGAATTCTCGAGTGAAGCAATTATTTAATTTTTGCTAATTAATCATTATTAGTTCAAAGCTAGTCCAATGCCTCAGCAAGACGAAGCTGAGGCCGGTGCTATGACGTATTCAAAAACCATCAAATAAAAAATTTTGCTTCTAACTTTGCTTTAAATTCGATAGTCCCAAGTAATCATGCGAATTCATAAAAATTTTTTAAATTTCAAAAATTTATGAGGAAAAAAGTTCAAAAACCCGGTTTTTTGAGTTATTCGGGCTAGGCCTAAGTAGCCTAAACCGAGGCCTAGGCCTAGGCCTAAGCAAAATATGCTGAGATATTACATATTTTACTATTTTACAGGCCAGAATATATTTCTTTTTACGTTTTAATCGCCGAAAACTTAAGGGCATTAATGAAAGAAATATCGACTATATGTAAAATATTATTAAAATAAAAGAATATAGGGAGGAAGATCCAGACCATTCGTTTGCATAAAAGAAAATCGAAGCATTTATTATTTTATATAATTTTTTATTTATTAAAATAAAATGAATTTCTCCGAAAGCAATGAACTGGAAAAAGGAGAAATTAAACAAGAAAAAAGGAAATACAAAAAGAACCCAAAAACTGCGCAAGAATGCAAAGTTTGTGGAAGAGTTACACTTTTCAAGTATTACAAAATACAGAGCTGTGAAGGTAAGCAAAATTATAAATTATTAATTAAATATTTATTAAATTTTAATTTACAAAATGATTTTAAAGCAATTGATTAATGTAGGAAACAAATTTAGCGTGTAAGCAGTTCTTTCGGCGTACGATCATTAGTCAGCGATCATTCGTTTGCCCGAATTCAAATTCATGTGTCATAAATAAAGGTTGCTTTTGCACATTTTTGGCATTTTGAGTAATTTTTAAAAAATAGCAAAAAAATTTTATTCTTTTGACCCAAATGACTTTCGAACCTCCTCCTGCTCCGTAAAAATAATGAAATAAAAAATTTAAATTAAATTAAAATTTCGGCTTAAGAAATGACGAGTTGTCGCGCGTGCCGTCTTGACAAGTGTTTGTTGGAAGGCATGGACCCAATTATGGTTAAAGCTGAACAAAGTGCGAAACTAAGTCAATTCATTCAATCGCTTTGCAAACGCCGTGAATTTCTTCACCAGCAGCGGCAAGAGAAAGAAGAAAAATTCTGTCACTTGGATACAGTAAGATTTAGGCAAATACAGTAACATTTTTGAATGTCTATTTATTTGATTATAGGAAACGGTAATTGAAAATGGCACATCCGATCAGACAAATGAAGGTCAGTCAGAACCAGTGGAAGAAAAATTATTTTAAATTTGATTTACCAGTAATTCGGCTTTTAGTAATGATATAATGCTACGGTTTTAGTATTAGTTGATCTCTTTTCGAACCTGAAAAGTACGCAAATAACTCTTTTAATCTAATTAAATTTAAAAAAAAATTTTTTAAGAAGATGAGATCCTCGTTCGTATAGAACGACTCGAAAAATTGCTCAAGGGTCAGGGAATCCTACCCTTAGGAAATGAGGTAGAAGAAAGACGCTCTCAGCGATGGGGCGCGTTTTAAAAATTTTTTTTGTGGCGCTAGCACTAAGTTGAAGGGGTGGCCCACCTTTAGCCCCTGGCCTGGTCGGAGGTTTTCCCGATTGTTCAAGCCAAATTTCAAAAAATCATAAATCAAAGAATTGGCGGGTTCGAATGCGGTGTTTTGCATTCGATGCGGGAAAAACAGGGCAATTAGAGGGGGGGTCTAAAACCCGGAATTGCTTGTTGTAAATGGGTCTAAAACACGGAAAACCGTTTTAGGCAATTTCGACCTAAACCGGTTTAAGAATTTTTTTATGCCAATTTCAAAAAGTTGATCAAAACTTTTTAATGCGATTTTGTAGAGGACAGATGGGGCTATTAAAATAACACAAAAGTGGAGTTTACTCGCACCAATCTTTTGAGATTTTTCACTCCAAAAGAACAAAGTGATCATTTTTTATGGTACGACCTAGTAATTTATCTCTTTTTTTCTAAAACTGAAAAGTACGCAAATGACTATTCTGAATTTAAGTAAATTCTTCCATTTAAATTTAAATATTAATTTTTTTCATTTCTTAAGATAATCAAATTTTATGTTTCCCATCGAACCAAATAAACGCAAAATGGAGCGACAAAAGCATAATGTTACATCTGACAATCAACTCACTAAAAACCGTTGAGCAACAAATTCGGTCATTCATTTACATTCACCGCGAATTTATCGACGGATTTTTTGAACAATTTTCGACATTAAATGAATTTTTGAACAGGGCTGAAAATATAATATTCAACCCAAATAAATATACGGTAATGAAATTACTTACTTACATATGGTACCAAGGAAATTTAATTAATGAATAGTCTTTAATTTTGATTAACTAAAAATTAAATTAAAAAGATTGGATATGTAATAAATAATTTTGTATTTGTAAAACTTAACCATTTCTTGCCATATCTTATGGGACAATAATCTCGGAGATGGTTTGAAACTTGATTTAAAATTATTTCTATAAAAATTAATTTAATAATGTTGGGGATGAATCAAAAAATGTAATAAAAAAAATTTTCAAACCAGAACAACTCACTAGAATTTGTTTGATGAAACGCCCAAATTATTTTTCATGTAACAAAATTTACCGTTCGAAACCCGAGTCCATTCACCTTTCTCATCCCGGATCCCGACCGAAAAATCTTAACAATTCAAATACCAATTCAACGTTACGTCATTCAGAAAGTAATGACACAACATGGAAATCCTGATGAGATTTATAAACAAGTTGCCAAGCATGGCAACTTTGGTAAGAAAAATGGATTGTTTGTGTTAGCAATTGTGTCAGTGATCGATCTGTGCCGTACAATGCCGCACTTTGGGATGTTAGGGCCAAAGGATCAAGTAATCATTCATTGATATTAAAAATTGAATTAAAAAATATACAATTAATGCACGCAATCAAAAATATAATCAATTTTGCTGAATAAATTATTTTTTATTTTTATTTATTTATTTTACATTTTAGGCAATTCTTTTGAGTTTTGTTGCTGTTCCACTACAGTATCTGAATGCCCGTTTTTACTCATCAAAAATAAATTCGCCAATTGTAACCGTGCCAAACAGCTCATTTAGTCCATTATACCTTTATTACAAAAACCCGTTCTATGCTGGTGATAAAACGTAAGCAATTTTTGGTTTTGAAGATTTATTTTAAGTTATGGATTATTTAATTCTAAATATTTTATTATTTTATTTATAAATTTTAATAAATATTAGCATCGAAGCACTGTCCGAATCATTGTTTGTCAAATCAATGGAAATATTTAACAAATTACAACTTACGGAAGATGAATTTCTTTTAGTCCGCGCATTGATATCATCACATTCAGGCAAAAAATAAATTTAAAAATATTTCAATAATTAAAGAATATTAATTTTTAGGAATTAAAAATGCAAATTTTCTAATATTCTTTAAAAGATATATAAAAATAAATATATGAGCTGAAAAGTATCAAAACTATATGAATATCAAAACTTGGTATAAAATAAAAAGATTTAATTTGTAACTCTATTAATAAAAAAACAAATTCAACAATTCTTATTTTCAATTTTCAGCAGTTACCGGTCTTTCTGATGCTGGTCGTCGCACCTTGCAACATTTGTCGGAACATTATGCCAATCTGTTGATGCATTATTTGCGCACTAATTACGGCAACATGGCCGGTATTCTGCGTTATGCCGAATTGGTCCATCTGGCCGAATCGGTGTTTTTCAACGCGGAGCGGGGCCATGAATTTTTCACATATTTAGCCATGGTCACTGACCAAGGCCGTTTCCATGCCGCAATTCCGCCCATTTTTACGCCGATGATTTTGCATGGGATGTTGGATTAATGAACCAAGCAAACGACATTTCTTCGTTTTTGTGGAGTGAGAGAATTTTAAAATCTTAAATTTTGATGAAAAAATAATTTTTTCTTTTTAAATTTTGGGTTCTCATGACAGATTTTTTTTTGTTAGAGTGATATTTCAAAAATTTAAATCAATTGTTAAACGCTCTTTTTAATAAAGCCATGCAAAAATTTTAGAAAATAATACACATAAAATTGAAATACACATTCAGCAACAAACAAATAAACTCAGTTTTCTGTATTTCGTTTTCAGAAACCGTTTTTGCCATAATAATAACTTTCGTGTTTTGAAGTAAAGGAAAACCCTGTTTTACCATGTTGTACATTATTTCCTCGTGATAATACTTCGACTGTCATACTGCCTAAAGCCTAAAATACGAATTTGTCGTTTTTAATATACATGCTATCGAATTTATATTTAATTTTTTCTTTTAAAGTTTGCTTATTTGTTCCCCCAGAATGACTGTTTGGTGCTAGGACCGTAGTCAAAAAACCATCAAATGGAAAATCTTTGACAGAAAATTTTCATAACTGCGCCCAAATGGGTTAAATTTTTAATTATTTTAGACCTTCGCTAGCTATTATCCTGTAAATTAAAAAAAAATTCACACGTTTCTAAAAAGTTAAGACCTGGAACTCAAAAAACCAAGTTTTTTTAAAATTTTGGTCATAACTTTCTTGAACCTAACGAAACTTTTTGAAATTTTGTAGGATAATAGAAAGCACTTAGGGCTCTGTAATGACATCAATTTTAAAAGTTAATTGCTTTTGAGCAAAGCTATATCAAAAAATATGAGCAATTCACATTGGTCCTTTTGTTGTTAGGCTTTTCAAAAAATTAATTGCTAAAAATTATCCATAAAAGTGGGCCGTGCATACGACAGTTTTTATTTATTTGAACTTTTTATTCGTCATAAATAATAAGATACAATAAAAAAGAATGGGCAGTTGGAGAAATTTTTGCTAGTCAAATAAAATTAAGGATAATTATTAGGCTTATGCACAGTTCCTACTGTAAAGAAAAATACAAATATTAGGAATTATTAAAATGTGTCTACATTATAGCGTTAATTTGAAAATCGGAATAATTTTATAGAAAAGAAAAAGATGATTGCATTGAAAGGTCTTTTATAATTTTTCTTTATTTTTAATAATTCCTTCAGTAAATCTAATGAGCAATTCACATTGGTCCTTTTGTTGTTAGGCTTTTCAAAAAATTAATTGCTAAAAATTATCCATAAAAGTGTGTTATTTGCTTTTATTTTTATTTCTTTTTTATCGTAGATTTTTGTATAGAAATTTATAAAACGCATATTTCATTTTTTGAAAATCGAGACTCAAAAAATTTACAATTTTAGCGATGCGCTTTTCAAAAACATTTTCGGAAACAAGGGGTGGGGGCGGCGCCGCCGGGAAAAATTTTGAAAATTTGGATGGATCTGTTAACAGATTTGCCCAAAAAATGATAGATTTTTGCAATTTTGAGAGAATTTTTTTTTGAATAATTACTTTTTTGGGCCCGGCGATGCCGATAGGTAGCGCCAGGCGAATTTTAAAATTAAAAAAAAATTAAATTAAAAAAGAAACCTTCAAGCGGCATCGAACTCTTGACAGAAAATAATGTCAATGTTGCTGCACTAACCACTACACCAGACTACAGATAAACAAACAAAAGCAAATTTTACTTTATTTCATAAAAATTTGGTAAAAACTTTGTGTTAATTTTTTGCTTTTTCTCCCACGAAAATGCATTTGTTTATTTTAAAAACCCAATCTTTAGGGGTGTACTTTTCTTTCGCTTTTCAGCAAAAAAGCGAAAGCGAAAAGGCGAAAGCGAAAGGCCCCAAAAAAGCGAAGTAGCGAAAGGCGAAAAGCGAAACTTGCAACAGCCCTGGCATGCATGAATATTTGAGCTAGATCTCTTTCATATGTAATTACATTACATATGTATAAAAAGTGAACCAACCAAAATAAATGAGAAGTGTGCATTTGTTAGGGAATTAATTGAAATTTGTCAAAAAAAAATTGAAAAAATTGCATATTTAGTTTTCTCACCTAATGATTTTTTCCAATTGAATATTAGCCAAAATCCCAATCAATTTCTCTTTGGTCTTTTTCTAAAAAATAAAGGGATACGATTGACATTGTCATTATTATTCATTTTTGAATTTGTCATTACTAGAGCTCGCAAAAAAGGCACCAAAAATCCCGAAAAAGGCACTAAAATAGGCACCAAAAAATTGAAAAAAAGGCATGAAAAGGCACCAAAATCCCGAAAAAGGCATGAAAAAAGGCATTTAAAATTTTTTATTAAGGATTTTTAGGGAGCAAAACACTTAAAAATTAACCAAAAAACTATATTTTGGTCTTCTAAATGATTATGAAATAACTTATAATGTTTTTCGAATAAGGAAAATTTTTAAGCCAAAAATTTTTTTACAAGAAAAAAATAAAATAAATTTTGGTGATCAATTTTTGAGAAAATTTTTTCAATTCTTAGGGTATATTTTCTAAAAATTTTTCTGGTCATTTCTTAGGGGTGTATTTTGCCGATTTTAGTGCATATTTAATGGAATTTTTCGGAAAAAAACGCAAAAAAAAGGCACCAAAACGGCAAAATGCCAAAAAAAAGCATTTAAGGCACGAAAATCCCAAAAAAGGCATAATGAAAGACAACGTAGAAGCCTCAAACCAAGTGGAAAATGCGTTTTTTATGCTTAATATATTGAAACTAGTGCGCAGAAAAAAAAGGCATATGCCTCAAAATGCGAGCTCTAGTCATTACTTATCTGTCTAATTCTGATGAAGAATTTTTTTCATTTTGGGCCTTTCGTTTTAATGTCGATGAGTTTTTTTGGGGTTTTTGAAAGGCTCTGCTTCCACCCTTCTATACTTGTTGAAATATATTTAATTATAGATAAGTAATTTAGTTGATTAATGATTTATTTACTTTTTGGCAATTTATTAATTAAAGAATTGGCTACCCAGAAAAAAAAAAATCAGAAAATGAACATTTATTCGGTCCAAATTTATTACAGCATCAGTTATGCATATTTTGTTTTTTCCTGGATTCTCCATGCTCTAAATACTAGGAAAAACACTTTCTTTTCTGTGTTTGCATACAAAAATCGGGACTTTTATTTACATATTTTTACATATGCGGGGTTTTTATACATATTTTACATATTTCGACGTTTTATACATATTTGGTACATATTTTGGACTTTTTTCTAACATTTTTCATTTTTTAAAAATATTTTGAGAAACTTTTTAAAATTTATAGAAATTTCTTGTAAAAAATAACTAATTTTTTTTTTGAAAATGTACCCCTAAAAAATACCAAATATTAATTTTTAAAATACTAAATGATGGTTATAAGCCTAATTAGTAACCTTTTGTGCATATCTCTTACCCTCTACTTTGAATTTTTTTTTAAAAAAAAATAAAAATTTTAAAAATTTTATTTAACATATTTGGTACATATTTCGGGATTTTTTTAACATATTTATGTACATATTTTGACCACTTTTTGTACATTTTGACATCCCTACTTATTTGTCACCCGTGTAAAAATAAGTGCAAATTAAATAAAAAATCTTTCATCCAAACAAAAATGTTTTGTTTATTTATTTTTAATTAATTTATTAACAAGACAGAGTCAGAATTACAGTTTCTATGGTGTCAGACATTGCGAAGGTAAGCGAAATTTGCCAATTTACGGGTTCCCAATGTGCCCCCCCCCCCCGCTTTTCAGTGGCATTGATTTGCTTTTTTTTGATTAGTCATCAAGAGCTTTAAAGATCCCCAATACCTAATTTGTCCGGGTTTGACCCTTCTAAAAGGTTCGTGGTGTTCAGTTTTAATTATAAGAGCTTTGCCGCAGACCTTTATTTTGATTTTTCTATCCTTTCACCGCCTTTTGAAAACCTATAAAAATTGTTTTGTGCAATTTTAAAAAGGGGCCCTCGAAAAAAACTGTCCATTTATTTGGGCAAAATCTAGCAACAAATCTCACATAGATTTTCAAATTTCCCTGGATGTGCTTAAGCTGTCATTTTAAAGGAATTTTTTAGTTAAAAATGTGAAAATGAGATTTAGCGAAGCATTTGAAAATAAAATCATAAAATTATTAATAAATTATTCCAAAATATTCCAACGTCAAAGACATTAATATAAAAAGGATCATTTTCAAAAATTGAAAATTTTTTTGTCATAATCTTTTTAGCAATTTTTCCTAAAATATTATAATCAATTTACTGAAAATCTAAAACCCGTAACACTTAATACGTAATTTTCGCTCACAAGAACATCGGAATTTCCGTAATCCATACATAATCGAGTACAGCCCTAATCGCTTTTGAATGTCCAAGCAGGGCAGAATTTTTGCCTTCTAGTTTATTTTTTCAAATATCATAGTAGGTATACGATTTTAGGTTCGTCAGGTCTGAAACGCACTAAAAACATCTTTTCTGGTGGGTTTTAAGCTATTTTCGAGTTTATTTTCTAGGTTATTATTTTTAGAACGAAAAAATCATAAAAAACATTTTAAATACCTTTTATTTATTTATTTTCTTGACAAGAATTTTAAATTTTAAAAATTATGTATCTCAATACAGATTTGGCTTCATTTAGTTGCTTCTTGGATAAAATTTTTCGATTTTATCCCCCTAAATTTGAAATTTTTGGCACATCTTTTCAATTTTGGCACCTATTTGAATTTTTTAGAACCTAAAACTATTTAAATTTCGGCAATTTTTAGCACTTAAAAATCGTATCCCTAATCATAAGTCGTCTTGCAAAACTAGATACTTGCAGTGTCTCAGTATTCCTCCTTCAGCTTCAGGCCCGGGCTTTTTTTTAAATGTCGAGATCTAATTATCTCGATATGAATTTGAAGCATTTTCCTCAATTCTGAGCCAAAAATTCTGAAAAATATATCCTAGTGAAAATTTTTTAAATTTATATTTTATATGGATGTTATTTATTTCTGATTCCTTCTGAATTGGTAAATTATTTCAAAAAAGTATTAAACAAATTGATTAATATGATTTGGCTTTGAGATTAAAATTAACCGTAATGCAAATTAATTAGGCGGCGAATTACGCAGGCATTGAAAAAACATCCTACACGCTACATAATCTTTTTTAGTAGGGATTACTTATACTCATTAAATTCTTCGTTAATTATGAACCGGAATGACAAAACAAATTAAGAAAATACATGGACAAATCACACCCAACTTCTGTTTACGACAATGAAAATACAAAAAAGGATACGGTAAAGACCAAGTCATTAGCATTTTTCATTAATTTCTTGTGACCAGGCATGCATGAATTTTGAGCGGGATCTCTTACAAAGGCACGCTTATAATCATTAGGGGAATGGGGGGGGGGGGGCGGGGCGGGGGGAAACGGTGTTATGTTTTTATATAAAAACATCAAAAAGGACATTATATAAAAAACCATGAAATGAAAATTTCTACAATATTGCCCATAACTTTTGTTAAAGTCAATCAAATTAAACAATCTTGGTATCATTTGATAGCACTAAGTATTTTCTAATAATCTAAAAAAATTCAAAAAATTTCGTCAAGTTTGAACAGAGTTATGGCCAGTACCCAAAGAACAGGTTTTCAGACATTTCTCGTCATAACTTTTTTGAAAAATTTAGCCTAATTTTTTCAAATTTTGCAGGCTATTAGAAAACACATAGGGCTATCGAATGATATCAAGAATGTTTAATTTAGTTGATGTTTAATTTGGTTGACATTGACAAAATTATGGATATTTTTTTGTTGAAAATTTTCATTTGATGATTTTTTATATAACACCCTTTTTGATGTTTTTTTAGGGTTGCACCCCCGACCCGCCGCGACCCCGAACCCCGTATTTTGGCCATTTTTCGGGATTGAATGGCATATTCGTGGGATTAAAGACAAAAATATACAAATTTGATTTTTTAGCTTAAATTTAAAAATTCGCCCGGCGGCTCCTACCGGCACCGCCGGTCCCCAAAAAAACCTATTTTTTCTTAAAAAAATAGCCCAAAATCCCAAAATTTGGTCATTTTTTCAAGACAAAATCTTTTAACAAATAGCATTAAAATTACAAATTTTTTCCCGGCGACACCTATCGGCCGGTCTACCTCAGTTGGGCCGGCACGATTGGGCCGGCACGATTGGGCCCCAGCATATTTTTCCACTATAACTTTCTACAACTTTTTTATTTGTCATCCAAATCCAACAAAGTTGGTATCATTCGAAAGCTTAATGTATTTAGAAACTTTTTCTATGCTATTGCTTCGCGATTAGACAAATACCAAAAAATTTATACATGAAAATTGCGAAAAACTCGAAATTTTGAAGTTTTTTCTTAATAAAAATTTTTCCAGGCTTTAAAATCTATCCGCTTTTTGTATGGCTAATAGAGCATATTAAGAGCTTTCGAATGATACCAAGATTGTTGGATTTGGATGCCAAAGAAAAAAGCTATCATGGAAAATCATGCTGGGGCCCAACCGTGCCGGCCCAAACGTGACGGCCCAACCGTGCCGGCCCAATCGTGCCGGCCCAACTGAGCGGTTCCGCTATCGGCACCGCCGAACCCGCTGTCCCCCAAAAAGTTTTTAAAAAAGCGCGCCGCAAAACGTAAAAACGTGTTTTATTAAAAAAAATCGTCACCTGGCTAAAAATCGTAAAAATTTGGCAGTTTTTGGTGAAATTTTGTTAAAAAAAAATTGCATTCAAATTTTCAAAATTTTTCACCAGCGGTGCCTATCGGCGCCGCTGCCCCCCCCCCCCCCGCCTTTCTCCTCAAAAGTCTTTGGGAAAAGCGTGCCGCGAAAAAAATGTTTTGAAAAGCAAAAAAAAAAAGTGATCAAAATCAAACTCACTGATCATGAAAATAATTTTAATGATGATTAAGATTAAATTTTTTTTTAAAATTTTTTGCTTGTATAAAATTTTAAAAATACGGAAAATTGAAAAACCCCGGACCCAGACCCCGAACGATTTTCTCAACCCCGACTCCGACCTTGCTGATCCCGACAACCCCGAACCCCGACTTTTCCAACCCCGATTTGGACAATAATTTTTTCTTATCAATCAAATTAAGCATTCTTGGTATTATCGAAAGCACTTGATGAACTCTATTATCCTGCTAAATTTGAAAAAATTTTTGTTCACGAATAAAAAAAATCAGGGCAAAAAAAAAGTTTGAAAAATAAGATTTTGAAGTTCCTTCGAACCATAACTTTTTAGAAACATAACAAATTTTTTGAGATTTGAAAAATATAATAAGAACTTACAATTACATTAGAATAACCCAAGAATGTTTAATTTAATTATAATGATAATTGGTCGGTATTTTAAAAAAGGTATAAAAATGCAGAATCGAAAGGTCTGACCAGGGGTGGCATTCCGAGGCCCCAAAAATGTCGGAAATCGGAACTCCGCGGCATCCCTGGTCTGCACTGCACCAATTTACCAAAATAGCATTTTCCGTGCCGTAAAATCGTGATGTTTTTTCCAGCAGCAGGCCCCTTATAATTACCCATTGCAAATATTGGGATGAATACAATCTTTGATGCCAAACGATATTCAATTAAATTTTGGCCAGAAAATGCGGTGTAAACAAACAGAAAACGGCCAGTTTGGTGAAGCAGTTCAAAAAAGGAGCAAAGAGCCAAAAGGTAATTAGCGGTGCCACGGAATGACCTTAATATGAAAAACAATTAATTGATTTTCAATTCAATTAATTTAATTGCGCACTTTATCAGAACTGTTACCCAAATAACAGACAATTTGAAAATGATTCCAAATATGGCAATGATTCCATAAACAAACGAACAGCTGATCAGCGGCCAGTTGGGATTTACGTCTTTGAATGACAAATAAAACTGAAAATCCAAATTTTTAGAAAATTATTTTGCCTTTGTTTTACCGAAATGTTGTCCAAATCAGCCATGAATTTTGAAACAAAAGCTTTTATGGATATTAAAATTGAAATTTATCCACTGCTTGATCTCTCCTGAATTTTGTTGAAAGGCTTAATAAAAAACGATTAAAAAAAGAAAATCTCGTCGCTAATTAAAAAATGTCCCGTCAAAAAAATTGTAAATTTTTATTAAATTTTTTAAAAGCTTATTTTGACCCTTTTAAGACACAATCGTGGAAAACCAAAAAAAGCTGCAAAAACAAGCAATCAAGCTAATTAAAAGTTGCATTAAAGGACATATTTCGGAAATTTAGTTCCTTTAAATCTTTTGCCGAACGATTTAATGAGGGCTTGAGAATTTGTACTTTGCACATTTACTTTATCTTTTAGGCAAAAATTGTCATTTGCATCAACATAGCTTTGGCAATTTTAAGATGACCGGATGTCCGCAATTTTTTTTTTGCCACCTAATTAAATTATTCAGTCATTTCTAATAGGCAAACAACTTAAAAAATGTAGTTATTTTGTTTATGGTTTATTCATTTCCTGGTAAACACCCACATTCTTGGTATTAAACGAAAGCTTAAAGTCCCGGGAATTCATAAATACAAGAAAAGAGCAATTACTGACATCAACAATAAAATGACAATCAGAAAAAAACGAAATTTAGCTTTTTCTGGTATTTTTATGAATAGGGCTTCGTTTTTTAGGCAGGTGTCTAAAATTTCTGCGCACTTAATACGCACAGATAAGCACGAAAAACGCATTTTCCGCTTGGTTTGGGGTGTCTACGATGACTTTTATAATGCCAAATTTTGCCTATTTTGGATTTTTTATGCTTAATGCCTAAATGCATATTTTTGTGCCTATTTCGCCATTTTTGGCGCCTTTTTTAAGATTTTCGGAAAAATCCTTAACAAAAATGCAATAAAATGAATGAAAAATACACCCCTAATAATCGACCTGAAAAAATTTCAGAAAATACACCCATAAGAGTTGAAAAAAAAATTCACATCCCCAAAATTTTATTATTTTTTCTTGATAAAAATTTTTTATTTAAAAATTTTCCTTATTCGAAAAAAGTTTAAAACAATTGAAATATAAGAAAAATTAAGTTTTTTGATTAATTCTTATGTGTCTTTCTAACTAAAAAGCGTAATAAAAAATGTTTTTGCCTATTTTTTGCATATTCGAAGATTTTTGTGCCCGTTTAATGCCTATTTTGCGATTTTTTATGCCTTTTTAGGTGCCTATTTCGCGAGTTTTTGTGCCTAAAAAACGAAGCTTCCCAACAAGTTGCCGAAAAATTCATAAAATTTACCTAAGAAATTTAAGCAAGAGATAAACAATATTTTTCCGAGCCTGTTTACTAAAAGCATAGGCCATTTTTAGATGTTTTATTATTCGGTTTGAATTCCTCATTAATTTAATGTGACTGATCATGCATGAATTTTTGAGCGAGATCTCTTTCATAATTACATTATTAAGCAAAAAGTTAACCAAACAAAATAAATGAGAAAAGTGCATTGTTATGGAATTAACGAAATTAGTTTAAAAAAAAATAAAAAATAGAAATATTCATCACCATCAATAGTTTTGTTATAACTTTATTTGAAGCCTCTAGCTTTAACTTTCTGGTGCCTTTTTTCTTGCCTTTTTAGTATTTTTTGAAAATTTTTCTTATTTAAAAAGCAAAAAAAGCACCACCCCCTAAGAACCGTCCTGAATTTTTAAAAAATAATAATTTTCAACAAGCAATTATTTTATTATTTTTATTTTTCATTTATTAGTACGTAAAGAAAAATTAGAAGTTTTTGTTAATTTGAAAAAAAAACTGTCCAAATGTTTTAGTTTTTGCTGCCTTTTTCCAAATTTTTGTGCCTTTTTGGTCGTTTTCGTACATTTTTATAAATTTTTTCACCTTTTTCGTGCCTATTTTACGGCATACAAAATGAAAATATTCCAAATTTGGTAATTTTATGGAAACCGCCAATGGATTTGATTTTTTTACGGATTGACATTTCGGTTTTTGGACTGAAAATAATAAAAGCAAAATTCCGAAAAATTAAGAAGAAACAAAAGAAAATTATAAGTATAAATAACACCTTTTTAATTATTAATTAGCTAAGTTAGGGTCATAAAATACGAAAAAACCAATTTAAGCAGAAGTCAATGAATCAGTAGAAAATTGGCAGCAAAACAGAACTCATTATACGGAGAAAATTGACGAAAACTCAGAGCAACAGAACAATAATTATGGACAAGGGCGACCAAAACGCCAATTGGCAAATTGTAAAATATGCGGACGACAATGTCAGTACATTTTCTACGGTGTCAAAAGCTGTGAAAGTGAGCAGATTTGTTTCAGAAATGAGAAAATGCAATAAAATTTTTAATTAATTTTTAATTATTATATTATTTGAATTGAATTACCAGTATTAAAAAATATTCTTTTTGAAACTTCAGGTTGTAAGCAATTCTTTCGACATGTCGTCACGAAACAACTTTATTCAATTGTCCAATACGAAATGGAATTGGAAGTTTGGTATAAATGATAAATTTTCAATGAATTGATAAAACCGATAAAATTGATATAATTGATTTATATTGGTTTATTCATATTCATTATGTATTTATGATCACTGATTATTTTTATTCTTTTTTTTTTTGGCAATTTAATTTAATCATTTTTGGAAATTTTCATTAAAGCATATTTCCAGAAAAATAGAGAAATGAATCATTCGGCCCAATATTATTACAAAGACACATCGCAAGAAGTGAAAAAGGCCATCCAAATGGAATTGGATTTTGTTCATCGCCTTTTACTCAGCATACAAAATGAAAATTTGCTGGCAATCGAAGCGATGAGAAATCAAATTATGGTAATTTTTGTGGAACCGCCAATGAATTTGGGTTTAAGACGGGTTGAGATTTTGGTTTTTGGACCGAAAATCAAAATTCAAAAAAAAATTAAGGAAAATTTTTTAGCGTGTCTCGGAGCTCCAATGGCCGAAGGACTTACGGTCCTTCTCGGCCAAAAACCTTTTATATAATTAAAGACATAAATAAATTATTAATTAGCTAAATTTGGCCCATAAAATATCGTAAAAACCCAATTTGAAAGAAGAAGTCGATGGAATCAATGGAAAATTGGCAGAACAAAAGTCATCTGACGGTGATAATTGATGAAAAATCAGAGCAACAGAATAAAACCAACAAAAATTATCATGTGCAAGGACGACCAAAACGCCAATTGGCAAACTGTAAAATATGCGGACGACAGAGTCAGTACAGTTTCTACGGTGTACGAAGTTGCGAAGGTGAGTAAATTTTGATAATGAGAAAATGCAATAAAATTTTAAAGTTTTTAAAAAGTTATTATATTACTCAAATTGAAATTGACGGGTATTTGAAAATATTCTTTTTGAAACTGCAGGTTGTAAGCAATTCTTTCGGCGTGTCGTCACGAAACAAATTTTGTTCACTTGTCCAAGACGAAATGGAATTGGAAGTCGGGACAATTAATTTTTGCAAAAAATAAAATTCAAATCTTTTTTGATCACAGATATGGTAAAATGCCGCGGCTGTCGCTTGGACAAATGCCTTGTGGCCGGCATGGACCCGACTATGATCAATGTGCCACAATCGGACAAGTTCAAGCAGTTCTTGGCGAATTTGGAGAAGCGCAAAAGGAGTACAATGCTGATGCAAAAGTGGTGATGCCAATGACAAAAAATTATTTTAACTTTTGGCAATTTAAGAATTTTGTTTTAAAAATTCAATTTAATTTAAAAACTCAAAACAATTTCAAACTCTATTTTTTCCAATAAATACTTTAGGCCATTATTAAGGCCATTCATTTTTTAAATATTTTTTAAATTTGTTTTTTAATGTTTGGAAATTATTGAATTCATTTCAAATTCAAACTGCATGCGTTTTTAATCCATTCAAAGCTGAGAAGTCCATTAATCGTAACGAAAAGCAAATCTAATTCTGAGGCTAATTAGCTAATACCGCTGGCACTGCATATTTTTGTTTGCTTGATATAAGTAAAAAATTTTTTTGCCTAATTAGATATTTAGGCATTTTAAGCTATAAATTTCTTATTAAAAATTCAAAAAATGTGGTTCCAAAATGCCCCAATATTATTTAAAGTTTTCTTTTTTTTTGTTCCAAAATTGTTACAAGAATAAGTAATACATAAAGTCAAATTTTAGAAAATTTCAGCTCGAAAATCACATGTTATGCATATATTTTATGCTCAAATTTCTCGTGTTTTTATAATTTAGCACAGAATATCAGCAAGAATTTGCTGATGAATAACGTTTTTTAGGTATTAAAACAAGTAAAAATTAATTAAAAAATTATTTTGCTTAGAAAAAATAATTAATTTTTGGTGAAGAATTTTTGTGAAAATTTTTTTTCAATTCTTAGGAGTGTATTTTTTTAAAAAATTTCAACTCGATTCTTAGGCGTGTATTTTTCATTTTTATTGCATTTTTGTTATGGATTTTTCCCAAAATCCTGAAAAAGTCGTCAAAAATGGCGAAATAGGCACAAAAATAGGCAAAAAAAGAATCCCTACTGATGAATTGCCAATAGTATTGAAAAGAAACATAAACGTAATTCAAGTTATCCTACACCAAAATGAAGGCACATTCGCTGCAACCGCAGTACATCAGCGCAATTTTAGATAAATCGATTTTTAAATTTCAAATTTTAATTTATTTTCCAATAGACTTTATTTTTTCATTTTTAAAATTTTTCCGTTATTTTTTAATTCTAATACCAATTCATTTCTTTTATTTATGGGGACTCAAATGCATTTTTTTTTGTTGCAAATTAATGCAAAATAATTCTGATTTAGATGAAACATTAAATGATAATTTTTTCATTTGTCCTGACTTGTTTTTTAGTCAATCCACAGCAAAATAAATATTTATTGCCAATTGAAAATGAAAGCATTTAATTTATTTTTTTATTATTATTTATGATCAACAAAACTGATAAAAGCGGATCGGAAAAGAAAAAGTAGCAACAAAAGTCATTTAATGAAATATTTGGAGAAAAATGGGACGAAAAAAAAGAAGAAAAATTAGAAGAAAAAAGAAAAAATTGCAAAATAATATTAAAAAAAAAGAAAAATTAAGCAAAAAGGAAGAACATATTTAGCGAAAGAATGGGGAAAAATTAATTCGAAAATAGCCAAAAAAAATTGGGAACAAATCGAACCAAAATTATCAATGGATTAAAGAATTTGGTCTTTAAAAAAACAAAAGCTATAAATCAAAAACTGAGGAAGAAAAAATTGAAATTTTACAAAAAATGAATAAAAACAAAAAATAAAATATTCAAGAAAGAATGGGAGCAAAATTATGCAGAAACTTGATTTTAAATTATTTTTGAATTTGATCAAAAAAAAACTATTTTTTATAAATTATATTTTTTTTTATAAAATTTTATTTATATTTTTGCTTAATTTGAAAATAGCAAAAATTAATTTTAATTTATACTTTTTGTGAACGAACAACCACGGTTTTAATTACCGTTTCACAGAGTAATTAACAAATTCCAATCACTTATATATAAATTATTTTTTAATTTCCACCATTTTCACTTCCCATAGATCAGTGCCGCTTTAATTTTTATAGAGCAAAAAGTTGTGGATTTTTTCAGCATTTTTATTTTCAAAATATTTTCTCAAACGGTATTCTGCTGAATTTTTTATGACATTCGAAAATTCCCATAATTTTTGAACTTACTTTGTTCATTTTGAAGATAGAAAATACAAATAAATAAAGAAAATTCTCTCGGTTTTCTCAATTTTATCAGATTTATTGTAAGGATTATGAATTTTTAATAAAGCACCTAAATAAATTCCCTTGGTAAAAAATCAAAAATTTTTGAGTAATTTCATTGAAAAGAATATTTATTTATTGAAAAGTGAAATTTAAAAAACTGTTTAAGAAATTAATAAAATTGGCAAACTATTTTGAAAGTAAACTATTATTTATAATAAAATTTGAATAATAAATTAAAAAATAAAATGTATTCAAAATTTAAGCAGAAAAATCAAAGATATAAAAATAAAAACTCTAATCAGCGACAGGCAGTGTACAGATACAATCAGTCACTAGGGATGAATTCAAAAGTAAATTTACAAATTTCAAAAAAAAAATTTTTAGCACTAATTATTACACTACACATTCACAGGCGGGGTTTTTCCATTGCTGAACGGATTTTTTGGCTCAAATTTCATATCACTTTTCTGATCAAATGTTGTTTGATCGTTCGCTTTTCGCCTTTGTGGGAGTGGCGCAATTGTGCGTGGAATCAAATTGACTCGGGAACAATTGACACTGAAAGCGACTGACTACAGCAACCGTTTTCTTTTCGTCCGTTCTCCGATTGAGCGAGATGAAAGCAAATGGGCGAAATGGGAAAAGGAAGCGATTGGATGGGAATGTTTTGATCAGTGCAATCAAATTGACATTCGAATTAATGAGAACAAAATCGGGGACGGGTTAGTGAATGCTTTTTTTTTCTAACATTCAATTTATATAATTTTTCGATTTTTAGGCTTCTCGACGCAACTCTCGGGCCAAGTGATCAACAGCAGAAGTGAATTAATGAATGATTTGCGGAGAAGTGATCGATCATTTTAATAATTAAGGAATTATTGAGATGCTCATACATATAATTGCTCTTTTTTTATTGAAATGATCAACACTTGGATTTGTGTTATGCCATTGTAATATTTTGTCGTTTTGTGAAATGAAAAAATGTGTTAACTATGTAATAACACCTCGTAACCATAGTTTTTGTTCATATTTTTTTCAGTCCAAGTTTTTTTAATTCATTGTTCGAAATTGGTCGAATTGATGTCAGATTCGTGATCTTGATCACTGATCAGTGACCCCGAAAGTGCCAAAAAGGGCTACACGGTTTTTTTCAATTTATGTTTTTTTCTCTAAAAAATGGGGGAAACAAACTTCTGACTATTACCGGAATCTTAGTTTTGAAATAAAAATAGCGAGCTGTGAATTTTAAATTCATTCAAAATCGATGAATTAGCGAGATAAATGTCCAATTGTTTATTTAATCCCCTCTTTTTTTGTTATCCTCCCTCTCCCCTCTATATCTTTTTTGTCTTTGACTGTACTGTCTAATCCCTATCTCTGCCTTTCATTCCTAATTAGTGTTCTCTGCTGATTAATTAATCCCCAAATGATCCTAATTAGTGTTCTCTGCTGATTAATTAATCCCTAAATGATCCCACTCGGTCAGTAGAGCATTTTGTCCAAAAATTGTCCAAAATTTGTGATTCTGAGCCAATTTTAAAGAAAACAAAGTTTTTCTGGGGTTCGGCGGTGCCGTTAGGCACGGCCGTGAAAAATTTTTGAAAATCTAAGTGACATTACGTCATAAAATTACAAATTTTTTGAAGAATTTTATGAAATAAGAAAAAAAATAAGAACAATAGCCCGAAATAAGGACAAATCTTACAAATAAGGACATTTTTATTATGTAAGATTTGGACCCTCCAAATAAGGACAAATCTTATAAATAAGGACAGATCGCAACCCTGATTTAATCCCCTCTTTTTTTTTGTTATCCTCCCTCTCCCCTCTATTTTTTGTCTTTGACTGTACTGTCTAATCCCTATCTCTGCCTTTCATTCCTAATTAGTGTTCTCTGCTGATTAATTAATCCCCAAATGATCCTAATTAGTGTTCTCTGCTGATTAATTAATCCCTAAATGATCCCACTCGGTCAGTAGAGCATAAAATAAATACCGCCCCTTTTCACCTAATTCATTCATTCATTTTTTAGTTCCAAAATAAAAATTGAGAAACAATGACTTAAATCATTCGAAATCGAAAACTGACAGAAAAAATAGCATACTATTGCAACAACAGAACAAGGTCATTCTGCACAGAAACGAACATAAAAGTGAATCTTAAAACCGAGATTTTTTAAAAATTTTTAAATTTAAAATGAGTTTTTCTTTCTTAGACAGAGTTGGCCCCTTATACACTAAGGCGGAGTTGGCCCGTTCCGTTGGAGCGTACCCAATTTTTTATTGCATTTTTTAAGGATTTTTTCCGGAAATCTTGAAAAAAGGCGCCAAAAATGTCGAAAATTGGTAAAAAAAAAAAAAATTAGTATAAAAGTGGTTGCTCTTCCACCGCCACTTTCATTATTATTATTATTACCTATTATTATTTTCCATTCGCCATTTATTTGTGTTCGTCTCTCTCTCTCCGATTTTTTCTCGCTGACAATGTCTTCAAAAATGACTTTGTACGTTTTGTGCATTTCTTCTCGGCATTTACCATTTTCCTTTTCTTTTTTAGTCTGTTTGGTGTGCCAATGGTTGTCGGCGGTTGTGCCATTCTTTGGATGTTTTGGGACCGTCTCAAAAAACCACCAAAAAAGAAAATGTAAAAATAAAAAATAAATTTCCAAATTGAAAATTTATTAATTTTTCAGCTTCATCTCCGCCGACTGTTGGCTTTGTGTCTTCGATTTGTTGCCGCCTCGTCAACTTGGCCTTGGAATTGCGCTGATCAGCCACCGATTTGACTTTTACGTCGATGAACACTTCAAGACTCGCCGCTGGGCGTTGAAATTCATGGAAATTTGGCCCAAATTTGAAGAGCATGGCGCAGCAAATGAAATGGAAATTATCAATTCTGATTCTAAATCGTTGCCAATTCCGAAAAAGCAGTTGCCAAAGAAAGTCGTCGGATTCAAAGCCATTTCAATAAAGTAAAATGGATTAATTTTGTTTTCAAATGTAAATGAGTCCATCACTTCAATTTTACAGTTACATCGACCGAAATGTCATCGCCTTTCTCCACTGTTTTCGTCCGCTTTTTGCCTCATTCTGTCCGATTAATTTGGTAATCGATGTGACGAGTGATCGCATTTTGGACTTCATTTTTCGGAACATTTGGCCAATGCTCGGAAAAAACATTCATGACTTGGAATTGTCTACCACAAGTTTCCATCGTTTGCGACAATTCGCCCCGTCAATTCTCAACGAATGTCCGTTGTTACGCATTGTCACATTTTATGCCACTGCCGATCTCTTCCCCGAATTTCCATGCGATGACAGTGCCGCGGCATCGGATAGACAAACAGTGGCCAAATGGCTTTTCACTCCACTTCAAAGCAACGTGCCAAAGGTGTTGAGAAGTCCGTTGGACATGAATGATGGGTTTTTGGCGTCGGATGACTTTGAAGACTTCAAATCGGTGATTTTGAATTGATTTATTTGGCACTTTCAATGTTTCCCCATTTTTAGGCATTTGCCAATGCTTCTTCCCCCGTCAATTTCATCGTTGTCATTCGATTTTCGCCGTCTTTTGCCACTTCCGTTGTGCCATTTGCGCTGACCAATGAATTGACTCGTGAACAATTGGCATTGAAAAGAACTGCTGAACATCACGACTGTTTTCTGTTGGTCCGTTGTCCAATTGCGCGAGACGAAAGCAAATGGACAAAATGGGAAGAGGAAGAGGAGGAGATTTATTGGCATCATCATTATTATGAGTGGAACAGAATTGAAATTGAAATTTATGGTGATAATCATGTCGGTGACGGGTTAGCGATTTTCAAAAATTCCAAATATTTATTGTATTTAACTATTTTTAGGCTTCTCGACGAAATTCCCGGCCCAAGTGATCACTGATCAGCAGTAGAAGTGAATGAATGAATTATGGAGAAGTGATCGACCAATTTGATTTGTGGAATTATTAAAGTGCTCATATAATTGCTCTTTTTTTATTGAAATGATCAACACTTGGATTTGTGTTATGCCATTGTAATATTTTGTCGTTTTGTGAAATGAAAAAATGTGTTAACTATGTAATAACACCTCGTAACCATAGTTTTTGTTCATATTTTTTTCAGTCCAAGTTTTTTTAATTCATTGTTCAAAATTGGTCGAATTGATGTCAGATTCGTGATCTTGATCAATGATCAGTGACCCCGAAAGTGCCAAAAAGGGTTAAACGACTTTTTTCAATTTATGTTTTTTTCTAAAAAAAAATGAGGGAAACAAACTTCTGACTATTACCGGAATCTTAGTTTTGAAATAAAAATAGCGAGCTGTGAATTTGAAATTCATTCAAAATCGAGGAATTAGCGAGATAAATGCCTGATAATTGTTTATTTAATCCCCTTTTTTTTGTTATCCTCCCTCTCCCCTCTCTATCTTTTTTGTCTTTGACTGTACTGTCTAATCCATATCTCTGCCTTTCATTCCTAATTAGTGTTCTCTGCTGATTAATTAATTCCCAAATGACTCTAATTAATGTTCTCTGCTGATTAATTAATTCCCAAATGACTCTAATTAATGTTCTCTGCTGATTAATTAATCTCTAATTTGTAAATGACCCCACTGGGTCAGCAGAGCATAAAATAAATACCGCCCCTTTTCACCTAATTCATTCATTCATTTTTTAGTTCCAAAATAAAAACTTGAGAAACAATGACTTAAATCATTCGAAATCGAAAACTGACAGAAAAAATAGCATGACACATTCATTCTTATATGAGATTTTTCATTTTTATTTGAGTTTTTGAAGAAAATTATGCCAAGTTTAAGATTTAAGTGGCAAAAGTGCCGAATTTTTTTTAATAATTTGCCACGACAAAATGTCAGACCGCAGAAAAGAAGCCGAAGAAAAGATGGCAAAAGCAATGTAAAATTAAAATTAAAAAGCTAATTTCAATATTAAATTTTGGTTTTCCTTTTTTTTTAAAACGCGAAAATGGACATTGGCATTTATTAAAATTCGACGCAAAATTGGAGAGAATGGCACCAAGGAAATGGAAATTGCCAATTGCCATGGAAAACCAATGCCAATTCCGCAAATTCAAATGCCACAAAAAGTCATCGGATTCGAAGGCATCGATATCTTGTAAAATAGTCGAAAATACAAAAAAATTAGACAGTATTCCCATACATTTTTAGTTACATCGACCAAAATGCCATCACTTTTCTCCGCCGTTTTCACCAACTCTTCGCCAAATGTCCAATTAATTTGGGTATATATACGGACCGTGAACGCGTTTTGGAGATCATTTTTCGCGACATTTGGCCAATGATTGGCAAAAACATTGATGGCATTGAATTGTCCTCGGGAAGTTTCCGTTGTTTGCGACATTTCGTCCCGTCACTTCTCAACGAATGTCCGTTGTTACGCATTGTCAATTTATTTGTTGTCGATCTGTTCGCTGAATTTCCGGCCGACGACAATGCCATGGCATCGGATAGACAAGCGGTGGCCAAATGGCTCTTCACTCACCGTCCGGACGGTGTGCCAAAAGTGCTCAAATGCATGTTGGACACGGATCATGGGAATTGGCTGTTCGCAGCCTTCAAAGCGGTACTTACTAATTGAGTATATAATTGGTTTTCCCATATTTTAGGCTTTTGCTTCGGCTTCATCACCCGTCAATTTCATTGTTATCATTTCGTTTCTGTTGCCTTTTGCTGACTCCGTTGTGCCATTTGATCATACCAATGCATTGACTCGTGAACAATTGGAATTGAAACGGATGAACAATAGCTGTCGTTTTCTGCTGATCCGTTGTCCAATTGCGCGAGACGAAAGCAAATGGACAAAATGGGAAGAAGAAGCGATTGGATGGGAGTTTTATAATAAGTGGGACAAAGTTTACATTTATATTGATGATGACATCGGCAACGGGTCAGCGAATGATTTTTCAAAAATTCAAATTTATTTTATTTCATTTTTATTTTTAGGCTTCTCGACGCAACTCCCGGCCCGAGTGATCAGCAACAGAAGTGAATGAAGGAATTGTTGAGAAGTGATCGATCAATTTGAATTGCGGAGTTGGACAATGAAATTCTGTTTTGACGTGCTCATTATTAAATGTGTATTTCCCAATTGGAATTGATCATTGATCAACATGGATTTGTGCCCGAATTACAGAAAAAAAATTCCAAATTTCTTTTCAAAATTTCAGCAAATACGAATTGGACCGACCATTCCCGAATTTGCCCTCAATTTTTTGCCAGTTTCTCAATTTTTTCCCAAAATCCACGGCGCGTGCCAACTCTGTGTGGCCAACTCCATCTCAGATTAACTTTGTTATTTGTTGGTTGAAATTAACAAAAATAGTATTTGTCATTCAAAAGCACTAATATTTATCCGTACATTTTTCTAAGCAATCTCGGAGTGATTAAGTTGTTCGATAAAAAGTCGGGGTTCACCTTTTATATTGGCGGCGTTACGCTTTTTGCGTAGAGAAAAATGGCAATGACTGTCATTTTTTGTACAAAATATATGTACGTACCTACCGTATTTCTTCGATTATATCCCCCCCCCCTCGATTAGAACCTCACTCTCGAATAAAGCCCACCTTTTGAGGGGGGTTGAACATTAAAGCCCCGGGGGCTATAATCGATGAAGTACGGTATTTTGGACAGCATAATTATTGAAGTGCTCAGAATTGTACCTTTCTTTTTATTGAATGGGTTACCTAATTCGGTTTTTTCGTTCTTCGTGGATTCGAATCGAATCATTTTAATAGAGTAATAACCAAACCGAAAATCATTTTTCGAATTTCAATTTTTATTCAAATGTAAAAAAAATTCGTATAAAAGTGGTTGCTCCTCCTCGGCCATTTTCATTATTATTATTTTCCATTCGCCCGTTTCAACGAATTTTTCTCGCTGACAATGTCTTCAAAAATGACTTTGTACGTTGTGTGCATTTCTTCTCGGCATTTACCATTTTCCTTTTCTTTTTTAGTCTGTTTGGTGTGCCAATGGTTGTCGGCGGTTGTGCCATTCTTTGGATTTATTGGGACCGCCTCAAAAAACCACCAAAAAAGAAAATGTAACAATAAAAAATAAATTTACAAAAATTGAAAATTTACTTTAATTTTTCAGTTTTATCTCCGCCGACTGTTGGCTTTGCGTCTTCGATTTGCTTTCCCCGCTTCAACTTGGCCTTGGCATTGCGCTGATCAGCCACCGATTTGACTTTTACGTCGATGAACACTTCAAGACTCGCCGCTGGGCACTGAAATTCATGGAAATTTGGCGCGAAATTGAAGAGAATGGCACCAAGCAAATGAAAATTGTCAATTACGATGGAAAACAAATGCCAATTCCGCAAAAAGCGTTGCCAAAGAAAGTCGTCGGATTCGAAGCCATTTCAATAGGGTAAAATGGATGAATTATATAATTGTTTTCAAATGTAAACGAGTCCATTATTTCAATTTCAGTTACAGCGACCGAAATGTCATCGCCTTTCTCCACTGTTTTCGTCCGCTTTTTGCCTCATTATGTCCGATTAATTTGATCATCGATGCGACGAGTGATCGCATTTTGGACTTCATTTTTCGCAACATTTTGCCAATACTCGGAAAAAACATTCATGACTTGGAATTGTCTACCACAAGTTTCCATCGTTTGCGACAATTTGCCCCGTCAATTCTCAACGAATGTCCGTTGTTACGCATCGTCAAATTCTATGCCATTGCCGATCTCTTCCCTGAATTCCCGGCTGATGACAATCCCATGGCATCGGATGGACAAATCTTGGCCAAATGGCTTTTCACTCCACTTCAAAGCAACGTGCCAAAGGTGTTGAGATGCCCGTTGAACGTGGATGATGGGATTTTGGCGTCGAATATCGAACCATTCAAAGCGGTGCTTACAAATGATTTATTAATTGGGCTAACCGAAACCGTAAAGTATCTATCTTTGGTTTTTCGTCGGTCCTCCTCAACTGAAAACTCATCCATTTCTTATGTTTATCCAATTTTTCATGTTTTAGGCTTTTGCCTCGGCTTCATCTCCCGCCAATTTCATTGTCGTCATTTGGTTTCCGTCATTTTTTGCCACTTCCGTTGTGCCATTTAATGTGACCAATGAATTGACTCATGAACAATTGGTGTTGAAAAGAACTTCTGATGGCCGTCTTTTTGTGTTCGTCCGTTGTCCAATTGCGCGAGATGAAAACAAATGGACAAAATGGGAGAAGGAGGCGATTGGATGGGAAATTTATGATAAGTGGAACAGAATTGAGATTGAAATTTATGATGAGGATGACATCGGCGACGGGTCAGTGAATGCCTTATTCAAAAATTCAAATTTATAGTTTTTTTTTTCAATTTTTAGGCTTGTCGACGAAATTCCCGACCCGAGTGATCAGCAGAAGAAGTGAATTGAATGAATTGTGGAGAAGTGATCGATCATTTTAATAATTAAGGAATTATTGAGATGCTCATACATATAATTGCTCTTTTTTTATTGAAATGATCAACACTTGGATTTGTGTTATGCCATTGTAATATTTTGTCGTTTTGTGAAATGAAAAAATGTGTTAACTATGTAATAACACCTCGTAACCATAGTTTTTGTTCATATTTTTTTCAGTCCAAGTTTTTTTAATTCATTGTTCGAAATTGGTCGAATTGATGTCAGATTCGTGATCTTGATCACTGATCAGTGACCCCGAAAGTGCCAAAAAGGGTTAAACGACTTTTTTCAATTTATGTTTTTTTCTAAAAAAAAATGAGGGAAACAAACTTCTGACTATTACCGGAATCTTAGTTTTGAAATAAAAATAGCGAGCTGTGAATTTGAAATTCATTCAAAATCGAGGAATTAGCGAGATAAATGCCTGATAATTGTTTATTTAATCCCCTTTTTTTTGTTATCCTCCCTCTCCCCTCTCTATCTTTTTTGTCTTTGACTGTACTGTCTAATCCATATCTCTGCCTTTCATTCCTAATTAGTGTTCTCTGCTGATTAATTAATCCCCAAATGACTCCACTCGGTCAGTAGAGCATAAAATAAATACCGCCTCTTCACCAGGGCTGGACGAAATTTCGTGTCGTTTTCGTTTCGTCCTACATTTTCGGCACTTTTTGAGTTTCGTTTTCGTGTTTCGTTTTCGTCCGCTAAAGTTTTTTCGTTTCGTTTTCGGTTTCGGTTTTCAAAATTTTGTTTTTCGTTTCGTGTTTCGTTTTCGGTTTTTAAAATTTTGGATTTTCGTTTCGTTTTCGTTTTCGTCAGAGCAATATTTTACGAAAAAGACGAAAATATTTACACCCTTAAGAATGACTTTTTTGGTAAGAATAATAAGCTTTATTATTTAAGTATTGTAGTTTAGTGGTGAAAACAGCAGGTTTATTTTGTGCTGTGCATTAATGTTCGATCCCGCATGACCGCACTTTATTTTACCGATTTTTTAATCATGTTTTTACCGATTTTAATAGAAAATCTGCTATGAAATAGCACTCAATTTTTCAAAAATTTTCCCGGCGTCGCCTATCGGCGCCGCCGGACCCTCTTCTCATTCATCAACTTGTAAAAAAAAATACACCGCAAAAAAAATGTTTGAAAATCTTTTTTTTCAACACGGTTTCACCGAAATTTACGATTAATTTCTTCCCCAAAAATTGTTAAAATCCATAATAGGATGTGAAAAAAATAACATTTTAATACATTTTTTATCGAAAAAATTATATATTAACTGATTCGAACCAATTTTGCAAGATTGCCTTTTTTGACCCTAAATCTTGTCATTTGTTCTTTATTTTAAAAATTTTTTGGTCACTCCCCTGTCCTAGAGCCATATTAGCTTTTCCACCTACTAGGATCTCTTTTCCCTGAGTTCGAGGATACACTTTTAAAGTTATATGTTCTTAATTATTAGTGAAATATGTAAGTTCAAAAAATTTTCGGTTTTTTCGTTTCGTTTCGTACGAAAATGGTTATTTTTTCGTTTTCGTGTTTCGTTTTCGTCCGTCAAAATTTTTTCGTTTCGTGTTTCGTTTTCGGTTTTCAAAATATTTTTTTTCGTTTCGTGTTTCGTTTTCGTATCGAATGCACTTTTTCGTTTCGTTTTCGTATACGAAAAAATTTTTTTGTGATTTTCGCACAGCCCTGCTCTTCACCTATTTCATTCATTCATTTCTTAGTTCGGAAAGTCAAGTTTAAGATTTAATTGGCAAAAGTGCCGAAAACTGTCTTAACAATTTGCCACAACAAAATGTCAGACCGCCGTAAAGCGGAGGAAAAGATGGCAAAAGCAATGTAAAATTAAAATGCCTATTTTCAATTTCATTTTAAATTTTGGTTTCCCTTTTTTTTCAGCTTCATCTCCGCCGATTGTTGGCTTTGTGTCTTCGATTTGCTTACACCGTCACAACTTGGCCTTGGCATTTCAATGATCAGCCACCGTTTTGACTTTTACGTCGACGAACACTTCAAAACTCGAAAAAGGACATTGACATTTATTCGAATTCGACGCAAAAATGGAGAGAATGACACGAAGGGAATGGAAATTGTCAATTTCAATTGGAAACCTTTGCCAATTCCGCAAATTCAAATGCCACGCAAAGTCATCGGATTTGAATGCATTGAGATCAAGTAAAATTGGCGATTCCATTTCAATTTAAGTGAAATGAAATGAATGTTTTTTGTTTGTAAAACGATTCCTTAATTTTAGTTACATTGACCAAAATGTCATCGCTTTTCTCGGCCGTTTTCACCAACTTTTCGCCACAAATTGCCCAATTAATTTGTTCATTCACACGGAGAGTGACCGCATTTTGGAGTGCATTTTGCGCAACATTTGGCCAATGATCGCGAGAAACATTTGTGGCCTTATATTCTACGATTTTATTTTCCGCCGTTTTCGACAATTTGTCCCGTCATTTCTCAACGAATGTCCATTTCTCCGCGTTGTCAATTCCTTTGACGATCTCTTCACCGAATTTCTGGCCGATGACAATGCCGCGGCATCGGATGGACAATCGGTGGCCAATTGGCTTTTCACTGCCCTTCCTGACAACAATGTGCCAAAGATGTTCAAATGTTGGATGAACAATGATGATGGGAAATGGCCGTTGAAAATTGAAACATTCAAAACGGTGTTTACCATTTACTGTTAATTCATTTAATTTTGTCCATTTTTAGACTTTTGCCTCTGCTTCTTCACCGGTCAATTTCATTGTTTCCATTTCATTTCCTTCGTCTTTTTCTGACTCCGTTGTGCCATTTGATCATACCAATGCATTGACTCGTGAACAATTGGAATTGAAACGGATGAACAATAGCTGTCGTTTTCTGCTGATCCGTTGTCCAATTGCGCGGAATGAAAGCAAATGGACAAAATGGGAAGAGGAAGCGATCGATTGGCAAATTTATGATCAGCGGAACAGAATTGACATTCGTATTTATGATGAGCGTGACATCGGCGAAAGGTCAGCGAATGCTTTTTCAAAAATTCAAATTTATATTTTTCTTTTCAATTTTTAGGCTTCTCGACGCAATGCCCGGCCCAAGTGATCAGCAGAAGAAGTGAATGAAGGAATTGTTGAGAAGTGATCGATCAATTTGAAGTGTAAAATTGGAAGATGAAATTTGCTATTTTGATGTGCTCAATATTAAATGTGTATTTCCCAATTGGAATTGATCATTGATCAACATGGATTTGTGCCCGGATTACAGAAAAAAAATTCCAAATTTCTTTTCAAAATTTCAGCAAATACGAATTGGACCATTCCCGAATTTGCCGTCAATTGTTTTTGCCAGTTTTGCAATTTTTTCCAAAAATCCACGGCACGGGCCAACTCTGTGTGGCCAACTCCATCTCAGCTATAACTTTGTTCTTTATTGGTTGAAATTAACAAAAATAGTATTTATCATTCGAAAGCACTAATGTTTATCCGTACATTTTTCTAAGCAATCTCGGGGTAATTAAGTTGTTCGATAAAAAGTCGGTTCACTTTTTATATTGGCGGCGTTACGCTTTTTGCGTAGAGAAAATAGCAATGACTGTCATTTTTGTACAAAATATACCGTATTTCCTAAAATATGAGCCCCCATAAATTAGAAGCCCCCCCCCACCCCCTAAAATACAAGCGCCCCTTCGAGGGGGGTTGAAAATTAGAAGCCCCGGGGCTTCTATTTTAGGAAAATACGGTATGTACAGTCATGCTCATATGTTTAGCCGTCGTTGAACTTTTATAAATTGATCCATAAAATCTTTTGTCAGAGAGCAAATGCCAAGTATATTATACCGATCGATAGCATATTCAATGGGCTTTCAAATGAGACCAAAAAGGTCCAAGTCCATTACCTTCAGCTAATACATAATTATTGACGTGCTCATCAGAATTGTATTTATTTTTTTATTGAATGGATTACCTAATTCGATTTTTTCGTTCTTCGTGGATTCGAAGTCATTTTAATAGAATAATTGAAAAATAATGGGAAAAATTATTTTTCGATTTTTTGTTAAATGTAAAAAAATTCCGTATAAAATTGGTTGCTCCTCCTCCGCCGTGCTTCATTATTATTATTTTCCATTCGCCCATTTCGTCAAATTTTTCTCGCTGACAATGCCTTCAAAAATGAATTTGTTCGTTTTGTGCATTTCTTCTTGGCATTTACCATTTTCCTTTTCTTTTTTAGTCTCATCGCTGTGCCAATATTTGTCGGCGGTTGTGCCATTCTTTGGATTTATTGGGACCGCCCCAAAAAACCAAAAAAGAAAATGTGAAAATAAAAAACAAATTGAAAATTTAATTTAATTTTTCAGTTTCATTTGCGCCGATTGTTGGCTTTGTGTCTTCGATTTGCTTTCCCCGCTTCAACTTGGCCTTGGAATTGCGATAATTAGCCACCGTTTTGACGTTTACGTGGACGAACACTTCAAAACGCGCAAATGGACATTGAAATTCATGGAAATTTGGCGCAAAATTGAAGAGAATGGCACAAATGAAATGAAAATTGTCAATTACGATGGAAAACAAATGCCAATTCCGCAAAAAGCGTTGCCAAAGAAAGTCGTCGGATTCAGTACCATTTCAATAAAGTGAAATGGATGTTTTTGTTTGTAAAATGATTCATTTATTTTACAGATACATCGACCAAAATGTCATCGCTTTTCTTCAACGTTTTCGCCAACTTTTTGCCTCATTCTGTCCAATTAACTTGAACATCTATACGACCAATGATCGCATCTCGGAGTTCATTTTGCACAAAATTTGGCCAATGCTCGTACAAAACATTCATGGCATTGAAATGGTCGCCACAAGTTTCCATCATTTGCGACAAAACGTCCCGTCAATTCTCAACGAATGTCCATCACTTCGTTTTGTCAAATTCTATGCCAATGCCAATTTCTTTTCCGAATTTCCGGCCGATGAAAATGCCGCGGCATCGGATAGACAAGCGATGGCCAAATGGCTTTGCACTCCATTTCAAAACAACGTGCCAAAGGTGTTGAGATGAATCTGTTGGACAGGAAAGATTGGAATTTGACGTCGAGGCTTCAAGCGTTCAGAGCGGTGCTTACTATTAATTTGTTTGATTGGCATTTTCATGATTTTTTGGGATTCACTGATCTGACTAAATGTTGAACCCAGCGGTTCTCCTCCCCCCCCCCCCCCCCGTTGGCTTTTCATTAGGCATCCAACGGACCATCTAAATTGTAAAGTGCCATCTTTGGTTTTTCGTGCCGCACTTCCCAAACCGAAAACTGCCATTCATTTATCATTCCGTATTTCTTCATCAATTTTTCACTTTCAGGCTTTTGCCAATGCTTCATCTCCTGTCAATTTCATTGTTGTCATTTACTTTCATTGGTCTTTTGTTAATCCCATTGTGGTGCCGCCCTTTGATCTTATGACCAACGAATTGACGGGGGAACAATTGGCATTCAAAAGCACTAACGATTACCGTTGTTTTGTATTGGTCCGTTGCCCAATTGAGCGAGACGAAAGCAAATGGACAAAATGGGAAAAGGAGGCGATTGGCTGGCATATTTGTGATCCGTTGAGTCATATTGGCATTCGTATTTCGCGTGAGGATGACATCGGCGAAGGGTCAGTGAATGATTTTTTTCAAAAATTGAAATTTATTGTATTTCAATTTTTAGGCTTCTCGACAAAATTCCAGGCCCAAGTAATCAGCAGCAGAAGTGAATGAATTGTATTGTTAAGAAGTGATCGATCAAATTGAATTATGAAATTATTGAAGTGCTCATAAAAATTGTTTTCTTTTTTGTTGTTGGACTGATCAACATGGATTTATGTTATCCCATAATGATAAATGCAGTATTTTGTCTCCGCATTGGGTCAGGGAGGAATTCCTGTTTTTTAAATAAAAATTCGTAAAATTGTTCACACTTTTTGCATTTCAGACAATTTCGAATGCCGAACCCGGTTTCGAACAAACATCGAAAAGAGTTTTTTCCCCCAAAAAATTTACATTTATGCAACAAAATAAATACAACATTCCCTGAATTTGTTTAGCGAACGCTTTGCTGATCGCGAAAATGTTATTAACATAAAAATGAATTACAAAAAATTGGAAATTTTCGACTTTTTGTCGGGCCCCGGGGTTCGGAATCATCGGGTGTCATATTCGTGGTCAATGGCCTCGAAAACCTCTAAAAATTGGTTTACAACTTTCAAAATTATACAAAAAAAAAAAAAAAAATTCAGAAAAAGAAATTTTTTAAAAAGGGGGGCGGGCGACAAAGAAACGGGTGAACATCGTTTCATAAATGGTACTTAAAACCCAATTATTGAAGGAACAGTGACTACTGACTTTATCATTAAGTCAAAGAATGAGCCTGGTTTTTTTTTGTCAGCCAAATCCAACGATCTTATTATATAACTTTTTTGAACCTTAACGAAATTTTTCGAAATTTTGCAGGCTAATAGGGGACACTTAGGGCTATCGAATGATACCAACAATGTTGGATTTGGTTGGCAAAAAAAAAAGTTAGCCAAAAACTTGGTCTCGTACGAAAACAACCCCGACCCAAAAGAATGAGCCTGGAATTTCAGGAAATCTCTTAATTTATCCTAGAGGCATATTATACACAAATATATACATAATACAATTTGTGATCTCCGCAACCAAAAAGATAATTTTATAAACGTCAAATGGGCAGGCATTCATCGATCACTTCTTAACAATCATTCATCCAATCCACTTCTTCTGCTGATCACTTGGGCCCGATCATTGCATCAAATCCAAATTTCGATTCGATTCCATTGATCATAAAATTGCCATCCAATCGCTTCCTTTTCCCATTTTGTCCATTTGCTTTCGTCGCGCACAATTGGACAACGGATCAGCAGAAAACGGTAGATATCGTTCATCCATGTCTTTAGCACTAATTATTACACTACACATTCACAGGCGGGGTTTTTCCATTGCTGAACGGATTTTTTGGCTCAAATTTCATATCACTTTTCTGATCAAATGTTGTTTGATCGTTCGCTTTTCGCCTTTGTGGGAGTGGCGCAATTGTGCGTGGAATCATTAGCTTTAGTACCGGTTGTTCCAATACACGCTGGGACAATTTGCATCAAACGCATCAACGGCATTTGCATTGGCATTTGTCGTCGTCTGTTCATTATTTGCCATCATTGGCATTCTATGATATGGAAAAATTGGCCTTTAAAATGCCAATAAAATGATCATTTTTTACCCAATCGGCGGTGGGCTATGCGGAAGTTCCATCTCCTGCACGAGTGGTACTCAATTTGACGGGATGATTTGCGGCCGTTGGCCGCGCAACCATTTGTCGCTGGACGACAACTGCTCGCCGTTATCGCCGTCGAGTCGGCCATATCGCTGGCGAGCACCACCGGTGGCGACTTGGACCTCTCACGGCGCCCCAAATTCCTGTTATTTTTTAATTGACTCAAAAAACCGAGAAAAAGCTAAGAATTGACAAATTTTTCAAATTTAAAAAATATTTTAAGTCAAAAAGTTCAATTAAATTTGCTGGTTTATTACAAATACCGTCTTTCTCTTGTTAATGATTGTGTTAAGCTTATGGTTTTGTTATGATTTTTGTTACAAATAATTTTCTAACACCCATAAAATTTTATAAGAAATTGATTTTTTGAAAAATTTGGTGCTCCGAGCTTCGAAAAGATCGGGTTTTTGAGCTCCGAACTTCGCCTTCGAGTAAAAATTGTGCTTAGCCTTGCTTCGAGTGCTAAGCCGACCTTCGCCCGTTCATTATTCCTATTTCATTCCTCCGTTATTTCTTTTCCAAAAGTTTTTTTTGTTTAAAGTGTCGTAATACTAATTTTCAAAACGTCAGCTTTATTTTTATTATTTTTTCCAATAATTTATTCTTCAAAATTTCTTCCATTTTTCATCTCATTTTTAATTCCTATAATTTCTCAAAAATCTTAAAATACCTAAAAAAAATAAGTATAAAAAATTGCTAAATTTTGGACATTTTATTTAGTTCATTTAAGAAACATTTCGTTAAAAATCCTCATAAATTGCGAATTATGTATGAAAAAAGGATGAAAAATCCTGGTATAAATCAATTAGTTGCGAGTTAAATAAAGCATTAAATTTAAAAATTTATCAAAAAAGATAATAATTCAATAATAACTAACTATTAATTGCAAAAATCCATGTATGTATGGCAAATTTGTCCATCCATTTTTCAATAACTGAACGACTAACTCCTATTTTCTTATCAGTTTCGGCATTTGAATTCAAAAATTGCAATTTTAAGAATTTAGAAGGAAAAACCCTCCAAAATTGTGGTATTTTCTCATTTTAATGTTATTCGGTTTTATCTTTTTTTATACTTTTCGAAAAAATTGGAAAATTTATTGTTTCCAAATTCTTCGCAAATCACCAATTCGGTGCCAACGAAGCATCAGAAAATGCCGCCAGTCAATTTGAAAAATTTTGGCAAATTTCAACAGAAATACCGCCAAAATATTGAACGACAATTCAATGAGAAAATTGGCGCCAAACCAATTAAATTCCAAAATGGCGAACCAGTTTTCATTTGGAATTTGAAAGGCAATAAGGCAAATTGGTTGCCTGCGATGATCATCGAGAGTGTTGGCAACTCTCCGACTTATCGAGTCGACGTCCCGACGCTCCGTTGCGCAGTCCACCGCCTTGCCAACCAAATTCGCCGTCGTTTTCCAGTGGAATTGGAGACACAAGAAACTGTCCAAGCAAATGAAAATGTTTTGGCTGGGGACCAAACAATTCGGACCCCCGAAAAGGAGATTGAGAAAGCCAAATCTCCAGTTGGCCAAATTCAAAATGCGCCGCGAAAGCACGCGCCAAGAGGGCACCTCAGCAGCTGGACATGGACCCGTCGAAGCCGAAATACGACCTCGTCCGGCCATGAATCTCGCGCAGGAGGGACTTATCAAAGAAGGGAGGTGTTGGATAAGGGAACAACCCATATTGATTATATTTTCCCTTTCTCTCCCTCTCTCATTGTCTCTCTCCCCGCCCCTTGACCAGCCCCATAAATATTCCCTTTCCCTCACTCCGTGCATTCTCCCATTCATTCCATCATTTTGTTATTTATTATTTATTCTCTGCTGTCCTCCGTATTTATTTGCTTAATAAATTATTTATTTATTTATTGGACAACATTTTGTTTTGGTTAAAAACCAAACATTTTTGTTGGGATTTATACTTCCGAAATATGGACCATATGTTCTGAAATTGAGAAATTTGCCATGGCTACAGAATTTTCGGTAAATTTTTAATTGTGTCCAGGGTCGAAAGTACGGGGTCAAAACAAACCAAACATCGACAAAACGCAACAATTGGAGCAATTGCTAAGTCAACTTAGAGAATTGCAGTTAAAAATTGTAAATGAATTGGACAAAAACCTTGTCAAACTGAGAAAAATCATTGATGGAATGGCCAAATATGAGAAAGAACAACTCATAATTGAGCACAAACAAATGGTTGACAAATTCTGCCAAAATGTTGCCAAAGTTATGCAAAATGTTGGCATTATGAGCAACGAAATTGAGTGGAAACTGCAACAAATTATCAATTCAGCTACCGGGTTGGAATATGGTGATTACCAAATATTTGAACATTTTGGTGAGCTCAAAGTAGAGAAAGGCAAATCAACATTTTTCTCTTAGCGGATGTTGTTTTAATAAATATCAACATTGATGTTGATATTTAATTAAATCAACATAACATTATGCCATCAACGCAAATATCAACTTAAATTTTAAAATTGCGATGATTTTTTAAAATTTATTTGAACGGTTTATAATTTTATGTAGAGAGATAGTATAAAAATGAGAGAGTGTTGAATTTCAGTCCCTGTCATACAAAACATTTTTGATGAAGGAGGGTAGAGAAAATAATTTCAATAGAGAGTGTTATGGGAAGAGAATTCTCTTCCCTTCTTCGCTGAATCTTTTGGTAAGAGACGCAGATTCCTCACTATGTTCTCGTTCTCTCTCTGTCTTAAATCTCTTCCCATAACACTCTTTTTTAATTAATTTTTCTTTATTCTTCTTCATCAAAAATCTTTTGTCTGACCAGTACTGAAAGTTCAGCACTCTCTCATTTTGCCTTATCTCTCTCCCAAATGATATTTCCCGCTAAAAGTCATTTTTTAAAAATTGCTTTAAATTTTCAAAAAATGATACAAATTTTAAAAATAGCGTTGATATTACGTTGATGGCATAATGTTATGTTGATTTAATTAAATATCAACTTTGATGTTGATATTTATTAAAACAACATTCGCTAAGAGAAAAAAGTTGATTTGCCTTTCTCTAGCTCAAAGCACTCATTAAAGCGATGGAAATTAGGCATATTAATTTCAATATTATTTTATTCAATTATTTAATTTTACACATTTAAATGAATAAAGCTGAACCGTCCATTGGTTCGTTGTTCTAAGAAAAGCCAACTTAATTAGGAGAATAATTAGCACTGGCACCGAAAACAACAATGTACTTTTGTGTTCAAAAAGCGCAACAAAAACAATTGCATTCACAATACGGTAACGCACTTTTATATTATATCAATGCATGCCTAGGGTAGTGAAAAGGCATTCGAAAATCTGTCGCTTTAGCCCCACCCCTTTCATTAACATTTTGAATACCCAAGAAAAATTAGAAAAATTTATTGGTGAAATGAAAGTTAGAAAACAATCAACATTAGTCTTAAATAGCATATTATTCGTTAATTTAATTTTCTGTTAATTAGGACAGGGGAAAACCAAAATTGGAAAAAATATGATTATGATTGATTAATAGAGACCGGATTTTTAGGGGTTTACCTTATTTTTTACGGACCGTATTTGATGGGAGAAACAAGAAAATCACATTTCTCCAAACAATTTTTGATTTAGAGCGACGTTTTAGCACCTAAAAAACCTAAAACGGGAATAGCATCTATTTTGGCATTATCGAATTAGCACCAATTTTGGCCTTTTTCCAGAAATTTCAAAGAAAAGTGCAATAAAAACGAAAAATACACCCCCTAAGAATCGATCCAAAAATTTCAGAAAAACACATCCATAAGAATCGACCAAATTTTAAATTACACTCCTAAAATGAAATTTTTTTTTAAAAATGTTCTCCAAAATTTACTATTGGTTTTTTGACAAGTTGTCTTGTGCGGGCGAAATTGATAAAAAAAAATGACTCAATTTTTGAATTTTGGTGCATAAAGATACTGTTTTTTCCAATTTTTAAAACCTATTTTGCATTTTTTTGGCACCTATTTTAGTAACATATTTCAGCATTTTTAGCACCTAAAAATCCGGTCTCTATTGATTAATCAGCTAATGCGCGTTTAAATTAACCCTCCCTTTTTACCAATTATATACAGTTTAAAACACTTAAAAAATACTTTTTTCCTTATTCTAAATTTTCAATTTGAAAAGCATTGTATAAAGCGAAAAAAAGTTTGTATTGGTTATTTTAAAAAATATAATTATTTAGGAGTTCCAATAAAAAGAAGACAAAAATAATCTAAAATGTTTAAAACATTTGATTCCCGATTTAAGTTTTTTTAATGAGAATTTTCTGTCTTAAATTTTTTATGCCTTTAGGAAGTTTTCGTTAACTCACCCAGCAAGAGTAGCATGATGATGCCTGGATTCGAAAATTTCTTAATTATATTAATTTTTAACAATCCATAAAATTTACCGAAAAAATTTAAACAAGAGATAAATAATAATTTAATATCGCCTTATGTCCCCAATATCAGACCAAATGCAGAGGTTTATTTTTCGTTTTGAATTGCTCATTAATTTAATGTGACTGGGCATGCATGAATTTTTGATCTTGATCTCTTTCATAGGTGCACATCATTAAGCTAAAAAGTGAACCAAACAAAATTAATGAGAAAAGAGTATTTGCTAAGGGAATTCATCGAAATTAGCCAATCAGAAATTAAGCATTTCAATGTAAACTTTTTACTTTACTCAATTATTAAATTTCACACATTTAAGTTCGGAGTTTAACATTTAATTTTAATTTTAAATGAGAAAAGAGCTTTTGCTAGTGAATTAATCGAAATTAGTCAAAAGTTCGGAGTTTAACATTTAATTTTAATTTTATTTAATTTATTCAGTTTTCACATTTAATCCATCCACATTTTATTATTGATAAGTAATTAGTAATTTAATGATTTCTCTCTTTTTTTTTGAAAATTTATTAATTAAAGAATTGGCTACCCAGAAAAATGAGAAAATGAACATCTATTCGGTCTAAACTTACTACAGCAACACATCGCCAGCAGAAGTCCAGATTTTCTTAATCGCCTTTTGTTCGGCTTACAAAATGAAAATTTGTGGGCAATCGAAGCGATGGAAAGTCCAAATTATTTAATTCATCCTCATTAAATTTCACTTCATGCCATCATTCGATGAGACGTAACAAAGCGCCAATTGGCGTAAAATATGAGGAAGACAGAGTCAGTTACAGTTTCTATGGTGTCAGACGTTGCGAAGGTAAGCGAAATTTGCCAATTTACGGGTTCCCAATGTGCCCCCCCCCCGCTTTTCAGAGGCATTGATTTCATTTTTTTGATTAGTCATCATGAGCTTTCAATGATCTGAATACCTAATTTGTCCGGGTTTGGCCCTTCTAAAAGGTTCGTGTTGTCAAATTTTAATTATAAGCGCTTTGCCGCAGACCTGTATTTTGATTTTTCTATCCTCCACCGCCTTTTGAAAACTTATAAAAATTGTTTTGAGCAATTTTAAATCGGGGCTCTCGAAAAATATTGTCCATATATTTGGGCAAAATCTAGCAACAAATCTCACCTAGGTTTTCAAACTCACCTGGATATGCTTAATCTGTCCTTTTTGAAAGAATTTTTTGGTTGAAAATTTCCGAAATGATAGAATAAATTCCAATTATGGATTAATTTACGGAAAAATCTCAAATACCCTTAACACTTAATAAGCAATTTTCGCGCAAGAAAACACCGTAACTTCCGTAATCCAACCGTAAGTGTACTGGCCGGAAGGGAATCGACTTTATTAATATGGATATGATTGATTTTGTCTTTGAGATTCAAAATTAAACGTAATGCAAATTAATTAGGCAGCTAATTATCGCAGGCATTGAAAAAATATGCTTTTACTTATATAATCATTTAATTCTTCGTTAATTATGACCGGAAACTACATGGACAAATCACAACTTCTATTTACGACAATGAAAATACAAAAAAAAAAAAAATACGGTAGACCCCCCTTTCATTATTATTATACACTTTGAATCCTTCATTAATTTCATGCGACTATGCATCCGTGAATTTTGAGCTAGATCCCTTTCAAAGGCGTGCTTATAATCATTAGGGGAGTAAATGGGCGGCGAGGGTGAAACTACCGCTGCAGCACAAAAACGTCGCCGCCGAAACGCCGCCGGACGAAATGTTGGGCCATCAATTTTTTCTTTATCAATCAAATTAAACATTCTTTGATATTCTAAGCATTCGACTAACTCTATTATCCACCTAAATTTGAAACATTTTTATTCAAGTACAAAAAAAATCAGGGCAAAAAAACTTTGAAAAAATAGGTTTTTATGTTCCTTCGAACCACAACTTTTTTTGAAAAATAACAAATTTTTTGAGATATGGAAAAATATTAATAAAAATTTAAAGCTATAGAATAACAGAAAGAATGTTTAATTTGATTGGCAATGAACAAAGTTTTAAAAAAAAAGTTGGGTAATTTTTTTTTTTTTTTTGAAAATTTCTATCAAATTCTTGAATTTTATTATAAACTTATCGAAAAAATATCAAAATCGTTTTGATTCGAAAAATGTAATAATTATATAAATGAGTAAATTTAAGCAATTGTTTAATTCATATACATTCATTCATTATGGATTCATAATCATTGATTATTTTTAATCATTTTTTGGCAATTTATTAATTAAAGAATTGGCCATCCAGAAACAAAAAGTCACAAAATGAACATTTATTCGGCCCAAACTTATTACAACAACACATCGCCAGCAGAAGTGAAAAAGGCAATCCAAATGGAATTGGATTTTGTTCATCGCCTTTTGCTCGGCATACAAAATGACAATTTGTGGGCAATCGAAGCGAGGCGAATTCAAAATTTGGTAATTTTTGTGAAAGCGCCAATGGGTTTAACTTTTATACGGGCATGATTTTGGTTTTTTGACCAAAATCAAGAAAATATTTTCTATTTCTATAATAATTTTTCGGTAAAAAAAATTAAAATCCCGATTTGGGGAGATTGTTAAAAACTTGGATTAAGAAAACAAAAAATATTTGTAAATTGTTAAAATTTGGGTTAATTAAGGAAAAAAATATTCTAAATCACCGAGTCATTTCCTCGGGTCTATTTCAATTTTGGTCATACACTGCTCGTACGTAATATTTAATATTTTTGACAATTTTGAGTTTTAACAGTGTCTAATTTTTTTTTTCAGAACCAACCAAATTTGAAAATCTTGATATATTCGATACCACAAAATGCTCTCTCTTTCCAAAATGAAAATCAAGATTTCTTATCCGGTTGCAAAAAAGTTATTGCAAGATATGCACAAAAAAGCGACTTTGGAAAACTTTTACGGACAAGTTTTTTTTCAAAAGAATAAGAAATCTTGATTTTCATTTTGGAAAGAGAGAGCATTTTGTGGTATCGAATATATCAAGATTTTCAAATTTGGTTGGTTATGAAAAAATAGACACTGTTAAAAGTCAAAATGGGTCAAAATATGAAGCTAATTTTAAAGCAGAAGTCAATCGAATCAATGGGAAATTGGCAGAACAAAGCTCATCAGACGGAGATTATTGACGAAAAAACCGAGCAACTGAATAAAACCAATAAAAATAACCATGGGCAAAGGCGAGCAAAACGCCATTTGGCAAACTGTAAAATATGCGGACGACAGAGTCAGTACAGTTTCTACGGTGTACGAAGTTGCGAAGGTGAGTAGATTTTGACAATAGAAAATGCAATAAAATTTTAAGGTTTTAAAAAGTTATTATATTACTCAAATTGAAATTGACGGGTATTTGAAAATATTCTTTTTGAAACTGCAGGTTGTAAGCAATTCTTTCGTCGTGTCGTCACGAAACAAATTTTGTTCACTTGTCCAAGACGAAATGGAATTGGAAGTTGGGACCATTTTTTTTTGCAAAATCAAAATAAAATATTTATTTTCATAGGTATGGTAAAATGCCGCGGCTGTCGCTTGGACAAATGCCTTGTGGCCGGCATGGACCCGACTATGATCAATGTGCCACAATCGGACAAGTTCAAGCAGTTCTTGGACAATTTGGAGAAGCGCAAAAGGAGTGCAATGCTAATGCAAGAATGCTGCAAATGACTAAACATTATGAGTATAGGTAGGGGTCGTCGGATTCTTAAAATTCTTCAAAAACCAATTACATGAATAGGTCAAGCAGATTATTTATTTTAATATGACAATCCAATTGTCGGACAATTGTTAAATTGTCGGTTTTTAAATTTTCTAATTTTCATTTTGGTTTTTGTTTGTCTCGTAAAACCAAAAGTTGGATCTAAATATCTTTTTAAAGCAGCAAACATTTAGGAGCCATTAAAGCCCATTTAATTCTCAATACATAAGATTATGAACGAAAAATATAATATTTTTTTGCATTTTATACAAAATTTTAAAAAGATTAAAAAAAAATCTAAAAATGACACTTTTGTCCAAAATTATTTTATGCCTATTTCATTATCTTTAAGGGCATGCGAGAAGTGAAGAAAGCGAGACGAACAAAATGCGAGAAAGACAAACTGAAAAAGGCGATAATTAACTTAAATTATCACAAATATTTGGAATTTTATGCTTTTTTTTTTTGCAAAAAAAAAAAAAGAATAATATGCGGTTAAAATAATTTTATGCTTATGCATTTTTTCCATTATGCCATGTGACAAAACGCAAATGTTCAAATTTGTTTAACAGGATCAATTCAACACTAAATTATTTCATTAACAGGTCCAATTGACAGTGGCGCTGATGTCATCTTTTTTCCATATCTAAGATAAATATATTCAAAATTAAAAATTTGAATTCGCAGTTTTTTAATCAAAATTTTATTAAATAATAGGCATTTTAAAACATACATTCGTCCTCCGTTTCCGTTCTAAAAAATGTTGAATTTTTTATGTCATATTTTTGTGTAAATATTAATAACAACTTAATAAAATGATTATAATAAAAAAAAACATTTTGAGCACAAAATTAGCCACATCTCTGTTTAAAAAATTTCAATAACAAATCCTAGAGGGCAAAAAAAAATTTCTTGGAAAAATGAAAAGGGCAATTAAAAAAAGCACAAAAATCTCTATAAATTGATATGCTATAACCTTAGGGCAATGGCTCATATGGCAATTTTGTAGAAACTTTTTAAAATTGTTAGCGGGAATTATTTGAGGCTGAGAATTTTTTTTTTTGAAATTTTTAACCATATTCTTTTGTCGCACTAAATTTGGGGCTGAATTTTGTGGTGGACGAATTTTTTGGCTACATCATCCAAATTTTGGTAGCTTTTATACCGTTTTTTTCAGCGATTACTGCTATTATAAGTTTGGTCGCATACTGTATATTAATTAATGTATATTTTATAATTTTACATTCTCATACTTTTCGCTATCGGATGGAAAAGTATCTATAGTTTGTTGCTCGTTCTGCTTTTTTTGTAGTTTACGAAGGTTTATCAAAGTGGCATTTCCATTTCTGCTGGGATAAATAAAATCTTATATCCTTATATCCTTATATTTTATAATTTGAAATTTAATAAAAAAATATTATACATTTTATAAAATATTATTTTTTATCCATTTTCTTTTTGATGATCAATTTTATTAAAACTAAACTGCTGGGGGGTGGACCCTTCTGATTTGCGAAAATTTTTTGTAAATAATAAACTCGTGAAAATTTGCCCGCGATTTCGGGGTCCCTGATCACGAATCTGACATCAATTTTCACCAATTTTTCTAATCCCAAATCCGAACTGGAACAAAAGACGAAAATTCAAATTTTTTGATTTACGATTTTTTTAAAATTTATGCTCGGAAGTCGAAATTGACCAAATAGATGCAGATTAATTATCAGCTACCACGAAAAGCCCAGAAACAATTTTTAATTAATAAAATTTTGCAAACCAATATAGTCCCCCCCCATTTAGGTTTTAATAAAAAAAAATTCAAAAGATAAGATTTTTTTTACTAGCTCCGACATAAACATACGATGTCGCGTTCATTGTGCCATTCCTTAAGTTGCAAAAAAAAGTTTATGCCTATTTTTTACGAAAAATTTTTTTATTTCATGAAATTCTCCCTAAAAGCTTCAAATTAATTGAATTTTTAGGTGGAAGAGGCGAAAAAAGAAAAATTTTATTCAATTGCCAATTATCAATTAATTGTTTTCACCAACATTTCCAAGGCTTGCGCATCACTCACAATTGCAAGGGAAATGACAAGAGCACAGACCAAAAAACAGATTAATGGGTGTGAATTCATCTTATCCTCTTTCTAATTTGCATTTAATACAAAAATAATTTTTAAATAAAATAATTTTTAAAATGGATTTTAAGAAATTGATATATTAGTCCGTAATTGAGCAGTTTGACACTCACTTTTAAGTACCCCGTCTAATTCACTTAATAAATTCAGCGCATTACATCAAACAAGCTAATGCTAAAAGCCCTATTTTTGTGAAATTTGTGTGTTTTAAGCAAAAAGCATTAGGGGAATAATTTTTCAAAATTTGTTAGTGCCGGAATGTGTAGCATTTGCTGAATTTTTATTTGTTATCTCGTGACTTATTTTCATTCATTTCCTAAATAAACAAAAAAATTTAATATACCGTATTTTCTCTAATTATCCCCCAATCTCCATTAATTCCCCAGTCTCCAATTATCCCCCAGTCTATGAAGAGGTTAAAAAATAATCCCCCAGTCTCGATTAATCCCCCAGGCTCCAATTATCCACGCCTTTTTGGGGAGGTTGAAAAATAAACCCCCATGGGGGATAATTAAAGAAAACACAGTAACCAATTGAAAAGATCCGTAATTTGAGATTTTTCTTTTTTTTAATCTTTCAAGTGCTCATAAAATTAAAATCAACTTTTTAAATAATTTAGTTTTTTATGCTAGAATAAAAATTTGTGGGCGTCCAAAATTTTGTGTGAGGGGATTCTCATATTTTGCGGGTTACCGAGCGAGATCGGAACTAAAAATTTAATTATTGTAATTAGGAAAAAAGTTTTTAACGATAAAATTTTGAAGATTCTTTTATAAATAAAAAATAATAATAATAAATAAATTTAATAATTGCTCGTCTCGCTTTCTCGCCTTTTCAGCTTCTCGTTATCGCATTTTTAAAAAATGTGTTAACAAATGGCATTTCAAATTTAATTTTAATAACATTGCATTCAAGCATTTACAATTATCCCATCATTTTTGGTTTTTTAAATTTCAAATAATTATAAAATTGATAATCGAGCCCTGCTAGATGGGCACCTCACAAATCAGTCACTGGCATTTTTTCGCCTAAAAATCTGAATGCAAACCTCAAGCATATTTAGGTCGCTTTAGACCACTTTAAAGCAATTTAAAATTTGGGGACTATGACATATTTAACGAAAACGTTTGTTAAAATTTTGTTTTCAAAAATAACATTTCCTCTAATTTAACCGAACAAGAATTTTTAAATAAATTTATCCCAAATTTAAAAAGATTATTTCCAAAAATTGAAAAACATTATTAAAATTTAACAGGCATTCTCTTTCCCAGACGGTTTCTTTCATTCATTTTCCTCATGGTTTTGCCGTAGTCGTCGCCTCTCCTTTTCTAAAATTTTGAAACCATGTGAAAAAGAGTATTATTATTAATTTTAATAATTCAGAATTTTTCTCCCAATAAATAACTTATATAAATTATATTTAAATAAATTTTTCTTTATTTTCGTAATTCTTTTACTTTGTTGATCCCGCCGCAGTCGTCGTCCCACTCAAATTAACAGATTTTACATATAATCTCATTAAAAAATTATTTTGTATATTCAAAATTCAAATCAATTAAACTTCAAATTGACTTACAGAGCAGGCGCTTTTTTAGTCCTTAAGTTAAAATACAATATATATGTATTCATTTTTTAAAATTATTCTAAAATAAATGCATATTTTCGTGCCATACCATATAAATTTTTTATATAGGAATTAAAATTAATATTTTGGTGAGACCGTTTTCTGAAACAGCGTCCTCCCGCTATCGGCGCGTTCGTCGTCGTCGGCGGCACCGCTTGGCGTTTCCCGCGGGGATTACTATTCTTATCATCCTCAGCTGTGCAAAGACTGATAGGACAAATACATTAAATGCAGGACACGGAAAAATTGTTGTTGTTTTTTGGCATTTTTTTTTTTTTTACTTTGGCTTTGTGACGATGAAAAACCATAGGGGGGGGGAACCCTTTTGTTATGGTTTCGTTCAAAATCAAATAGGCCGTAGGTCAAATAACACGTCCATGATTAGTGACCGTGAAAATGTAAAACAATTTTTTTTTTTAATTTTTATAAATCAAAGGGTTCCCCCAAATAAATTTTCATCATCCCACTAAAGTAAAAAAAAACAATTATGCCCAATTTGCTTAATGATTTTTGCTTTAGAAATATTAAGTATTATTTAAAAATTTATACTTTTGGGAGAATGTCTCGTGACCTTATTTTCATACGACGGACCAATTTTTCTCCGGCGCGCGATCATCGGGAAATTTTTTTTTGAATTTTTAATGAATTTTGCTACGCAAATTTGTTCAAATTTTAAAATTTTTCCTTTTTCGTTACGATTCCCCCCCCCCCCCCCCCCCCCCCCCCCCGATGATGAAAGAGGTGTGGGGGAGGGGGGGGGGGGGGGCAGGTATCTCAGGCCTCTTAAGACACGAGGGGGCGGGAGGTGTTTCGAGACATCCCTTGACAATGTATGATTCTCGAGTCTATAAAATCTTGAATTTTTTCTCGAGCCAAGAAACTTCTTCCATTCTCGGGAGGGAGACAAGCATAACACACTCTTTTATAAACTCATTAATTATTGAGTTAAAATAAACACAATTGAGAAAAAAAAAGATTTTGAGAAGAAATGAAGCGGCATCAGACCAGCTGGGGTCGCGTCCAGACATTTGCGGACAGACATTTGCGGACGGACATTTGCATTTGCGGACGGACATTTGCATTTGCGGACGGACATTTGCATTTGCGGACGGACATTTGCAGACAATTTTGGGAAAAATTATAATTTTTCTTTTAAAAAAAATGCTCAAAATATGGAATGCAAATGGGCTCAACCAATTGTAACAAGGGTCAAAAAACCGGACCAAGAAAAAACGTCGCCGGACGAATTTTTGTACTGTAACTTTTTTCCTTCTCAACCGTATTAAACATTCTTTGTATTGTTCGTCCTAAAGCATTTGAAAAACTCCTATAAACCTGCAAATTTCCATATTTTTTTATTCATGTACAAATAATCAGGGCAAAACGTTTGAAAACTATTTATTTATTTATTCGTAAAAAATAAAGTCATCAGAAGGCTTTGGCACGTCATAACTCGGCACTCAGACTCATTTCGCAGAAAATAAAAACCTTTTTCTTAAGAACCCATGGGTGCTCTATCCACCCACCAAGTTTCATTCGGAAATCCCACGGACACCTGGGGACCTTCCTTTGTTAGAAGGTCCATATTCAAAAATTATAGCTGCACGAAATTCCGCTTTCCTGCATCCGGTTCCAGTAATTTTTTGGCCTTGGAATTTTGAGTTCCTTTCCAAAAATTTCTAGAGTCTCGAAATGATATCCAATTAAACACTAGAGAAGAGTTATCTAGGAATCTCCCCTACCATCTGGGAAAAAATCGGGGAGCTGTATCAAATTCCCCGATAAGAATTGTAGATATGGCTTAAGAAATTTTTAAATTGTTGGGGAGGTCACATGGCCGTGAAACCGAAAAACATAGATTTTTCTAAAAAAAAAAAAGCACTCTCACCCGAATTGGAAGAGTAAAACAGACGACATTCGAATTCCCGAACGGTTGGGAACAAATTCTTCTTTAATCACTTAAGGACCAGCATCACACTTTGACCAGTGAGATTAATTCTTTAAAGTGTAAAAAATAAAATACTGATGCCTTTAAAAACCAAAAAACAAAAACAGATTTTTATTTGGCTTAGCAGTCTCCATTCCATGTTTGAGAATTTTTTTTTTATACAGCTATTATCAACTCAACTTTTAATTTTCTTTAACATTTGCCAAACATTTTCTTTTAATAAACCATTAACCCTTTTCAGTTAACAATTTTAGTATAAATTTTATGCCAATAACCCAGGCCTGATTTTCGTCATTTCAACTAATGTTTTTCCCTGTTAAATGAAAAGTCCTCTTTATTTAATCTAATTTACACAAAATTATTATCCTTTTCCATCATGTCCACGCACCAACAATCACTGCGAGCGACTGCGCACACATACAGATTCCGGGCATAAAAAATCGGAAGTAGGAAAATTGTTCAGACTATTCAATGTTTTCTTAGGGTTAACTACACATACAGTTAGCTCACCTCCCTTAACACCGAATATTACTGTAATTTTTGACAATCATTTATTGCGTGCAACCAAATCCTACGAAGGAAGAAGCTGACTGGGCGGTTAAAACGTGGAAAGCGGGGGTTGATAGGATTCATAAAAGAAAGGGCGGATGTGCCTCGGTAGCTTAATGGTAAAGCTGCCCACGGAAAGGGTGCATGAGTGGATTCGTTCCCACCCGAGGTTAACATTTTGCCCATTTCTTATTCAACTTTGCTATGTACTCAACCAACAGTATGATTCTCAAGTCATTGAGTATACATTATATAAAACAAAGGCCCGCGAACAATTCTTTCCTTAAGTGCGAGGGTTTTTAGGTGCGAAAAAGTCCAAAAGACAAATCTGCAGGGCATTAAGAAATAATGGCGCAAGTTTAAAAACGACAGATTTTGATTTTTATAAAAAGTGGGGCAGGGCTTTTTCGGTTGGCAATATTGAAAAATTGCCTGGTGTTTTGGAGGCCATGATCACGGATCTGACATCTATTTTGACCCATTTCTAATCCCGAACATGAACTCAAATAAAAGTCAAAAACAAATTTTTGATAAAGATTTGTTTTTTTCTTCTAATTTATATTTGAAAAATCAGAAAACCAACCGGTCCCCTTTTTCTTTTAATTTATAAAAATCAAAATCCAAAAATTTTCATTTAACACTAACTATTTTAGATAAATTTAAAAATTTATACATTATGCCATGTGACAAAACGCAAATGTTCAAATTTGTTTAACAGGATCAATTCAACACTAAATTTATTCATTAACAGTTCCAATTGACAGTGGCGCTGGTGTCATCTTTTTTCCATTTCTAAGATTAATTTATATAAAAAAATTAAAGATTTGAATTCGTAGTTTTTTTATCTTAATTTTATTACATAATTAGGCATTTTAAAACATACATTTGTCCTCCGTTTCCGTTCTAAAAAAATGGCGAATTTTTATGTCATATTTTTGTGAAAATATTAATAATAAAAATTAATAAAATTATAATAATCAAAAAATATTTAAAAAATAAAAAACTTTTTTGCTATTTTGGAAATATAGTAAATTGTGGGTCCGGGCGGTACTGATAGGCGCCTCGGAAATTTATGGAAATTTTGATACAACTTGTTAAGTAAAATTGCTTAAAAATTTGCCCGTTTTTTCTTTAAATATTTTTGTTTTTTGCTAAGTAGGACCCGGGAATTGTCATCCGCTCACAAAATAAATTTTGTCATTTTTTGCTTTGCAAAAGCGGCTGATGGTAATTGCTTGGCCTAGCATTTTGAGGAGATTATGATTAATATTAGGACAATGGCTCATTTTTGTAGAAAATTTTTAAAATTATGTTAACGGAAATTATTTAAGTCTGTGAAATTTTTTTTAAATTTTTAACTATATATTTTTGGTTGAATTCGTGGTGAACAAATTTTTTGGCTACATATCTAAATTTTTGGGGGCTTTTATACCGTGTTTTTTTAGCGATTACTGTCTGACCTATTATAACTTTGGTCGCATACTGTATATTAATTAATGAATATTTTATAATTTAAAATTTTGGTTCCCATACTCTTCGCTATTTAATAGAAAAGAAGATAATGATAATTCCTCGGTCTGCTTTTTTTGTAGTTTACGAAGGTTTATCAAAGTGGCATTTCCATTTCTGATGGGATAAATAAAATCCTTATATTTTATAATTTGAAATTTAATAAAAAAATATTATACATTTTATAAAATATTATTTTTTATCCATTTTCTTTTTGATGATCAATTTTATTAAAACTAAACTGCTGGGGGGTGGACCCTTCTGATTTGCGAAATTTTTTTGTAAATAATAAACTCGTGAAAATTTGCCCGCGATTTCGGGGTCCCTGATCACGAATCTGACATCAATTTTCACCAATTTTTCTAATCCCAAATCCGAACTGGAACAAAAGACGAAAATTCAAATTATTTGATTTACGATTTTTTTAAAATTTATGCTCGGAAGTCGAAATTGACCAAATAGATGCAGATTAATTATCAGCTACCACGAAAAGCCCAGAAACAATTTTTAATTAATAAAATTTTGCAAACCAATATAGTCCCCCCCCCATTTAGGTTAATTAAGACTTTTTTTTTACTAGCTCCGACATAAACATACGATGTCGCGTTCATTGTGCCATTCCTTAAGTTGCAAAAAAAAGTTTATGCCTATTTTTTACGAAAAAGTTTTTTATTTCATGAAAATCTCCCTAAAAGCTTCAAATTAATTGAATTTTTAGGTGGAAGAGGCGAAAAAAGAAAAATTTTATTCAATTGCCAATTATCAATTAATTGTTTTCACCAACATTTCCAAGGCTTGCGCATCACTCACAATTGCATGGGAAATGACAAGAGCACAGACCAAAAAACAGATTAATGGGTGTGAATTCATCTTATCCTCTTCCTGAATTGCATTTAATACAAAAATAATTTTTAAATAAAATAATTTTTAAAATGGATTTTAAGAAATTGATATATTAGTCCGTAATTGAGCAGTTTGACACTCACTTTTAAGTACCCCGTCTAATTCACTTAATAAATTCAGCGCATTACATCAAACAAGCTAATGCTAAAAGCCGTATTTTTGTGAAATTTGTGTGTTTTAAGCAAAAAGCATTACGGGAATAATTTTAAAATTTTGTTAGTGCTGGAATGTGTAGCATTTGCTGAATTTTTATTTGTTATCTCGTGACTTATTTTCATCATCATTTCCTAAATAAACAAAAAAATTTAATATACCGTATTTTCTCTAATTATCCCCCAATCTCCATTAATTCCCAAGTCTCCAATTATCCCCCAGTCTATGAAGAGGTTAAAAAATAATCCCCCAGTCTCGATTAATCCCCCAGGCTCCAATTATCCACGCCTTTTTGGGGAGGTTGAAAAATAAACCCCCATGGGGGATAATTAAAGAAAACACAGTAACCAATTGAAAAGATCCGTAATTTGAGATTTCTTTTTTTTAATCTTTCAAGTGCTCATAAAATTAAAATCAACTTTTTAAATAATTTAGTTTTTTATGCTAGAATAAAAATTTGTGGGCGTACAAAATTTTGTGTGAGGGGATTCTCATATTTTGCGGGTTACCGAGCGAGAGCGGAACTAAAAATTTAATTATTGTAATTAGGAAAAAAGTTTATTAATGATAAAATTTTTAAGAAAATCCTTTTATAAATTAAAAACAATAATAAATAAATTTAATAATTGTTCGTCTCGCTTTCTCGCCTTTTCAGCTTCTCGTTATCCTATTTTAGCAGAAAATTGAGAAATTTTCTGCACTGTTAAGAATTGAAGTCCAGAAATAAAAATTATTAGAAATTTTGTAATTATTAATTGAATGTATCAGTTTTAATTCGTGTCAAAAATATTTTGGCTAAAATATTATAATGCTTTAATAAAAATTTTCCCTTGCAATGCCTATGGCACAGCCTTTCCAAAAACTCTAAAAAAGTCATTAATTGGCCATTTTGGGAAAATCTGTTAACAAATGGCATTCAAATTTTCAAAATTTTCCACCGACTGTGCTTATCGGCAACGCCGAGTCCATCTCATGAATTTTCATAAAAATTGAGTCAGAAGCCAAGAAACTCGATCATTTTCCGGAAAAATTTGTTAGCTGCTTTTTTGGAACATTGAAATTTTTGAACAAAAATAGCTAAATGATTTCAAATTGATTGTAATCACATAGCGCTTCAATAATTACAATTGCTCATCATTTTTGATTTTTTTTAAATTTCAAAAAAATTTATAATACGGACAATTGAGTTCTGCTAGAAATGGGGGCACCTTTGCCCTGGCATTTGTTCGCCTAAAAATCTGAATGCAAACCACAAGCGCGCTTATAATTCTCTTCTTTTCTATCCATTTCTAAGCCTATTTAGATCGCTTTAGACCACTTTAAAGCAATTTAAAACTTGGGGATGATGAGAAACATATTTAACGAAAATGTTTTGTCAAAATTTTGTTTTCAAAAATAACATTTGCTCTAATTTGAACCGAACAATAATTTTTTAAATAAATTTATCCCAAAAAGTTAAAAAAGATTATTTCCAAAAATTGAAAAAACATTATTAAAATTTAACAGCCATTCTCTTTCCCAGACGGTTTCTTTCATTCATTTTTTCCTCATTTTGGTTTTGCCGTAGTCGTCGCCTCTCCTTTTCTAAAATTTTGAAAACATGTGAAAAAGAGTATTATTATTATTTTGTATTATTTAAATAAAGTTTAAAATATTTAAAAAAAGTAATTTATTGCTCGCTTAATTTTGATCTGTTCTAAAGTGGCTTAATTATTTCCTCAATTAGCATATGATGATTATTCCGATTAAAAACTTTAATAAGATTTCAGAAATTTTCTCCCAATAAATAACTTATATAAATTATATTTAAATTAAGATTTTCTTTATTTTTTATAATTTGTTACTTTGTTGATCCCGCCGCAGCCGTCGTCCCACTCAAATTAACAGATTTTTTATATATAATCCCATTAAAAAATTAGTATTGTTTTAAATTGAATATTCAAAATTCAAATCAATTAAACTTAAAATTGACTTACGGAGCTGGCGCTTTTTCAGTCCTTAAATTAAAAAACAATATATATGTATTCATTTTTTTAAATTTATTCTAACATAAATGCATATTTTCGGGACATATAAATTTTTTTATATTGAATTAAAATTTATTTCTTATATTTTGGTGAGACCTTTTTATGAAACAGTGCGGTCCTCCCGCTTTCGGCGCCGCGTTCGTCGTCGTCGTCGGCGGCCCCGCTTGGCGTTTTCCGCGGCCGCCCTTATTCTTGTTTTTCTCATTGCAAAGACTGATGGGACAAAAGCATTAAATTCAGTACATGGAAAAATTGTTGTTGTTTTTTTATTTAATCAATTTTCGGCATTTTTTTTTTTTTTTACTTTGGCTTTGTGACAATGAAAAAACCATAGGGGGTGACCCTGTTGTTTTGCTTCTTTTTTTTTTTGCAAAATTCTAATAGACAGTAAAAATGTAAAACAAATTTTTTTTTAATTTTTATAAATCAAATGCTTACCCAAATAACTTTGCATCATCCCAGTTAAAGTAAAAAATATATACCCAATTAGCTTAATGATGTTTGCTTTATACCGGCCAGCATCCTATGTACCAAATAATTGCGATTCTCGACTTACCCGTATGAGCCAGGGGCACTCCTAAACAGAAAATTATTTAGAAAACATCAAATATTTATTATATTAATTACATTACTAATTAAAAACATTAAAATGTTTTGGATGCAAAAATATGTGCACCAAAAAAGTTAATGCACATAAAAGTTCTTGCTTTTTCTTTTTGAAACATTAAGTATTATTCAAAAATTTTGTACTTTTGGGGGAATGTCTCGGGACCCAATTTTCATACGACGGCCCAATTTTTCACCGGCGTTCGCACGCCGGTGAAAAAGTTTTGGATTATTAATTAATTTCGTCAAGAAATTTGTTGAAATTTTCAAATTTTCCCCCTCTCCCCATCGAGGTGGGGGGGGGGGGCGGGAGGTGTTTCGAGACATCCCTTGACAATGTATGATTCTCGAGTCTATAAAATCTTGAATTTTTTTCTCGAGTCATGAAACGTTTCTTCCATTCTCGGGAGGGAGACAAGCATAACACACTCTTTTATAAACTCATTAATGCATAATTATAAAATAAATAAATAAAATAATAAATACACTTTACTTGCTCCAAATGCTGAAATAGACGGCTTGCCCATCCTCGCCAACCAAACTGCCGCGCAAAGCCATCGTCGAACTTTGCTTCTTTTGGAACAACGCGTACTCATTGTCAATCTGGTTGGCACGAATAGTATCTGCATCGGCTTTTGAGATGTCGAAGTCGCGTAAGCTGTTGCTTACATTCTAAAAATAAAAATATTAAAATAAAATTACAAATAAATTTATTTGTGTAAAATAAGAAAATTTCGAAGCCAACATCAAAGTATGCAGCAAAAATGATCAATTTGTGAGTCAAATTTTGAAAAAATTGTTAAGAATTTGGTGGTCCGGCAGTGTGCTGAAAGGCTAGAAATTTCTGGAAATTAAATGAAATTTTGCTAAAAAATTGGGATAAAAATCCTAAAAAAAAATTTATGATTCAAAAATATTACAAAATAATGGAAATAAAATTTTACCGAATATTTTTATCATCTGTATAATTTAATTCAATACTTATTAAAAAAATGATTTTTTTTTTTCCAATTTTTTACTTTGTTGTAGGCAACAAATCCGGGCATGTACTTGAGATGTTGCTCTTTTCCGCTGTTTTTGAGCTTTATCATCAGGGAAAAGAGGCAGAATCCTAAACATTGTAATTATTTTTAGTTTTTTAGGGCCATTTTTGTAATTTAAATATGCCAATGGGTTCAGAAATTGCTTAAATTTTGAAGGAAAAAGAAACCTTAGAAAATTATTTTAGTGCCTTGGCCTAATTTATGATTTTTAAAGCCTAATTAGCGTGTAAAATTATTCTTTTTGGATGTATAAAAATTTTAAAATCTTTGCCACAAATATTCTCCCAAAAATGTTCAAAATTCCTTAAGCAAAATTCACATTTCTAAAATGCCAAAAGTAATTCCTTAAAAAACGCAGCCTTTAAAAATTAATAATTATCTTTAAAAGAGTAATAAACAATTTTAATCAATTTAAATAAAAATTTTAAATTTTAAAATATTAATTATATTATTTTTATTTAATTTTTTAATGTTTCCTTACTGTGCTTCATCAGGCGAATTTCCCTTCTGAAAAATGGTCCAACTTTTGTCTTGTCGTGTTTCGTTCCGTCCAAATATCCATTGGCTAGCGGTTTCGTCGTATAAATTGGAAGTATCTTTTCAAGGAATTTCGTGTCATCGAGCTCAGTGTCAGCAGCAAACTTTAAAAAAAAAAAGATTTTTATATTATTTTTCATCAAATAATTACTGTATAATTGAATAAATTTTTCTAGTGGAAATAATAAAATAATGACTTAAAAATCAAAAGTTGTCAAATATTATTTTGGTAAGAAAAAAAAGAGTTTAAAGGGGAATTTTTCAAAAAACTTCGTATCGTCGAGCTCATTTACAGAAAAAAATTTATCTTATTTTTAATCAAAAGTTATTGTAAATTGAAATAAATTTAAATTACAATCAAAATATTTGAAAAAAAAAACTTATTGAAAATTATATTAAAAATTTTTTGTGCCTATTTTTTTCAATAAATTTGGTATCGTGAGTCGAGCTTATTGTCAGCCGTAAGCTTTTTTTAAAAAGAAAAATTTTTTGTAATTTTTAATTAAATAGTTTTTTATAATTGAAATAAATTTCAATTCGAAGTGAAATATATTTTTTTAGATTTCTTTTAAAAATTCATAGTTGTCAAATGTTGTTTGGATAAGAATAAAAAAATGAAGTAATATATTTATTATTTTACCAAAAGAAATAATTCAAATCCGAGTAAAAATTAGAGTGCCACGGGACCGGGACCTGGAAGCGGACAACTGAGTACAACTACCAAGCTCCCGGTTTTGACCGGGACGGGACTAGTCCGGGTTTTTTCCGGTTTTCCCAGCCAAAAATTCCCGGTTTTTCAAACCGAAAAGGTCCCGGTCCCGGGTTTGCCCAAATTCCCGGTCCCGTGGCACCCTAGTAAAAATTATGAAATTTTTTCAATATGCCTAACCCCTAAAAGCTCCGAGTTTCCATTTTTTGGCAAGAATAAAAAAAACAAATTTTAAATTTTTTCGAAAACTTACATATTCCTCCTTGCGTAAATCCATTGGATCGGAGGGCAAATCATCCGTGTCTTGCATGTACAATGTGACCATGTCCGGTTGGTCCTTGGAAATGGCGGGCGTCACAATGCGATAATCGACGCTATCTTCTGCCATCAGTTGGTTATCGGAGTCCGCTTCTTGTTTGGTTCGTGTCCAAAGCTTTTCCAGTTCTTTGGCTTTCTGTTGCAAAATGTGCAAAAAATTGGCATTTAAAAAAATAATAATTAATTAAAATGCAATTTTAATTTGTTTTTTCATACCAAATCTTTCAAATGAACGAAGTAAAACTCGCACTCTGTGACCTCGTCCGCGATTTTGTTGACCTTTGTAAACGTGTCGCCAGTAATGGGGGCATCAGTTGAGCTGAATTTGATCAAAAATTGGGGTATTAAGGAATAAAAATGAATTTTTTTTTCAATTAATTAATAATTTAATTAATTTTAAAAAAATGTTTGTTTCCATTTCTTTTTATGATTTTATTTAATTTTCTTCATAAAAACGTTATGACAAATTTTTGTTGAAAACCAATAAAAATTAGACGCTTACAATTTAAAAAAAAGCTAATTACATAAAAAACAAGCCCAAAAACTCGAAAAACATTTTTAAAATGATATTTTAGTTAATTGGATTCGAGCGCTTCCTTTTCATAAAAATGTCTTTCTCATTTAATTTTTTTTGACGATTTTATTTATTTATGAGAAATTAATTTTTGTCAAAAAACAGTATGAATTAGGCGAATTCCAATTTAAAAAGGCTAATTAAACAAAAACAGACCCAAAAACTCGAAAATTTCTATTTCATAAATTTTTTTTTAAATTAAAGTTTTGATAAAAATATTAATGTTTACCCTTCCGGTTTCTCTGTCTCATCAGTGCCTTTCGAGTTGTCGTCCTCCGTTACTGCGGTTGTTTCTGCACCCTTTAAATAAATTTTGAAACAAAAAAAACCAAAAATAAAATATATTTTAAATTTCCAAATGACCTTGGCAGGTACCGTTGTGCCATCACTGCCAACTTTTGCCGCGCTGGAGGCTTTTCCGCCGTCACCCGACAAAGTGGTGGCTTTGCCATCGCCGCTTGGTTTAGCCTTGCCATCGGTTGTCGTCGCCGCACCACCGGCGGCGGCCGAAGAAGGACTCGCTTTATCATCATCATTTGCTTCTGTCGTGCCAGAGCCACCGGCACTTGGTTTAGTCGTGCTTTTGTCGCCGTTTGCCTTGTTGCCACCGGCGACAGTGCTCTTGGCTTCGGCACTTGCGCCCCCCGGTGCAGCAGCGGGAGGCGCGCCGGACGTCTTGCCACCTTTCTTTACTTCGGCCGGTTCACCAGCAGCGGCTTTGTCTAAGACGGCACCCTTTTTACTTTGCTGGCCCTTTTTTGCTGGTGGCTTTCCGACTGCGCAGGACAACACCAACGCACACAATAACACAGAGAAAATTGTGTGCAAATTCATTTTACCCTTTCTAAAATTTATAATTTATTTATTAAATAAATTATTTATTAATTAAATTTAATATAAAAAAATATATTTTTGTTGAAATGAATGAAATGAGGAGAAACTGTAGAAGCTACAACATCAGGCACTCTTTTATAAGCAGTTCAATTAATGTACAAAATTTATTCGTTACAATACGCCGAAAAACGAACGTTGAAAAATGCGCCGTTTTTAACGCCCGAACATTACAGGAATAAATTAATTGAATTTAATTCAATGAAATTTCTTTTAATGCATGTCTTGAAGATGAAAAAAATGTGTGGATTGAATACATTTAACAAGCATGTCATTCATTCATCATCATCTCCTTTTAATTGCATTCCAGTGGAAAATAAATTTTCAATTTATTCGTTCTATTTTTAGACAAAATATAAAAAAAAGTCTGAGAATTTCTCAAAATCATACAAAAATGTAACCCAAATTATTATTTGAAAAATAGAAAAAATATAAATTTGAAAAAAAAAATGGAAAATTGGAAATGTTTACAAAAAAAAAGGAAATAAACCTAAAAATTTATCAAATGACAACAACAAATTTTTGAAATGTCGATGATTTAAAATATACTGTAAAAAACTGTTGGCAAAGATGAACAGTTTCGATAAATTGTATTACATAATTATGGTAAGTCCACTTTTGCGCCTCCCAGTATTACTTAGAACCCAATTTATTAGTCCGCCAGGCAATATGTTGTCAAAAAACACTCGGAGACACAATAATTAAAATGGGAAAAAAGAGAGATAAAATCCTTACAATATAAGTAAATTTATAAAAATTTTGTCAATTTTTAACGCTTTAGCGGTTTTCGACGGTGTCAATAGGCGCCGCCGGTCGGTGAAAGTATTAAAATTTAGTTATAATTTGTAAAAAAAAACTTTTTTAAAAGTTTCGAGTATTTGGTAAAAAGTGTCATTTCTTCATTACTAAATACTATGGACGCAAATGTGGAAGGCGCAAAAATGGAGGCGCTAATGTGGGGGCGGCGCAAAAGTGGAGGCGCAAATCTTCCAGGCGCAAATGTTGGAGGCGCAAATGTGCCATTTCCTTAATTATAATATCAAATTTTTGAGTTTCTTCCAATGTTTTCGAAAAGATGTTAGTTGAAACTGTAATAATTTAATAAGATCCCTTTTTATCAAAATTTAAAAGTCCGTAAAACTGAAATAACCCTAAAAAGAATTTAAAAGGCCAAAAATTTAAAAATAAAATGTAGAATAAGTTGTTGTTTTTTTGTCATTGTGTCCGTTAAACACATAATCAAAAGAGTACTCAAGCAATAAGAATGAAAAATTTTTTCTCGAAAATATATTTTCATATTTTTTAAAATTCTAGGATATAGTATAGTCAACCCCCCGTAAAAAAACGGCACAAATGATATACCAATCGATTCGTCTTGACGAGCTATGCACGAAAAAGTAGGTCTCCAGTTGCGGAAATGCCAAAAAACCGGTTTTTGAACCGGTTTAAAACTCGAAAAATTGAGTGAAAAGGGGGGCTCCTAACCCTTTAAAACGGTCAAATTCGGACAAATTTGGTATCATTCGAAAGCTCTTGATGAGCTCAGTCTAAAAAAACAAGGTATAAATTCGAACCGATGCCATCTAGGCACTGGGACAACTAAGTCCCAGTGAAAATGGACACTTCAGTACCAAAAAAATAAAAAATAAGTTTTCTTATATAATACACGAAAATCATTTAGCCTTGAATTTCGAGTATTGCGCTAAAAAACCGCCACACACTCGACTACGGCGGCCAGTAGGTGGGGCGAGACTACGGGCTACGGAAGAAGTCCGCGCGTGATCCGCAGGCGGTTGACTGATTGGCGGGGGCCCTTCGGGCCCCCGCAGTCAACCGCCTGTGGCGCTCGTCAGACTGCTTCCTCCGCCCTCCGTCTCGCCCCACTACTTGCTCCGTCTTCGCATGCTCCCTTTTGCGAAATTTTGCTTTTAACTTATTATTTCCCGTTTATTATTTTTCGGTACTGAAGTGTCCATTTTCACTGGGACTTAGTTGTCCCAGTGCTTAGATGGCATTGGTTCGAATTATACCTTGTTTTTTAGACTTAGCTCATCAAGAGCTTTCGAATGATACCAAATTTGTGCGAATTTGACCGTTTTAAAGGGTCAGGAGCCCCCCTTTTCACTCAATTTTTCGAGTTTTAAACCGGTTCAAAAACCGGTTTTTTGGCATTTCCGCAACTGGAGACCTACTTTTTCGTGCATAGCTCGTCGAGACGAATCGATTGGTGTATCATTTGTGCCGTTTTTTTACGGGGGTTGACTATACTACACCCAAATTCTATTTTAAAGTTTTTTATTTTCGAATAAACTTTTGTTTTCGATAATCCTTAATTGCGTCAAATTTCTTACAGTTAGTTATTCCATTGACGTCATTAAAATAAGCATATTCATTTTATGCAAATCCAATTATAAATAAATATTTCAAAGAAATATAAAACAAATGTATACAGCATAAATCAATGAATTTATCAATATATTCAAAAATGGCCGTCTATTTTAATATATCCATATTTTATTATATCCATAAAAAAATTTATATATTAAAATTTACTATTTTTCCTTTTCTTTCTACATTTTTTCTCTACATTTTGGCTTATTTTACGATTAGAATTATAAATATTAAAAAACTTTATTTTAATTAAATAAAAATTTTTTGGATTTCTTTTCTTTTAGTTTCAAAAAATGGCCCATCCCTTTTTGCATTACAGTATATTAATTGTCCTTTTGTGCTTTGTGTACGGTAATGATGAAGAAAATAGGCAAGAAACATTACAAAAAGAAGATGACATTGATCATGAAAATGACAAGCATATCATTGGTGATGATTATCTTGGTGACGAATTTTGGGACCAATTTTCGCCGATCATTGAATTGCCCACAATTGATGGAGTCGAATTTGTTGGAAATCATTTAAAATATACCGATCAAACAGAGAATGATTATACTCATGAAGGTGAGATTAAAAGATATTTATGAAAATATTTTTTTAAATTTGACACAAAATTCAAAAAAATAAAATAAAATTTTAATTTTTAACATATTAAAAACCGATGAGTTACTAAAAATTTCTTTTAAAAATATTATTTTTTGATTAAAATTTAAGCAATTTAAGGAAATGAAAGCGTAGGCAAAAAAGAGAATGACAAAAACAACAAATTAAAAAAACAAACTGTTCAAATGAAATCTCTAAATGAGATTTATGAGAATGAAACGTCTGAAATAATTAAAAAAAAGATAAGAAGGGTTCGTCAATAAGCGTTTAAAATATATAAAAAATCAAAAATAAAAATGCTTATTGTATTAAAATATTCTTTATTTTTATGAAAATTTGAACAAAAATTCTATTTGATATTTATGGGATTAAATTAGATGAAATTAAAATATTTCATTTATACTTTAAATATTTATACGGTATAAACAACAAATTTAGCCTAAGAAAAGCGAAATTTGGAACCATTTTAAGCAAAATGAAGATTCAAATAAATGCAATTATTGTGATAAAGAAATTAAAATTCAAAAAAGAAGTTCAACCTCCCATAATTGGGATCACTTAGAACGTAATCATCGGCAACAATATGACTCAACAGAATATGCCAAAACGAAAAATGAAAACAAAAAAGTGGAATCACAGCAGAAAGAAAAAGAAGACACCGCCAGCAGCAATTAAGTAAAAGCAGCCAAAACTCATTAGCGATTAAAATTCGAAAAAAATTGATTGAAAATTCTATGAGCAAAAGAAAATGTCATTTTTATATATGTTCAGTTTTTTCATATTATTATAGGGCATAAATTTGGCTCGGCTGCTAAGTTTGGCCAATTCAATATGTTGAGCCTAAAAATAGAAACAAGAAAAATCTAAAAACATTATTTATATATTTAATTTAAAAATAAATTAATTGGAGAGCATAGAATTCAAAACGGTCACATACATTTTTCAATAAAATAAATTTTTTAACAGAAAAATGATGTTTAAGCATTAACCGATCACGTGGTTTTGTAAGATGGGTTCTTTTGGCACAATTGTTGAGTATTGCCGAACCAGCGAAAATAATGGCGAATTTTTATTTTCAGAAATCCAAATTATTTGTCTCGACAAATTACAGGATAAAGAATACATTGAATAAAAAAAAAATTTTTTTTTTTAATTTCATTCACGTAAATTTGCGCAGAAAATTTCGAAATTGATGCTAATTGACGAATTTTAACCGGCTGGACAGTGTTTGAAGCATTTACATCATTTCCATAAAAAAAAGACGAAAATCTTGCTAAATTTAGACTTAAAAATTTAAGGAAATCATAATTTCTCCAGGTCCAATTTGAAAAAGATAAATTTGATGAGCTTTTGGATTGCCCCGCATGAGTCCAGAAACCCGAACCCTGCGCCGAATTTCTTTAGACGTATCCCGACCCGAATCTCGACTCGACAAATTCTTGACTCGCCTTTATAGTTGGAAGACTTAATCATCTTTTACCCATACATATATTGACAAAATCTTTACCTTTGAAATTTTAATTTTAAAATTTAAAAGAATTAAAATAGCACGATAAATGCATACATTTTCTTTACATTAATTTTTGAATTATTTTTAACATTGATTTATTTTTGTTTAATCGAAAAGCAATTAGTGCGTAATTACTAATTACGCTTGTAAAAGGTTGTTGAAGCTAAAAAAGATTATTCATCATTTGTTCTAATTTCTTTAATTAAAGCATTTATTAGACAAATGAAATTAATTAAAATTGCCTTTTGAGAATTGCTTATAAATACGTTTTTTATTTTAACAATTTTTAATTACAATAAAATGCATTTATTATCTTTAATAACATAATGAAAAAATTTAAATTATTTTTAGAATTATGCTTAAACTTTGCTTGACAATTCATTTGCTTACCATCGGATACAATTCATTTTCGCTATCTGAGCATATTTCAGAATTTTCCGAATGCGGCATTTCCGACTTTGAACCCGAATTTCCCATTGCACCAAATGTGGAAATTGGCACAAATCATGTAAAAATAAAATAGTAATTAAAATAAATTATTTCAATAAATACAATAGATATACAAAGGAAAAGCGATTGTGGATGACAAATTATTGCCGTGGATGGCAAGAATTTTAAGTGGAGGTACAGTTCTTTTTACCATTCGAGATAACCTTAATTCAGGGTGACCAAGGGTCCTGATTTTTCAGATACTGAATTGGTGGGTACCTACTGAAAAATCAAAATGTCCTGAATTTTGGGATCTAAATCTGAATTTTAGTGTTCTTTATCCTTAATTTGATTAAAAAACTTCGTCACCCTGCCTTAATTGCTTTTAATTAGCCAGCAAATTTAAAAAAATACCTAAAAATGCTAAATATTGTAAGAAAATATTTTTGAATTTTATTCAATGTCATTCTGAGAAATGGCAAATTTTTTGAAATTTTCTGGCCATTATAAATAAATTTGGCTATCGATGATTCCATTCAATGTATTAATTTAATATTCATTTGTTGTTTCTTGCACTGCGACAATCATCGGGCCCCGACATGTGTTGACAGCGGCGCATTGTGTTGAAGGCCAAACACTTGGTATGCTTTGTTTGCGTTTTCGATTTTTGACATTAAAATAATAAAATTTAACATAACATAATAATAATAATAATAATTATAATAATAATAGTAATAATAAAAAGATTAATTTGCACAAAAATAAAAATGAATTGATGATAAATTGGATCTAATTTATGTGTTTTTTTTTAAACTATTTTTTCCTGAGCTCACTATGAATTTATTAACCAAAATGCAATAAAAACGAAAAAACACCCTAAGAATCGCTCCAAAAATTTCAGAAATATAAACGCCTAAGAAATGAAAAATTTTCTCTAAAATTTATCTCTAACAAGAATTTTTTTGATTTTCTAAGTTATTTATCTTAAAATGGATTTAGCTTAATTTCATTACCTTTTTGAATAAATTAAGTCATTTTATACCACTAAATTTGAGGCTTTTTAGTGCCTAATTTCATTTTTAGTTGCCTATTTTCCATTTTTTAGAGCCTATTTTGTCGGTTTTTAGAGCTAAAACTTGGAGCTCTATTTATTATCATTCAAAGGGTTAATTGTACTCTATTAGCCTGCGATCGTGGTGAGCCGAAGTTCCAAAAGTATCGATGTGGTCGAAGTTACAAAAAGTATCAATGATGAAATATTTAAATTTACTTATTATTTAAATTATATTTGCTAAATAATATATCATAAATTAGCTTAAACTTAGTCATATTAATTAAACTTGGCCTTGTAAAGTAGCTCTACTTATCTTCTACTATATTATAATTTTTTTAAAATTACGTAAAAAGTTACAAAAAAATTTGTAAGCAAAAATGCTCGAAAAATTTAGACTCAACAATTTTGACCCTAACTTTTTTGAAATTCAATAAAATTTTACGAAATTTATCTGAATAATAGAGAAATTTTTGAGCAATTTTTTCATATCAAATGTATTTGATTAATTTAATATTTGAACAATTTCATGCATTTAAACGAACTTGCATTTTTTGGAGACTATAAAAAATAACACTATTAATTCCTTCATAACTTTTTACAGAAACAACCAATTTTAATTTTGTTTATTTATTAGAAAGCCCAAAGATTTCTCTATTATTAAGGTAAATTCCGTAAATTTATTGAATTTCAAAAAAGTTAGGGTCAAAATTGTTGAGTCTAAATTTTCGAGCTTTTTTGCTTACAAATTTTTTGTAACTTTTTACGAAATTTTAAAAAAATTATAATATAGTAGAGGATAAGTAGATCTACTTTACAAGGCTAAGTTAATTAATTTGATTAAGTTTAAGCTAATTTATGATTTATTATTTAGCAAATATAATTTAAATAATAATTAAATTTAAATATTTCATCATTGATACTTTTGGAACTTCGTCCTAGCACCGCCTGCGATGATCTCCGTCTCAGTTTTAAATTACATAATTTGCAGAAAACTTCGTTGTGTCTTATGGAAGCGCTGATGCTTCAAATCAACAACATAAATCCGGCGTTGAAGCAATTAAATACCATCCAAAATCACAACATTATGAAATTAAGGATAAATTTCGAAAGAATACAAGAGCCTACTTATTTTTGAATGACATTGTCGTAATTAAGGTAAATTTATTATTGAAAATTAATAAATAGTATATTATTATTAAATATTTTAGATAAAAAACCCAATTATTTTTCACAAAATGCCCGACCAATTTGTTTATTTGGCTTCCGTAAGTTTTTTTTATGTTTTAAAATATAATTGCATTTATTATTACAAATTTAATTTTAGATTTAACCAATTCAACAAAATCTGTTGGAAAAAACATTAAGAATGATGACTATTCAAAATTTATTAATACTCAATGTGTTGTTGCTGGTTGGGGTTTAACCAAACCGACGTGCTCTAAAGATGATGATAAACCACTAAGTGGCCAATTAATTTATGGCCAAATGCGAATAATTTCGAAGCAAAAATGCAGTGAATTGTCAATTGAATATGAAAAAGGTAAAAAAATGATTTAATTTTTAATTTAATTTTATAAAAAATTAATTATATTTATACTTAGTATTCACACCATATGATGGTAATCTAGAAGTTGAATCGATCATTAATGCTTTTGATGCGTATAGTATTAAAAGCAATATTTGTGTTGTGCCCGAGCAAAGCATTGGCGAACCGGTAAAAAATTAAAAAAATTTAATTTATCTATTTAATATAATTTAAAAATAAACATTTTCAAGGGTGACAGTGGTGGCCCATTAATGAGCAAAGTTGGAAAAAACAATTGGGTTCAATTGGGAGTGTTGACAGTAGGCGACTGCAGACCTAAAAACCCAACAAGCACAGAAGGACTCTTTGGTAAAAACAAAATGCTAATATTTTTTGCTTAATTATCAAAAACATTTAGTCTAATATTGAAATGAGCAAAAATTAATTAAATAAATTTTGTTTATCCAATTAAAAATAAATATTTCTAAATTATCGCTTAGCCCAATACGCCCCGATCGATTGTGAATGGCTTGCCGAAGCAACAGATGGTGAAGTGAAGTGCCAAACATGGTAAAATGCCTTTTTATATGTTCAATGACATACTTAAGAATACATTCATTGGCATTTGTTGGCACATAATCATAAATAAACGTTGAGCAAAAAAAAATATATATTTCATCGGACAAATTGGTTAATAATAGTCAAAAATTGTCCAAATTATCTTTGGTTTTTTAAAGGTTATTGAAATAAAAAATACATACACTTATAAAGAGTATAATTAATGCTCATTTAATGATTTTAAATTTATTAATTAATTTAACGTAAATATTTTTGCACCAATTTTTGAAAAATGAATGAATGATAATTTTGGCATTTTTTTCGCTTAAATTTCACAAAAATTTGTATAAAATTTAACATTTTTAAAATTTACTCGACAATCTGTCAACATTATTTTTTTATTAATAATTAAATGAAATCTCATGTTTTCATACTTACAGTGTTTTTCTCATATAATTTCATATTGTATACCAATTTTCAATTAAAAGAAATGGCAACTTTTTAATAAAAAATAAATTTAAATTGTAAAAATTCATCCGCGTGTCTATCTTACCACCTGTTGATGCTTGGATTTGAAAAGCTTTTAAAAATGTTTGATACCAAGGCTATTTATGAATGGTTCATCAAGAACCGAAGTTCTCAAGAAACCCGACACTTGCAAACCAAATTATTTATTTTAAAAGGCGAAAGTTTTCTCGAGCCGAAACTCGAGACTGAGACATTCGTTTCGATGAAATTAGATGCATTCTCAATTTTTATCATTTTGTGAAGAAGTGTCCAACTGCCGATGGTGAATTGCGCTTTATCAACTTTTTGTATGCCTCATGATTAGGGTTCGGAATTATATGGAAATCCATATTTTTTTCCTGGACTCTGGGAGGCCTGAAACGCACAAAAAACATGTTTTTAGCTTGGTTTGAAGCTTCTAGGATGGGTTTCTATATCCATATTTTCCATATTTTTCCATATTTCGCGATTTATTTCCATATGTCCATATTTTCCATATTTTGGCATTTTTATCCATATTTTATGTCCATATTTTCGCATTTTTCCAAAAAACCCCTATTAGAACGGCCCCATTCAGCTAAATTGGCCGTTTTAACCCCAAAGACCGGAAAAATTTCCGAAAAAGACATTTTTTTTTTCGCAAAATTTTGTCGAAAAAATTGATAAATTTAAATTTTCTTAAAAATTTGTTAATTTACGTCAAAAATAAGCAAAAAATGGAAAATTTTGCTTTGTTGGTCGGTTTTCTCTAGAAATTGCTTTTTTTCTTCTAAAACGAGTTCTTATACCGAATTTATCCATTTTAGATGATTTTACTAGAATTTAATGAATTTGAAAAATTTACCCCTTAGTTCGGAAAATTTATGTCCATATTTTTGCCATTTTATGTCCATATTTCGTGATTTTTGGTCCATTTTTTATGGCCATATTTCTCGATTTTATATCCATATTTTTCCGAACCCTACTCATGATAATTTAAGCTTAATTGATTTTTTACAATTAAAACTTTTTGAAATTAAGAAATTTTTTAAAATAAAAATTAATTTTACGTTGAGAATGCTCAGAATCGAAAAATGGATGAAATTTTTAAATTCAAATCTGATTATTTTATTAAAAATTATAAGGAGTTTTTATTTTTGTTTTTGAATAAATTTTAATAATTAGCAGCTTTCTTTTCATGCGATCACCAGATAAGCACGAAAAACGCGTTTTCCGCTTGGTTTGAGCATTAAACGCTGCCTTTTATAATGCCTATTTTAGCGTATTTTTGTATTTAATGTCCAATTTTCAGTTTTTTTTTGTTTGAAAATCCTAAATAAAGTTTTTCACAACGATTGTTTTTGGCGGTACCACGGATAAACACTCATCAATTACATATAGAACAAGAACATTAATTTTTTTTAATTTTATTTGGCTATTTTTGTGCCTAATTCTGCGATTTTTTTCTGCCTTTTAGGTGCATATTTTGCGATTATTTGTGCCTAAAAATCGCAGCCAATTACAATTATTATTTGTTGTGACTGAGTTGTAGACCATTAGGTCACAACAAGCTCATAATTTTTTAAATTATATTAATTACGTGAATTATTGATGCCAATTGATTTGATGCTTCTAATTTGAATTTGATATAACGGCATAAAATTCGAATAAAAAGGAAGAAATAATTGAGCACACAAAAGGAAACAATAATATACGATGGCGGTGTATTCATTGCTACCAGCAGATAGAAAAAAGTGTTGCAATAAATTAAACTTAAAAATTAATTATTTAATGAATACAAAAATAGCAAAACCTTGCGGCAACAAAAAACAATTAAAGGAAAATTGGAATTATAAATCCGTTTCACATGGGCAGATTAAGATTAAATTGCTTAAAACCCCGGAGGCACCACCTATCAATTTGGTCGTTCGCTTCCGCACATTTGTGGACGGACTCCCTAAAATTTAGCATAACTGGGCAAAAACCCACACAAATAATTTTGTGATTTAATAAATTAAATATGTCTTCCAACGAAAATTGTAAAAAAATTAGATTTTTATAACATCTTTGAAATATTCATTTAGCAAAAATTATTATTTTTTAATAATTCCACATTTGTATTATTTTACCCCATAATCGAATCATTTACCTTTACTACGGTCTAATAGAATTAAATGTTCCGAGTAAATTGAAAACCATGAAAATGCCAAAAATAATGCATAAAAAAGAAGGAATGAAAAAAAGGCGTCGAATTGTTCGTTTTTTCAAAAAATTCATTCATAAAATATGTAAATCCAATTTACTAATTAAGTAAGTAAATTACAATGTTTTAGTTTAAAAAAAACAGAACAATTAATAATCGCTTGGCAGAGATAAAATAAATTGCCAAAAAGAGGCATACGATGCCATTGTCGACGCCATATGAATGACAGTGCAGATACGGTAGTCAACTGTATTGTACTGTAAAACAAGGGCAAAAAAATTGACATTACAGGCATTTCTCTCAATTTAAATCTTTTTGAAAATTCAATTTTATTTTTTGTCTGTGGGTCCACTGTCTTTGTGCGTTCTATGTCCGTAGGTCATTTGTCTGTGGGTTCTATGTCCGTGGGTCCTTTGTCTGTATGCCCTTTAAGAGGACACCCTACGTTCGACCATTTTTTTCACAAATTTTGCCTAGTGAACCTTTTTTTGCTTTTCAAAACCGCTTTTCCCCCTCAAGGTTAGTTGAATGTAATGCACAACACTTTTCTTGATTCAACGCTTCTCTTTCTCGCTTTTCCATTCCTCTTCTTTTTTCTCGACACCCCTCAAAAAAAATTTTTTGAATTTTTCATAAGAAATTTAGGCTCTAGTGCACTTTATGAGTCCAATCGACTTTTATGAGTCCAATTGAGTTTTATGAGTCCAATCAATTGACAATCCCGGGTTTTTATACAATAACTTTGTTCATGTTCGAACAAATCCTATCTTTTTGGTATTATTCGAAAGCACAAAGTCTAACGAAGCTAAAATATATAAAATCGCAGCGTTCAGGCAATTACCAAAAAAGATTTGATTAATTAAGCATATTGTTGATTATTTTAGTTTGTAACTTTCTTGAAATGTTATAATTCTCTTGTTTTCTCGTATTCTTACATTACTTGGCTTTGTGCTTTCGAATGATACCAAAAAGATAGGATTTGTTTGATCATGAACAAAGTTATTGTATAAAAACCCGGGATTGTCAATTGATTGGACTCATAAAACTCAATTTGGACTCCTAAAAGTCGATTGGACTCATAAAGTGCACTAGAGCCGAAATTTATGTAAGTTATATGCAGAAAATATTTTTTTATTCAAGCATTCGGATGCAAAAATCAACCTAAAAGGAACAGCAGCTCAAAAAGAGCAAACAAATAAATAGCCAAAACAAAAGGATAAAGCTCAGAGCAAACAATAGCCAAAAAGAGGATAAAGCTTAAAGAGCCAACAAATAAATAGCCAAAACAAGAGGATAAAGCGTTCCCTAAAATAATCGTTTCATTTCCTCAAATAATCACTTCTTCTTCTTATTCTTGGGCTTATCATTGCTGGGCCCGGCGGGGTTCGAGGACACTTCTTGCACAGCGCCGCCTAAATTAAGAGCAATTTGAATTGGATGAATAAACAAACACTTATTTATAAGTATAAGGAATTACAAATATATGGGGTAGAAAAAATCGTAAAATATGGTCATAAAATATGGAAAAATATGGATATAAATATTTCTAAAAAAAAAAAAAAAATTTTTTTTTGATTTATTTTTGTCACGGGAGGCAAGCGATGGTGCACCTGATTTTCAATGCCATGCGATTTGTGGGGGCTTTATTAGAGGGTGGTGGGGAGGCACTAATAGAGAGTGCATTATGAAATATTTATTACGGTAATTACCCTTTTCCTTCGCTTGGTCAGCACCTGCCCCGGCCTTCACCAGTCGCTTGACGATGTCTTTCAGCCCCAATTTCGTTGCAAATATTAACGCGCTATGGCCCATTGGGTCGCTATGATTCACATTGGCACCACTTTTGATCAGAAGATCAACTGCAATAGAGAATGATAATAACAGAATTTTACAAAAAAAAAAAAATAAATATATAATTAGGAATTTTTTCCTAAGAAGAAAATTTTTATTATGAAAAAATTTTAAGCGATTTTCAGAGATTTTGAAAAATTTGCTGAAAATTTTTTTTAATTTTTTCGGGTGGGAGGGGGGTAACAATGCGAAGGGGGGGGGGGTAGGGGGGGTACAAACCCCACCGCCGGGCAACGACAGAAACATTTTGAAAAATTTGCTGAAATTTTTTTAAATTTTTTTCGGGGGGCGGGTAGCAATGCGGGGGGGGTTTATGATGGCACGCTGAGATAAGAAGTATCACCGAGTGGCTTGGCCAGGAATTTTTTTTTTTAAATAAAATTTAATTAAAATTTTAAGTAAAATAAAAATGTTTTCCGCTATTTAAACCCACTTTTAAAAACGGTGCAAAAATAGGGGAAAATGACAAAAAAATTTTTTTTTTTTTTTTAATTTTGGGTATATTTTGAAACGTAAATGACCAGTGTCCAGCCGTGCATTGATGTTACATGCGGCCATCAGTGGTGACATGTCAACTTGCGGTGCGCCCAATTCGACGTCGGCCCCGTGTTTGACCAACGCTTTGCACACTTCGAAGTGGCCATCCATTGATTGCGCCAACCCAAAGGGGCGTTACAACTGAATTTAAGCAATTTTTTCAAATATTTTTGTGCCAGAACGGTGGATATCCTCGGCAGTATTTCAAAAAAAAAAAAAAATTTTTTTTTGCGTGAGTTATGTCCCGGTGAAGTTTCGCCCGTCAACGTTTTGAGGTGTGCCCTTCGCTTTGACCCCCCCCCCCCCCCCCGGTGCACCCCAAAACGTCGTCAGCCGAAATGTCGTCGGGACAAAACGTCATGCCAAAAAGCGCCGAAAATTAAAATTTACTAACTTAGAAATTTAAAAAAAAAATTTAGAAAATTTTTATGAAAATTTTTAACTAAGATTTTTCAAAAAAATCTTTTCTTAGAATTTTCTTATAAAAATCTTTTTTATAATTTTTTCATTAAATTGTTCGGAATTTTTCGGCGCTCTTTGGCATAACGACATTTCGGCGACGACGTTTTGTCCTGCTCCGCCCCCCCCCCCCGGTGCGAAGGGGTCCCCCTTTTTGAATCACTGACCCCCAAAAAGCAATTGTTAATGATAATGACTCTTCTCACTCACTAGTCATGGTGGGGGAACCTCTTGCGTCGATGAGTTTGCGAAGACACATTTGGTTCGGATCGGCGCCACTCTCCAACTGCAAAAAATCAAATAAAAAATTTTTTTTTTTTAAATTTTCGATTGCTTTTTCCTACCAAAATTTCCACCATTTCGCCCATGCCCAACACGGAGGCCAGCATCAGTGCCGTCAGCGTTTTGTTGGTGCCCACCGGGGCGTAACGCGTGCGCAAGAAGCCGCGCCGCTTCTCCTCGCTCAACGTGCCAATCAATGCCTTCATTCGCTTGGTGTCCTTTTCGTAGACCGGGTCGAACAGTGGCTCCACCTGGAAATTGCAACCAAATTATTTTCGAAATCTTCGGTCGAACTACGTCTTTAACGGTTTTCAGAGCAGAGAATCCAATTCTGATATCCTCTAATCGGTCAAATTCCAAACCCCGGATCCGATTTCGAACAAAAAGACGAGACTTCCAATTTTCGAGTTTCTCATTTTTGGTTCAAACACTGCACAAATAAATCTAAGGAAACAAATTCACTAAAAAACTTTTACTGTTTATTAGACCAAAATGCGAAAAATGTGAAGTTTTGACTTTTTGTCCGAAATCGAGTCCGGGGTTCTGAATTTGGTCGACATGGATTTTTGGGCAAAATTTGATGAAAATTTTTTTTTGTCAAACATTTGCCTTTAACTCACTTCTTCGCGCTCCAATTCACCGTCCGATTTCAGCGCATCCGCTTCATATTCCTTAATTGTTTTACAAAATCATTTCAAGCAATTGTCAAGGCATTGTTTTTTAATTCTAAATGGTGGGCCACCTTTTTTGAAGAATTTTTGTTCAAAAATCATTAAAATATGTTATGGGTGGTTTTCGGGATCGCTGTCACGAATCGAACATTCATTTTGATCAATTTCGAATCCCGAACCCGAAAATGTCAGGTTCGTGGTCACCTCATAAATATGTTTTCACGATTAGGGATCAAATTTCTATATATTTTGGGAATTTTGCCGACCTTCCATGTGATGGTTTGCACATGAATTTTGTAGTTGCTGTTGCTAACGCCAGGCTTGGACAGCAGGAAATTCATTGGAAGAGATTGGCAAATAATTTCGATTTCAAAGCACTAAATTTCGGATTTGGGGATGACATATATTAGCAAAAATTAAGAAAAAATGGAACAAAAAATGGTAATATGTAGCATGTCCCGACCGACATTTGCGCCTTTGTCCAAAATCGGATTCAAACCTAAGTTTTTTCAATACCTGATCGCCTAAACAGCTTTATATATGTGGTAGAAAGTGATTGTGTCTGATAATTTGATCGTCAATGAATTTAGAAAAAAACCATCAATTATTCAAACAACTGAATAATGCTCATAATAAGCTACATAAAAGAATTTGCTTTCTTAATTTTTTTGCCGTTTAGGCTACCAAAGCTTGAAAAACCCGATTTTGAATCCGATTTTGCACATAGGCGCAAATGTCGGGGCTCCGGAAATGGCGGAGAACATTGGTCCCGAAAATTTGTTTAAGTTTAGGACATTTCTAAGGGTAATCGGAGGCGGTGAGCACGAAACTGGCCTTCTTTTGGCTAAATTCCGAGCCCCGAACCCGGATTCGAACATTTTTTCGAAAATTTTTCGGAAATTTTTATTTTATTTTGCAAGTTTCGCTGAGGCATTGATTGATTTGTACAACAAATGAGTAAACACAAGGATTAAAATCTGAATTACGCATTCACGGGGTAATGTGGGGAATGTGTTCGATAATGTTGTTCAAAACAAATCACGCAGGGGTGAATAGTCAGTCGTAAACAAAAATTATGAAAATAGAGCCCAATTTTTGCCAAAATTTTTTTATTGGGGGATGACGCAAAAATGAGAAGGTCCTGCTCCGAAATTTGAGCTGAAATTCAGTACAGGTCATACAAAAGGCTATTGATGAAGGAAATTAGAGAAAAAACCATTTCTGTAGAGATTGTTATTGCATAAAGAAATTGATTAGTTTTTCTTAGAGTTGTACGGGACCGGGAATTTTTGCCAAGACCGGTAGCGGGACCTGAGAAGCCGGGACCGGGACCTCGGTTTTTGTCCGGGACCGGGACCAACCGGGAAATTTTCCAAGAAAAAAAAACAAGAAGAATACAAAAAAAAAATTTAAATTTTTAATTTTTCAAGTGAAAATATAAAATAATTAATTTTTTGTTTCGTTTTTATTTTATAAAACCCAAAAGTTAAAGCAAAAATAATAATAATATTAATCAATATTTCAAATTCATTGAATTCATTACCCCTTAAAAAATCCAACTGAAAGGAACTGTATAAAAAGAATTGTCGCAAAAAGGAATTGCAACGGCCGGGAATCGAACCCGGGCCGCCCGCGTGGCAGGCGAGCATTCTACCACTGAACCACCGTTGCTTGCTCAGCGACCGCAAAAAGAATAGGAAATTCTTTAGTAAATATAGCATGAATAAGAAAATGAACGATGCGCGCGAGTAATCAAACAAAGATTACCAGAGAGTCCAAAAATGCACATGTGTATTTTTTACAGGGATGTGGGCCTGTCCATACGGAAAAATATTTTTAGTTTTGGAATTTATTTTCAAGAAATTCTCTATTAAAGAGGCCCCATTGACCTTTAAGGACCGAAAATTTTACAGAAAAACTTAATTTAAAAAAATAAACATTCGGAAAATTATATTATGCCAAATAAATCCAAAAATATAAATTTACTCACTTTTCTTCAAATTAATAAATTTTAGCTTTTTTGTTTTTTTTCTTCTAAAAAGGTTTTTTTACTGACCTTATTTAGTTATTTTCTAGATTTTTAGCATAAATTTAACGAATTTGAAAAAATTTTGAGAAAATTTACCCTCAATTTGGAAAAATATTGTATTTGTTTCACTTTTTATGTGCATATCTTGCAATTTTTTGGTGCATAATTTTGGACTCCCTACTGATCAGTGATCACAAATACACACCCAAAAATGGGAATTTTTAGCTGATGGTGTCTCTTTCCCGTATATTAATTATAACATGAACCAAATTCAGACTCACAATTTCTGCAATTCAAAATAAAGAGTGTACTCTCGTATTCAGCACCTCAAATTGGAAGCGAAAATTATTATAAAATTTAATTTTTCAGCTAGGCCACCAATGAATATTCGTGAATTTTTTTGAGCCAAAATGGAGTGAAAAATATTTTTAGAACCACAAAAGCAGAAATAAATGTCAGAGTTTATTTTTGGATAAATTTGCGTGTTACCATTCAAATGACATAATGTGAAGCAATGATTTGAACTGATTTTTTTAAAATTATTTAGTCCATATAAAGAAAGCAGCAGCTATTTGAATTTACTTGTTCCAAATTTAACTAAATTTTTTTGGTCCATAATTAAATGTAAAAACGAAATTTTCGTACCGATTTTCGTGAAAATTCACATGAACTTAATTAAAATTTATTTTTAATGCCGTAAATTTTCCTTTTTTTATAAAATAATTTTACATTTTTAATTAAAATTTATTTTGAATGCCGTCATTTTTTTTATATAAAATAATTTTACTTTTATTTTTTATTTGGTTCAGTCAGCAGATGAAGTGTCTTTTTCCCGTGTATTAATTAGAAAAAAGAACCAAATTCCCAATTACTACAAATTCATTAGTTGCAATTAATGCATTGCCAATTCTTTTCATTGTCGTGTGAAATTGGCAATCTGTTGGAGGAATGTCGTCCATTTTTTATTGTTCTCCTATATAGAATCGAATATTCTGAGAAAATTAAGATAAAATTTGACTTTATATTTATTGAAATTTTTTTTTTTGGCTGAAATAAGGAAAATTCTTAGAAATAAGGACAAATACGATCTCTGATTTATTTACACCTCTGAAAATTAGCTGAGATTTTTTCTTTATAAGTGAATCTTATATAAAATTAATATTAGAATCAAAATTTTATATATCTGAGGAAAAATTTTTTTCAATTATTTAAAAAAGTCTATTTTTCAATAAATAATAAAAATACTTATCTTTTCGGCAATTTTTTTTTAAATTTTTGTGTCAATTTTATGGTTTTTGTTGTGGAAATTTGAATATAATGATTAGGGGGATACGATTTATAGTTTTTTTCACTATTTTTTCCTGAGCTCCCATTGACCTGAAAAGTACGAAAAAACTGTTTTTTTGGTAGTTGTTAAGCTATTTTTCGAAGTTTTTAGAACCTATTTTCAAGGTTTTTCTTTTTTGAACTTAAAACCTAAAAATAAAAAAAACTGTTTTCAATTATTTTGGGTTTGCCAGTAAAAATGCAATAAAAACGAAAAATACATCCCTAAGAATCGACTACAAAAATTTCAGAAAAATACCCCAGCTTAAACGGACCTACTCAACCCTAATTCTTAATTAATTCGATTAAAACACAATTCATTAATTAATGGCACTGTTTTGACATAAATGATAGCAAAATAATAAGCAGAACTGACTCTTACCTAACAAACATATTTTTGGCACAATTTTCACCTGTTGTTATTACCAACCAACATTACTTAATTGAAGAATAGGCATTTATTTGTGCCTCACATTTAAAATTTTCGCTTTTTTTATAATAAAGTAAGTGCTGGCGGTTCCAACAATCGTTGCCTGGAAAATTTTTTCGGAATTTTTTTGAATTTCTTAATTAAACTTTCCAAAAAGGCAGATTTTTTTGCGCTCATCGCATGAGAAATTATCAAAAATTTTGCGTTAATTGTTAACAGATATCTACCGTCTCATGCATGCATTTTATTTTCAATATGAATTAATATAATCAAGGTTCGAAGTTGTATGCACTAAAAAATGCCAAATATGCGCATAAATATGCACTAAAAATCCGTCAAATTTGCCCTAAAAACCGAAAAAATGCCCAAATATGCCTTAAAACTGCCTAAATGGTCCAAAAATTCTCTATTTAAGAATTGACTTTGAAAACATCAAAACCAAAGACGAAGGAGCATTTTTTTAGACAATTGCAAAAATAATGAATTACAAAATTTTTAAATTTTATTATTTGCTAAAACAAAATTATATTTTTATATAAATAAAATTTTCCAAAAGACAAAAAATTTTCGAGTAAAGTATGCTTTTATATGCACTAAAAACCTTCACCAAATCAAAAAATTGATTTTGTAATTTTCAATTGTTGCCGCCGCAAATTTTTGAGTTTTCACCAGCAGTGGCGTGGCGATAGGCGTTGCGAAACCTTTCTTGAATTTGTGCTAAATTGATAAAATTGTCTATAATATTTTTGCTTAAAAATTAATTTTTCAATAAGAAATCGACATCATAATTGTCACGCAAAATAGGAATTTGCTATGAAAACGATAGGCAGGTGGCATAGCAACACAGAACAAACGAATCTTTTTTTTTTCTAAAATAAAATAGGAATGTAAAACTGCGCTTTCCCTCAAATTAACCATTACCCTAACTGTATACTTAATTTTTATCTTGCAAATAACATTTTTTGATCAGTCAGTGAGTGCCTAAATATTTCAATTTTCCATTACAGTCATATTTTTTGTTAGCCTGAAAGGGTAAAATGTCATAATTTTTGGTAATTTTCAATGGCTATAATTCTTTTTTCTTTTGCAAATTATCAACTAATGGGTTATTTATGTAAGTTTATTTTTCTATATTAATAAAATTTTGTTGATTTTGGCCAAGAGTTGAAGAAGTTAGGCGCTAAGAAATTTGCCTTGTAAAAATTTTCCAGTATTAAGTTCCTATACATTTTTTGTATATTTTTTTGATTACGAAGGTAAAATTTTTTTATTTTAATAAAAATTGTTTATTTTTTAATTTGTTTTATCCAAATTTTGTTTTTAATTCTTTCCAACTAATTTTTTTTGAACTTCAAAGTAGTTATTTGTGTTGTGACAATTTTCCAGTATTAACTTCCTATACAGTTTTTGTATTTTTTTCTGATTACGAAAATAAAATTTTTTTTTATTTGAATTAAAAATAATTTATTTTTTCGAATTGGTTTTATCCAAATTTGTTCTTAATTATTTCCAATTTCCAATTATCATTTTTTACATTTATTTTAGCTTTCGTAATTATTATTCTGTTATTAGGATGACGACATCGAATGCAACAGCTTCCACCAGTTTTGAAAACTTTCTTTTGTTCTTTGGCGTTGGCACCGAAATGGGCATCCATTTGTTTGGCATTCCGTTTTCCATTGCCAATTTGTTTTTGGTGGCACGCACATCTGTGATCCATCCGAACATGAAAGCAATTCTCATTTCCCAAAGCTTCTTAATTCTTTTGGTAAATCCAATTTTTTACACAAATTAATTGAAATAACGCATTTTCCCCTAAAATCAGCGAGGAATTTGCCGCTTCATCATTTGCTTCTACAAATTCATCCTTTGGGACCCAATTGTAGCCGAATCTGTGAAATTTTTTCCACCACTTGGCCCGATCAATTATATGGGCCATTATGGTCGCAATTTTGTGCCACATATTTTGATCATTGAACGTGTGTTGGCAACTCTGTTCGTCCGATCATATGAACGGCATCGAGGATGCTTGTTCACAATCATATGGTCGCCAATTGCTGTATGTGCAAGACTTTTGATTGGTTTTTATTTTAAAAATTTACGAAAATTTTGAGTAATTCTGTCAGCAAATTTCGTTAAGTTTTCGAAAATTTTTACACAGTTTTGCCGTTCCTCTCGACACTCGGAATAAATTTTCTTTTTTTTTAAATTTGTCACAAAAATTTACGATTTTGCGATTAGTGAAGGCTTTGAATTCGCCCCTCCGAAATTTAGGAAAAGGAAATTTAAGCTACAAGTTAAAAAAAATTAATTTTTATGGAGGGTTAATATGGAATATATATATATATTTTTTTTTTTGCCTGAGTGTCAAAAACCAAGCCCAAAACAGAACTTTGTTATATTATTATTAACTTAATTTTCTCAAAAAATTTTTATTTTCAGTTAACTGCTACCATTTACATTTCATTCACTACCGTACCCCAAGGCCCTCGACCGCTAGCGAATTTAGTGACTACATTAGCCCAACTGTTTATTGGATGCATGGAATTGTGCATATTTTTCTGTTATGCCGCTACAATTCCAAAATTTATAAACAAATGTTGCAAAACGCAGATTCACATTGTCTGTCATTGCGATATCAGGTAAAAACAAAAATGTCAACGAAATTTCGACGCTAAATTTTTTTAAAACTTTTTAATTTAGAAACTCTCAAGAAAAAAATCTTACAAAATTTTCTTATATGAAAATCGCAAAGAAAAAATTTTAGAAAATTTTTTATCGATTTTTTAAAAAATTTTCGAAAAAGCTTACTAATTCATAATAAATTTCAAAAAAAGCGCTAAAATTGTTCTAATTTTTCTTCTTAATTTTATAAAAAAAATTCTAATGATTATTTTTCTTAAAAATTTTTCTAAATTTAATTTTTTTTTTTTTCAATTTTTGCGTCGAAATTTTGTCCTATTCCCTTCTGGAACATGGGAAATGTTAAAATTTGATTTAATTTATAATTAATTTTTAATGTTGAATATGATAAAACACTTAAATGTTCCGCGTTTTAAGCTGTCTGAAAACATTCGCATTGGCAAACAACTCATTCCGCCGTTAGTGTTAAATTTGTTCATCATATTTTTGACTGGTTTAAGTGTGTCGTGGAGCCATTTTCAGTGGCCAAAATTTTATCAGATGTACAATGTGTGTACCAATTTGATCTCAGCCGCCGGTTTTCTGATTGAACTGTCGCTTATCACGTAAAATTTATATATATTATGGCGGGTGTCAATTCATTTTAAATGCATCCGAAAAATTTGGCACAGAATTTTAGTTTAGCGGTTTTGTATGGAATATTGGAGTCAAAATCGACTAACGGGAAATTGGATTTCATCCCTAAGCAAATAGGGAATATTCGTTTTATTTACAAGTTGCTAAGACTTTTTATTTGTGATATGTCGATAATTCTGAATCATCCCCATCGTCTTTAATATAATTATAAAATTCTTAAAATTAGGGACTTATCGTGTCCACCCCAAATTTGGGACTCAGATATTTGTGCCTATGTCTAAAATCGAGCTAAAATTTACATTTTTTCAATATCGGATGCACTAAACACCTTTAAATAAGTGATTGAGAGTGATTGTATGCGATAATTTTATCGTCAGCAAATTTATAAAAAATAATAAATCTTCCAAACAACATAATTATTGCTCGTAATTAACCAAAAGAACAAGTTTTTCTTAACTTTAATGCTGTTTAAGATCTCTAAGATTGAAAAAACTTAAATTTAAATCCTGTTTTTGGCATAGGCGCAATTGTCTGGGGTGGGGCGCAAATGCCCGAGGCGCAAATCTCTGGGGACTCAAATTTCGGTATCCATTTTTCTGGTGCTCAATTTTTAATGCCCAATTCTCAGTGAGCAATTTCATTTTGCTATTTTTTTTGAGATTTCTGCTTTTTAAAAATTCATTTAACATATTAAGATGCCATCCGTTTTTGAAGAGGGATGTGTGCAAAATTTGGCATCATTTTATTTCAAAATTTGGGATTGGCTTGCGAAGAATTTTCTCCAGAAATCATCGTCGAATTGGCGATCAAACTGCAGCAACTGGCGATGTGTTCGCGACTTTTTCTTGCGCTACTTCGCCCGCGACTGTTGGCATTGCGCAAAGGGATTTGATCAGTGGAAAGACACTAATGGAACAGTTAAAATCGGAGGAACATTTTGCCATGTTGAAGAAAGCTTGGAAAGGCCAAAAAGATCTACCACGGCGTAACGAGCATAAAATGACAATTTAAAATTGTCATTTTTATCTTAAATATTGCGTTACATTAACTAAAATAAATAATGAAATTAAAATTTTTCTTAATTTCTTTACCGATTTAAAAAATCTCATTCTTTATCCATTTCGATAGCACAATTGCAAATTTTAGGCATTTGAATGATTTTTGGCGTAAATTTCAGGGAACTTTAAAATCAAATGTCGGCAATCATGAAGAATGAGGGTCCCGTATTTTCCTTTATTATTTTGGGACAAAAAACATGAACCCTGAGGTTTTTGGGGGTGCTGATCACGAATATGATATCCATTTCGAGCAATTTCGAATAAGGACTGAACTCGAACAAAAATCAAAAATAAATTTCTAACCAAAATCTACCCTTATTGTCCAGAATCGATTCAAATACACGGTTTGGAAATTAATCCCTATTTTCTATTTCTTTCCATGCATTTGAATTAGTTTGGACTAGGGTTGCTCCCCGACATGTTTCGGGGAATTACGAAAGTCGTAAATTGCACTTGAAATAAGATGAAGTGTCTTTAAATGAGTTTTTAAGATTTTTTTGTTCTGGGCTTTTTCTTTTTGTGTTTTTTTAGACTTTTTATGAAAATTTCCTCCCCGACGAAGGCCCGTTCCCCGACATTTTGCTCCCCGAGGCTCGGGAAGCAACCCTAGTTTGGACTATGAATCACGACAAAGGAAAGCATTTTTCTAGGGTATTTTTGGGCGCTGATCAAGAATCTGATGTCAAAAACTGCAAAAATCTATGAATTAATCAATGATTTTCAACCAGTAATTTTGGCATGATTTTAAAACCAGAAATAACCGACTCTTATCTTGTATCAATCGCTTCCTGTAGTGGAGGGGAATCGCATGGTACTTGTTTCAGTGTAACAAAAGTTATAGCTAGGGAATAGAATTATATGAACATAAAATCGCGAAATATGGCCATAAAATTTGGACAACAAATCGCGAAATATGGACATTAAATAGCAAAAATATGGAAATAAATTTTCCAAATTAAGGGTATACTTTTCAAAATTTCTTCAAATTCGCTAAATGAAAACTAAAACGTTAAAAAATAGCTAAATACGGTAAAAATCTAAAAATCATTTTAAAATGTTAAACCTAAAATTTACTAATTTTTAGCGAAAAATCAGTTCAAGAACGAAATTTCCTCTTTTTTTTTTTGCTTATTTTTGACATAAATTTATAAAGTTTTTAAGAAAATTAAAATTTATTCAATGTTCTCGAGAAAATTTTTGCTAAAAATGATTTTTTTGGAAAATTTTCAGGTCTTTAGGGCAAAAAAAGCTAAGGGGGCTGTTCTAATAGAGGTTTTTTGGAAAAAGGCGAAATATTGGCATAAAATATTGATAAAAATGCCAAAATATGGACAAATATGGAAATATGGACATGAATCGCGAAATATGGGAAAATATGGAAAATACGGATATAGAAATCCACCTTAGAAGCTTTTAATCAAGCTAAAACCATGTTTTTCGTGCGTTTCAGGCCTCCCACAGTCCAGGAAAAAAATATGGATTTCCATATAATTCTATCCCCTAGTTATAGCACAACAAATTTTGTACTGAGATGGGGCTGCTTCTGGTTTTTCAAAAATATATGAATGATGGTTCTGATAACAAAGAAATATGGTCTAAATATAATTTTATAATTGAGTGCATTATTTTGATGCTTTTTACTAAAATCAATCAAAGGCTTTAGCATTTTTAAGGTAAGGTTATGGAATCAAGAAATGTACATAAGACTTTTCAAAATTTTGTCATAATTCATTTTTATAAGAATAAACCAAAATAATTATTGCTTAGGAATTTAATAGCAAATAAATAAGTTAACAGCTTTTCACAATAGGATTTACTTGATTATATTAGGCAGTAATTTACAAAATTATGCATTTTAGTGTGACTGTTCAGGTAACAATGACATATGTTCTAAATATTATTTATTTGGGTGTTTTTATATTCATTAAAGCAAATATTGAAAAAAGAAATAATTCATATATTGGCGAGAACAAGTTGGAATTTTTAGTGTATTTTAAGATACTTGATATTTTATTCAGAGATTTTATTTAAAGGAATGTTTTAGAATTTATTTTCTCATTTAAATTTGCTGCTTCAAAACGTCTTTATACCTTTTCGGAACAGGGATTAAATTATAAAATTTTGCAGTTAAGGTAATTATTCTGATAACAAAGAAATATGGTCTAAATATAATGTCGTAACTGAGTGCATTAAGAGGGAAATTGCATGAGAAAATACATTTTAAATATTGCGATTAATACGGAACACAGTAGGAATTTTTTATACAGTTTCAGCTTTTGCATGCCTATATATGAAACATTCTTTTAAAAAAAGGTTGTCTAAGGTTTATAAAAACCTTTCAAATAAATAATGCATTTCAAACGCATTCCTTTGGAAATAAATCCTGAAAAATTTACTGTAAAATCAAATTGAGGAAAACAAAATTGTAAATGCTTTTAGGACATTTATTTTATCAACAAGTCTTAAGGAAAGAGTATTTTAAATTTTGCTTATAAAAATAGATCGTGCCAGCAACTAAATATATTTAAATTCCTTTCTTCGTTCCAAAAATTAACCATAAAAATGCAAAGAACTTTTATTGAAATTACTAAAAACGCACGAACTAATGAATTCAGCTACAAAATTATATTTAGTCCGTATTTTAGAGTGATAAGAGCAACAAGATCAGCTGCAAAATTTTATAATGCAATTTCTGTCCTAATGACTACAAAGACGTGTTAATAGAGGGAAATTGCATGAGAAAATACATTTTATGCCACCAAATTTTATCTCAAACTTGGGTAATTAAACCATTGTAATTGGTATAGTTTTAAGGTTCCAACTTTTTCTCGCCAATATATGAAATATTTCTTTTTCAATATTTGGTTCATTGAATATAAGACCATCCAAATAAATAATATATATTTAGTCCGTATTTCATGGTAATGAAAACTGTAAATAACTGCGTAATAAAATATAGTAAATCCGATTGTAAAATGATGTTTAGGTATTTATTTGCTATAGAATTCGTAACAATTAATTATTTAAATTATACCTGAAAAAATCTGTCAAAATTTCGTAAGTCTTAAGTTCGTTTTTTCATTCCATAATTTTACTTTAAAAAGGCGAAAGAGCATTGATTGCTAACACTAACAAGCACCGGAATAATACACTCAGTTACTTACTTATAATTAGTCCGTATTTTAGACTTATAAGAGCCACAAGATTAGCTGCAAAATTTTATAATGCAATTTCTGTGCTAATGACTACAAAGACGTGTTAATAGAGGGAAATTGTATGAGAAAATACATTTTAAATATTGCGATTAATACGGAACACAGTAGGAATTTTTTATACAGTTTCAGCTTTTGCATGCCTATATA